>MU623365.1:293301-309239 GCA_025201765.1 Daldinia sp. FL1419
CCCGCCTGATTTGACCCAAACATCGTCTGGTGGTGTCTTTTTCCCCGCGCCCTCCCGGGGTGGGCTTTCAACCCACCCCCCCCCCCCCCCCCCCCCTTCTCCCCTGGCAGCCTACCTAGGTTAAGAGAAAGTCATCGCTGAACATTGAATTTGGATTTCCATCCTGGTCCCCCATCCAGAATTGTCCGTTTGCTGCATGCTTTAGGTACCCAGTTAGTTAATCCAAGTTGATCCAAGTTGACCCGTGCAGCAGCGTCTTTTCTATTGTATGTGTCCCCAACGCCATTCGGTTTAGCTTCTGCTTGGAATTCTCTCTAACCGTTAAGTCGTTACAATCTCTGCTTGAGCTGAACCGGTTTTCCAGTTTGCTAGGATAATAGCCTGCCAACCAAATTTCTATCGTACGACCTCGAGAATACGGCTGGAAATCGGTAGCGCGGCAAGCATGGACTACCGTGGTTAGGAATATGAGTAACAAATAACTACCCCTTCTATCTCATACAATAATGCATCTCATAGCTCATCGCGGTATCCATTCCGCGACGCATAATCATGAGAGTTGATGAGTATCCAGGGACAAGGGGTGAACTAGAACCAGGTGCGACTTATTAGTGCCGATTCAAGTCTCTACACAGTAGATGTTCTATCGCTAGAAGGGGGGATCTTCTGAACGCTAAGTCGGTAATATGAATACCACTAGCTCATATGGTTACCGGTCCACGGAGCGGTAGACAAGAGAATATGCCACATGCAATAAGTAACTGGTCCTTAGTTGCTTGTGGTTCTCCCGACTAGCTAGTCAGCCAACCAGCTACCCAGCTTTCAACTTAGTGGTGGGTGGTGGGTTGACACCAAGGGAGCTGAAGCCCTGCATAGAAAGCCACGCACGCAGCATGTATTTCGTCGACATGTATTCTGAAAGTAATGATAATGGCTTTCAACTCTGTACTTGCAGCTATCCATGTTCAAATAGATAGGTACTCTAAACAACCAGACCTCGTTGCCAAGGGGACAAGACAGTCCTTTATTGAAGCTTACCCCATTATGCTTCCTAGGCGCCTAGGCGTTGTTGGAACTTGCGGTATCGTTGCACCCCAATACTCGTGGCCAAGTCCCCTAGCTATGCAAGGTGTAAAAAAAAATTTAGATGGCTCATGGGAAGGATTCACACTTGCTACAGCCGGCCAGTCGATACCTTGCAGGGAACGCAGATTGCTTTCCCGTTTAGTCTTTGCCTCAACATTTCGTAGAACGAGCGTAATAAATATGGCATCATGTACCATCTCGTTACACCTGAGCAGCCCGAAGGGGAGGAGAGGTATGCAAGCCAATAAGCAGCAACCTCAACCCGGGGTGCCCTAATCCATATTCTGGGCTGCAGAACTTGTCCTAGGTGAGTGTGACACAGCATGAAAAGACGAAAGCTGGAAGACGTAAGGAGGGCTGCTCCGACTAGTGAGAAAAAAAAACTAACAATAAGCGGTGCATAATGCTATTCCGTAGCCGTCATGGGGTAATGCCTAGGTTAGATGAAAGAAAAGATCAGAAATGGCGGTGATTCCAGCGATGCTCTATTAGGATTAGAGGGCCTTGGATCAATAGCCAGCGGTTGACGTGATGGGATTAGATATTGTTCAATGGTGTGTCCAGGGGGGAGGGTACCTTGACCTTGGCTACTTTGGACGACGAGTCGTGAGTCGTGCCCAACTTATGCTCGAGTTACCGTTCAGCCTTGAAAGAGCTAAGCTTGGTCGTTGGTGCGGAATAAAAAGATCCAGCCAGCAAGTAGTCGTGGATCACAAGAAGGCCTTTGCGGGGAAGACCAGAAATGATTATCCAAGAGCTAGACCCCCCAGACGCTCCACGATGTGACGATGCCCCAATGCCCCATGATTCCCAGGAAGAAGCAATAGCGGCGCAGGCGTGGAGACTCCACGCGAGTCTGGCGCCAAGATGATTCCTTTTCTGGAATACACCCTGCTTTGTCATTTTAGTTTTTTTTGGGTCAATAAATATTCCGCCTAGGAGGCTCTATTCAATTATGTTTATCCCGATCAGCACGGCTGCTAGATTAATTCTTTGCATATCGAAATTCTTGGAAAGGCAAATAGATTTGGAGATTACTTGGAGGTAGTTACCTAATAAAAATTATTAGGTACCCTTCTAAACGATTGGTGCGAAATCAAGATACCAACCCGAAAAGTATATGGGAAGCCACGCCATTATGAAATGGTACTTTTCATAATTGTAACTTACATTAGCGCCCCTGCTCTAGGTCAAGATTTGGAATATCCAGCTCGCCTTCTGCATTTCTGCGCTTCTGCAGTTAATATGGACCTACTAAGGTAGCGATACTTACAAATATACTTTAGTACTTAGGTACGGGCGTCAAGTACAAAAGTACATCTGCATGCGTTTACCTAACGACCCAGAAAAAAAAATAATAATCTTGACCCGATTCTCCGTCAATCGTTGCCAATTAACAAAAAGCCATGTTTTCTTTCTCGCAACGGGAAATATCGGCCTCACGGACAGCAACATTTTTGTATTTCTCCTGATCCCCCCAACCTCAGGGAAATTCTGCAGGCAGATCTACCCCTACATGTCGCCATTGGATGAACAGCTACAACACAAACGTGCCTACTCGTGTAAAGAGATCGATCGTTTTGGATCTATGATAGTGCAACCTACCAACAAGAAATCTTTTTTAACCCGTAATACCTTTGTCCAAGCCTAGCCGAGGGCCTAGGTTAGTATCATAACGTTGAATAGATGAATGATAGCCAGTCAGCGCTTATACATAGCACGTAGACGATCATCTCTTTACACGAGCAGCACAAGTAGCCACCTCCCAGTTACGTGCGTAGGCGTCTGGGTAGGTAATATATTCTGACCCTTCTCGCGTCATCGGGCTGAGTTACGAATACCTGCGCAACACCAAATACCCGGGAATATGGAGCGCCGACGACGAGTCAGTTTCTACGACATGCACTTGTATCACAAGTTCTGTGCTCGTTCCCCTCAAAAATACCAATGCCCAACTTGTCCCCATTAAGGTCGCCTACTACTAGCCGTCCAATCGTCATGTCCTTTTTACTGCCCTCGCCGCACAGGTACAGGTCAAATTAATATGTTCTCGATCCTGTAATCCGCCAGCTAGTTTTACCAACATCTGCCCTTTTCCCTTGCCGCGAAGTTGAGGAGGGCCTGTGCGATCGTCGGTACCTAGGAGAGTAATAAGGCCTATTGTCCCACGCTTACTTGTCACAGCCGATTCTCCTGTTCCTCGGCCCATGTTAGGTTAGTTTATTGTTTGTGCGGGATAACTAGCTGAAGCAAACTCTCCTTCTAGTTAGTAGGTACCTATTTCTTTAGGCTTGGCTATTCAAGGAAGGAGTCTTCTCTCCTGTAGCCTGTAGGCTACAAGAGCCGACTATAAAAACTCCGCGAAGGAGGGCTTGCGTCGGTTCGTGATTCGTTGCTAAGGAGCCGCTGTCACGGACAAGCCCGAGCCGCAGTGCAGAATAATGACAAGACGCGGTCGAGGGCTGACGGCTGACTGGCCAAGCTTACCCGTGTCTTATACGAAGAAGGTTGCGCTCACGGCCGTAAAATGTGGGTGACCACGAGAGATAAGACTTACAAAAGAAAAAATACTTCTGGTTTTGTCATATTAGGTAGGTACCTAGTTTTATCACGAGGGATATTATCTCAGCCGTCAAAATGATAGAATACACCTAGCCACCCTGCCTCGGTCCCTATGGTGATGTAAGGGGAATCAAACAACATCTAGCCGTCAGTGCCTTTATTGCAAGAATTTCTACCGGAATGCCCAACGTGTTCCTTATGTAGATGAAATACGGCAATTACTTGAGCGGCGCAATGCGGCCACCTACGAATGCTACCATATGTACCTACTCACATATCCATCGCTAAAGGGGATTATGTATTTGAATATATATAACGTTAACTCAACCTCGTTGAGTAGAAACGATTATTCTCCATATTCCTCGGAAAAGCAACTCTTTTGTCGGTTAGAAATGCTCATAATAAGCGCGTGGGATCTTGTCGTATCCTATATCATGTCGTTGCTCCCCCTACGTCCCCAGGTTCCAGATCAAATGTGCTCTTGGTTTCACTGTACGGCACTGCGGGAGCGGAAGGAAGTCTACATATCCCCCTACGTTACACAGAGTCCTAACAAAAGTCGAAATGCCATTCATTGGTCTAGAACACGGCTATCGCTCCGTCCGAGGAAAGTTGAAGCTTACTATGCCTGTGCCTCCTGGGACCAAGCTACCCTTCCCGCTGGCGTCCAGTTTGCCAAGCCATACGTAGCATCCCCGTCAAAATATTTCAATGGCATGTTTACTCTGGATGAGGACTCTATGAAGCCGTGTTCAAATCCATTACGAAGTGGCGGTACGTAGGAGCCCCCTCCCCCCCGAGAATAAGGGCGCGTGCTTCCTATGAATGATATGAAGATACGCCCAGCAACTAGAATGTTTGATATCTACCTATAGAACAACGACGGGCGAAATTAGTGTGTATACACGTTAACCATAGATGCCTTTTCCTATGCCAAAAGGGGGAGATCCTAAGTGGAGGTATCGCGGATCTAGATTATAATCCCCTTACCGCCCACGAGGATTTTTCTACAGGTATAACCCCAGGCGATGTCGTCAACCCCAACTAGATAGCTAGGGATTTATCAACGGTGCCGCCCAGATACAGAGGGTTACCTCAGCCGGCCTGTTCGCTTATGTATCCTCGTTTACTACCTACTTACCTAGTTGCTCGAATCGGTCAAGTACTGGACGAATAGAACCAACTTCCCAAAGAGGTGTGTTTGCTTGTCCCAAGTTTTCCGCTAAAAGCAAAGGGGTAACGGCCGTATATTAACAGCCGGACGCATACACACGGCTCAGAACACCACCGCTTCGCCTTTAAGGTCGGCATAGAGGGCGCTGTGTTAGTCCGTAACGCCGGGTAGGAATACTCCTTGGGGTGGCTTACGTCGGTTAGGAATAATTAATGTGAGGTTTACTCGCACCCGCATTTGTGACTAAAGAAAGGAACGTTCCATAAGAGTTACTCAAGCTGTCGGTTAGAGAGTCTAATCGCCCCGTCTATCTCCAGCGCGCTGCCTACGCTCAACGCCGGATTACGACTACCTATACTATAATATACTACACATTTCTATTGTTGGAACATAGGACGGTGATACATTGGATGCGAATACAGTCATAGGTACCGAACGTTGGGGTTGTGAGCACTTTACGGAGTCCTTCGAGTCAACATTGGTCAAAAGTGCTTACAGACCTCTTAGGAGAGATATCTAAAGATATTAAATAAATAACTATGTCCCCCTTAAAGCTCTCAGGTTGTTGTTCAATAAATCTATTGACCAGAGTAAACTTTGCTACGTCAAGGTAAGGATAATAAGGACCCATGAACGTATTAAGCTGTAGAAATCAAGCCCGTCTCGTATATACTGTACCAAGTCGACCCAGGACTAAGTAAACAATATACCGCCTTACCACCATCTTAGTCCCCTAACATCGATTAGGTATATGTGCTGTCTAAGTTGCCATTACTACCAATTCTTTAAACTAAGCCCTGGCGACCGTCAATAAGAGACAATTGAGTCCAACGAATACAGCTTTCATGTACGCTAGGAGATGAATAGCAAGCATAATGAGCAGTCCCGGCAGTGCCCATCGTGTCGTATACGGGAATCTCTCGCATTTTCGCTCCCTATTAGAAGAACCCCAGCAACAGCTTAGAAGATTGAAGAGCGGGAACAAGACAATGTTGGATTGGGAATCTTACTACGATCGTAACTACAAGCTTAGAATAAATCGACGAGATTTATAATAGGTACATTCGCAATGCCTCGTCCCATTTCTATGACTGCGATAAAATTGCTATGTTTGAGTTTATTAAACTTTCAATTGACTGGCATTTACTTCAATCCATTCACTCACACCCATCATTCCCTTCGCATACCCTTACCCATTCCTACATCAATACCACACTCGGTTTACCAACCCCTTTGAAGGGTTACTTCCAAGTATCATTCCCTAAGCTATAAGCTATAAGGGGATACTTCGATAGTTAGGTAGGTATACATGTAAATCCCTCCACTATAGCCCGACAAGAAGATCTCGCACGGAAAATATTCCTCAACTCATTTTTACGTTCAAGTGACAAAGTACGACCGTATCTAGTAAGGTAGTGTTTTTCGTAATGCCATAGGGCTTAAATCCCACCTCAGACGTCGTAGATGAGGATATACTTAAGTACTGAGAGAAGATGCCTATGTAGACTTGAAAGCTGAGGCCGTGTATCAAGAGTGCTTGACGTAGACGATGCTATAGCTAGGGGGCTTCTACAGAGCTGGTGTTCGTCCGCCGAGATGTTATCTGGTCCGTTTTCGGTAGGTAAACTCACCCAAGGTGCCAATATCCACGACTTAATCATGCATGATAGAGTACACAGGACATACTACGTGAGTACGATCACGACAGATAAGTCAACTAATATGTACTCAAGTTTTGAACGACATAATCCAAGTGATATATTCCTAAATGCAGATACATCTGACGCAAGTCTTATACTATCAATACAGCCAGGCCATCGGCCCGAACCAACAAGAAGCGCCTCGCCCTAGCTAGTTTTACTATCCACCCACATGAGTTTGGGTGCCTCTCGCGTATCTCGTTATACGGAATGGTAAGGATACAGAAATCGAAATGCTATTTACCAACGTAAAGCAATCCCCAAAGCGCCGTCTGATTAGGCTTGACAGTGATGCCTAAATTTCGAGGGTGATCTTCTGTCCCTTAACACGCCCTATTACTTGCTGGGGTGCGTACTTGGGAATAACCTCGTCATCGTGCAACATTTCAAATTCTTCCGTTGCGTCTCGGCCCATGAAGTTCAT
This sequence comes from Daldinia sp. FL1419, assembly GCA_025201765.1. NCBI lineage: Eukaryota > Fungi > Ascomycota > Sordariomycetes > Xylariales > Hypoxylaceae > Daldinia > Daldinia sp. FL1419. The sequence continues at coordinate 300,248 of MU623365.1, forward strand.
GATGGCTTGGGGGCCACCGGGGTGCTCCTCGAGCCAGTTCGTCAGGTCCATGACGACACCCTTAACAACAACCCAGAGGTCCTCCTTCTTGTTATGCTTAGCTACCTCCTCTAGAGTGAACTCCTTCTCCGGGACTTCAAACTTTTTTGCGCTTTGGGGCTTTGCTGCGGGCTGGGACGACTTACCACCCTCTGCAGTTGGGGTAGGGCCGGTAGCGCTCGTCTTTTGGCCAGCACCTCCAGATGATGAAGAGCTAGAAGCGCCGTTTCCCCACTCGACAGATACCCTACCCGGCTGAGACGGGTCGATGTGTAGGGAGATTTGGCCGAGACGCTGAGCAGCACCGGCAGAACCTGAGAGAGCTTGTTGGAATAGGTAGTTACTGGCCGAGTCACCAGCAACACGGCCGTAAACGACACAGCCCAGAAGAGAAGAACCTCCAAGTCGGTTTGCACCGTGGACGCCACCAGCCAACTCACCACAGGCGTATAGACCCTCGAAAGGCTTCTTCTCCTTGTTCAGGACCTGGGCCTTATCGTTGATCTCGATACCACCCATGGTGAAGTGAAGAACCGGCTCCATCAACGAGACGTGGAAGTCGTCATTGATATCTAAAGGCAAATTGTGGAAGAACTTCTTGCCCCAAGGGTCCTTCTGTTTACCCTCCGCGATAGCATTATAGGTGGTGAATGTCTTTTGAAGGTGCTCGGGGGAGCAGCCAATCTCCTTGGCTAGCTGCTTGCCGCTCATCTTCTTCATTAGACCACGGCCAGAGTAGTGGCGGGTGTGGAAATCCAGGACATTGGAAGCCTTGGAGTTAAGCACGAGTCGAATAGGGAACTTGCCCTTGTCCTTCTCCTTCCACATCATGCCCGAGACGTAATCTCGGTGGCCGAGTTCATCGCAGAATCGGTCACCATCGGCGTTGAGCAAAAGACCACCTTCACCACGCAGGGCCTCAGCGGCCAAGAACTTCCACTTCGAGCCGGGGTCCTTGGGGTCGACAAGACCGGTAGGGTGGACCTGGACCTTGTCCATGTCAATTCCGTTTCCTCCGATGGCCATAACCATCTTCTGTCCGTCACCAGTGGCGTGAGAGCCGTTGGTAGTGGCAAGGCCAATGGTGTCAGGTCTATGCTGCTTCAACAACGAGTTCTCACCGAAGTCTGCGGCATAACCACCAGTAGCCAGAACGACTGGGCCCTCGAGAGTATCGCTCTCGCCGTTGGACTCGTACGTGACACCGATAACCTTGTTACCGTCCTTATTTAAGCTGGTGACACGGGCCTTCTTGATAATCTGGACGCGTTCGGGTTCGGTCTCGGCGAGCTCTTCTAACCTTTGCATTAAGGCGTATGTGATGGCCATACCAGGGAACTTGGCATCGTGTCCTCGGTGCGTCCTAGGTTGGGAGTGACCACTGTCAAATTAATTAGCTTCTATCTATTTATTTCCCCCCCAAAAATAGCAAAATGGGAGTTTCTTTTTTACTTACCCTAGTCGCGAAACCAAAGTCAAATCTAGGTTGAAGACATCTTGTAACCATTCAACTGCGGCTGCGGATTTGTAGGTGAGGACCTTGATGAGATCAGGTCTGGCCTGTTCTCGTGCAGATTTCAGGGTATCATCGTAGAATTGCTTTACGCTGTCCTTGATGTTGTTGTCAACCTGTGTCCGCGTTAAAGCACCGTTGATTCCCGATGTGGCCTTGGTTGAGTTTCCTCCGAAGAAACCTAGGGTAAATAAATCAGTCTCTTGGGTTCATCTGGTCGTACATAAAATGGGACTCGATTCTTACCTTGCTTATCAAGGACTATAACGTTACCGCCGGCTAAGTAAATTGTGTGCGCAGCACTTAGACCGGACACTGGGTGCGATTGTTAGCTCATCGTTGCCGGAATGATGACGCCCACGAAGAGCGGGGAGGGAATTGAAGCTTACAGCCACCACCAACGACAATTACTCGAGGTGCCATTTTGATTGATGTGATTTGATGTGTATATATACGGAACTGCCCTAGCCACCGATGGGAATAATGTAGAAGAGGCAGGGAGGAATAAGAGAAGGAGAGAGGGAAGTGTAGTAATTAACTTGAAAATGTTTTAAGGTGAGAAGAAATACGAAAGGGATGTTGGGGCTTGATATTTCCGTCGTAATTGTTTTAACTTAGCTGACTTTCCAGCTTTCTAGGCCGAGTCGAAGCTGCTCCTACTTTGAATTGCTTACGCTCTGATTCGTGCGCGGGCGTGCCGAGGTCAACTCTTAGCGCAATCAGGGGTTAGGCAGGTACCTATCCTGGTACTCGTGTCCACGGGTCTATGTACTTGCATCTAGTTGGTACTTTGCTCTTTTAGTAGGTACATAGGTCCAATCGTCACTTAGCCTAGGTACTATACCTACTTTCTGTAGCGAAATGCGTACAATTTGCTATTATCGCACTCGAGCACCGACGGATTTATGTAGGCGTTTTGAAAGGATTTGTAAATGATTCAGGCCTTCTAGTTCACAAGTACTTTTCTAGGTTCAATACTTTGGATACTCGCATCCAAGTGGCTAGACAGAATCAGAGGTACACGACCTTCGCACAATATTCGGCCGAGGAGGTGATGTCACTAACAATCCCAGTAGCGCATACTCTCATGTACACCGAATGATCCGGTACATTTTGACCAGAATGCCGAGGCTCTGTACATATGCTGTGTCCACTATCCATTCAGGCCATTATCCGCACCCTCCACATTCGAAAAATGTTTATGGGGGCAAGTTCGACGGTTCCAAAGCTTCTTCCCCACAGTCACGAGCTAGACGGTTGAACCTTGTACGGCGGGAACCCACAGAGTTTACGATCGGATTATCAGGAACTTCTTCTTTTTGTTGGAATGATAATTTTGGAACTTCCCGATAGGAGTATATATCGAACAATAAGTATGTACGTACCTACGTATATAATTGCGGGAAGACTTCCATTACGATGAGGTACATATGTACGAATTGTACATATAAAAAGAACAAGTTTGACGGGATATTCAATGCATGTGATTCTCCTCCGAAAAAAAAAAGGCTACACCCCGGACCGGCAAGACGAAACCGGCATTTCCCCCACAAAAGAATCTCGCGTGTCAGATGATTCTATTAAAGACGCAAAAACAAGACTGGTCGCATGGCAGCTGATCTAAATCTGGAGTCGCTGACGGCTAGTCCTTCAAACGCAAAACTATGACAATAAGCCACAAAACGAGCTAGAATAGTTCGAGGTGCCGGACTTTAGCATGTGAAGAAATGCGGGATGTCTGCACTCAGCGGGTAGCCGCATCGCTAGCCTAGGGTCTTAATTCTAATGGGAATTATATGAGAACTACATGGCAAGATAATCAGCTTGTGAGATTTGTAAATATGTGTGAAAACGTATGAAAAATATGAAAATATTAACTATTGCTGTCCTCGAAGAATATCTCAAGTATAAGCGGTCTAGCGCTGTTGGGTATCCTAAAGACCGCAGATACATGTTCAAAAATATCAATCCAAAAATAATAACATCAGGATATTATCTCAGTGTTTTTTTTTTTTTTTTTCGTTCTCTTTTTCTTTTCCCCCCCTTATACTTGTCGAGTTTTAAAGCACCGGTATAGGTTTTAGTCCTGCAGGCCTCTGTTGCTCTCTTGCCTCATCCCAGTCCATAAACCCCCATATCCGCTGGATTTTGCCATCCACAAATTGATAGGTCGCATGTTCGGTGAATTGGATTGCATGACCGTCAACCACCAATCCAGCATACTCCTTTACTGGTGTTCCAGTAAATTTCAGCCATACTGCTACGCGCTGCGATTCCTCGTCCGCAATCAGGGTGTGAATTCGTACTTGAAGGTCCGGAATCGCCGTCACCGTATCGTCCATGATGCGACGAGCCAAGGTCTTGTTGTTAAGCGCCGCCTCTGGCCGATGGACATACTTGGCATACTCCGACTGGGTTCGGCGAGCGTTAAAACTGTCGACATAGGCCCTGAGAATTTCCTCGAGCTTCTTGCGGGGCAACGGCGTTTCTATCTTAGGGACAGGATCTTCGCTGATGAGATTCGGTACGAAATCGGTGTCGGGATCTGCCAATTGCTTGCGTATGTCGTCGCTGTTCACTGCGAGCAAAGCTTTCGACAGCTTGCCATCGGTAAACCAGACAAAACCTCGCTCTACCAGTAAGACATCGCGGCCTTTAGGTTGGTAACCTAAGAGCGGCACTTCTGGTTTAAATTTGACCCATATGGAGAATGAAGCGCATTGGGCATCCTCGTCCACAATGATGCTGTCTTCATTAATGAGGACATCTCCTCCTAGCTGAGGGGCTACGTGCTCCCTAATATGCGTCGCCCATGATTCAGGTGTGTATTCTACGCCATTTTGATTATATGTCGAATGCACGTACTTAGGCAGGTCATCCCACCTCTTCTCGTTAACGCACTGAGCCCAACCCCTGATGGTCGCAACTAACTCCGAAGCAGAGGCAGACATGGTGGTATGTTTGCGGTTTGAATTTGAACGATACTGCTGATGCTGAGAGGATTTAAGTAGCTTTTATCTTGAGATATTTTTTTCTCATGGATTCGGCTGACCGGAAAACCCTGATAAAGATCTCCATCATCGGCGACCAGGTTGGGGGGTGACGAATAGCTGACCGCCACATACTCATCGGGCATGATCAAAGAAGTGAGGTAGGTACGCCATATTTCTACGCGTCTATGTGGTGCGGTAAACGGTAATAGTCCGACTTATCTAAAGCGCGTACCAAGATTTATCATTTGCGTAACCCCTAGTCAGACCCAGAATCTACATCCGGCGTCATCTTTATCCAAGGAACAAAAGCAAAAAAAGCGGTATTTGTCATCGTCTTAGCTGAAAATACGCCACGCTCATCCGATGATATTTCTCATGATGGAAACGTGGAATAGATAGGACGGAATATATATATAGGTATATATATATATAATATATAGATCACCGAAATAGAAGACGCTTTTTCCTCTTTTGAAAAGTGACCACTAAATGGTTGTGTTGTCCAAGAACATAAGTATGCATGGCCATGTTGATATTCGAAGAACCGAGGGATGTGACCATACTAGCATCAGCGTGGCTTAATTTGGGGTTTGGTAAAAGTGATAGAGCGGTCCCGTCTTGGCCTGCGCGATTGGCTATCTCGGTCTCGAGTCGTATCGTCTTCAATCTGTCCCAGCCATCTTTACCTTCGATCGCAAAACCATACTTAACATCGGGCGACGTAGTAGCAGAGTACTTCGAGGAATACATTCTTGACCAGCAAACGATTACAACCTCAACATCACCCACACTCAACCGTAGGTAACCGAAGAACTTTTTGCCCCCAGTTAAAAATGCGCTGAGGCTATAGTCAAAAGACTCTTGTGGTATCACCTTGACGATTCTAGAAGCGAACTGCCCCTCGAATCGGAACAGTAGCACACCGATGTATTTGTCCTGTATTAATTCGCTACACCCCCATGGTGTGACTAATTGTTTCTTAATGTAGATACGGTGTGCTGGTATGTCAGATGTGCGGTCATCTGATAGGATGGCGAGGGTGCCCGGATTTTTGCGGATATATCCATCGAGAGTTAGTCTGATAAATATGCCGTAAGACGTCTTTGTGGATTTATCTTCCGGATGTGGGCCGGTGTAGCCAAGTGGTAAGATCAGTGACTCATCAGGACCCCTATATAACTGAATGTTGTCGAGGCGGAGACCCTTGTTTGTGATAGCGACCTCGCCACGTAAGATATTACCAGCACTCTCACGCTTTAGTTCCTGTAATCCTGAGAATTCACATGGGTGGACGGCGAAGATGCCACGATACCAATCGAACAAAGAAGAAGAAGCATAACCTGGTCGTGCTGTCCATGCGAATAGAGATAGGTCGTGGGTCTGTTTGCAGATCTCTTCTTGGAGCCGAAGGAATGCCTTATCCCCCTCGCCATATAGTAGGGGCATGTTGATTTCGAAAATACCTAAGAGGCAGTATGCTATATCCTCAGGCCTTGTAGTCGTTCGCTTGGCGGCCCATCTCATCCGAATGCCAACCGGGGCAGACCATATTAAGTAGCTACGAGCCAAGAATTGAGGCTCGATTTCGGTGGCTTCTGATATGGGACCTAGTAGCCACGAGTCCTTGGTACCAACGAAATCCCAATTTTTATCGTAGAATTTGACGAAGCTCGGTGCAAGTAACTCTTGAAGTGTCCAGCCTCTTGTAGTCCACTTACATCTTCTCAGCACATCTGAAGTAATTTTCTTGAATGGCCCAGCCAAAGTACTCCTGTAAACAACTGGTTCGAGGGTCAAATCAGAAAGCCAGACAAAACACACGGTCGCCTCTTGATACCACCTAAACATGCAGTTGATAGCCTCGGAAAGTTCAGCGCTGCTTCTCTTGTCAATGCAGCAGGTGTCTACCCAAGCATACTCTAGCATGTGCTCGTCTCTAGCCAATTGACAGGTCTTCGCGATCTTGGCGTATCCTCGTAGCTGTTCGGCCAACGCGCGTTTTGTTGGGTCCGAGAATTGCTGGAAGGTCACCTCTTCCTCCTCCCACGTATGTGATAAGACGGCGTATGGACGTTCCCTGGGGCTCGTAACAAATTCGAGCTCTAAGGTTAGGGTGTTGATTAGCCACATCTTGCCTTATCTGCTACTTCGCTTAGCCGATGGATAGGGTAAGCTTCTTAGGGTATGGTTTCAATTTTGAGTATATAATATATTCCCATAGCTGAGAATTACTGATGCCGTACGACTGTGTTACTAGATGTAGCACTATGCCGGGGTTGCTCGTCTTGGTTATTGAAACCATTAGTACGCGATGGGGTCCGAATATCCTAGCTTTATGTTCGTCGCTCTTGGAATTAGTGTTTACTGAATGGCATTAGTTTAAGACATTTTTATGAATTGCCATTCCGTTTCTTGTTGGCATCCTCGCTCTTGTTATTTTATGCTTTTGATAACCATCTCTATGAAATACGAGAATCGAGATGGTGGTGATAATACCTAAATACCCAGGTATTATTGAGGTGAAGATGTTTAGGTTAGTCTTCGACCTAGTGTAGTTAAGTAAACAATGCTATATTTAGCCCAGTGCAGGTGGTGCTGCAACGCAGATGCGAATACAATTGACATTTACTAAGCAATAGTGATTGTATTATATTAGGTACTACCTCTTATTCGCTAAAGTTGCACAAAGCTATTCTACGTTGAGATGGTCTAGGTAAGGGAAGCTGCACAATTGTTCCACTATCGCATCGTACTATAAAAGCGTGCATGGACATATTAAATATTGACTTAGAAGGTACATAAACAACAATATGCCGTGATGGCTTCATGCACACTAGATTCGACATGGACTGAAGAAAATGCCATTGTACCTGGTAAGGAATGTATTGTACCTATTATACGGATCGGTATTGGCTGGGAATTAGGTGCTTGTCTTAGAGGTGATGTCATGCCGGGGGTCCACTAAGTCTGCAAGTAGTGTGCCTAAAGCTAGTGGAACCTTAGGGGATGTTATGTTACATAAGCAGTGCTTTGCTTATAGCTCATGCCAACCTTGATACATAAGCTGTTAAAATATGGTTTAATTGTGGGGCAATATTTATTATATTTTTGACCAATTAATACTAGCCTTAATTTTAATAAGTCTTTAAATATTTATAATCTTATATTTATGAATTTAATTTATATATATAATTTAAAAAACCTATATATCACAAGGTATTATAAGATTTTTTAATATTAAATATTCCCTTAAATAAAGCCTTAATTTCAATTTTAATTTCAACTTTAATATTAAGAATTTATAAATTTTAAGAATGGATTTTAAATATAAAATAACTTGGATTTTTTTTATTAATTCTATTAAATTTATTAATTAAAAAATCTTAAATTTATATATAAAAAAAGTAAATTAATAAAATAATTTGTTTAAATTTTTAATTTAAATAATAATATTTTAAATTCAATAAATTTATATTATTATAGCAATTTCAATAAATTTTCATTTATTTTTTAATTTTCAATTAATCCTTCCTTCTAATTAAATTTTATCTAATTAATAAATGTTTATTTAAATTAAATTTTTTAATTAGAATCCCAATTTTACCCTAATTGTACTTAAAATTTTTTATAAATAAATAAGTAATGGTATAAAAATTGTTTTTAATGGTTTAAAAAAGAAGTTTTTTATCCAAATAATTACCATATTAAATAATTATTTTAATATGGAAGTTATATCCAAATAAATTAAAAATAAATATAAATATTTATAAGATAAGGCTGTTGTTTAATTTTAATTATTAGATTAAAGTGGATTTGGTTGGGATGAAAAAATTTAAATAGTGGTAGCTGAGGTATACCAGTAGAATTCATATCTTACCATACATTTTTTTCTTTTTCTATTTTATTTTATTTTATTATTCAAATAATTTATTAATCTATACAAATACATCCTAAAACCAAACCATTTTGTTTAAAGTTTTTAAAATATTAAAAATTAATAGAAAAAATATTCAATAATAAATTTAAAACTAAAAACAATTTAATTATTAAATTTAAAATTACTTTTATCATCTTATATAACAATATAATTACTAATATAATTACCATTATTTCAAATAATTTCAATAATCCTTTTAATAGTTCCAATAATAAATTACCCATAATTAAATAAATTTTTAAAATTTTTTAATAATGTAAAAAATGTAAGAATATTATAAAAAATAATAATATCCCTTATCCACCTCGTACCATATATAGAAAAAACTAAGAAATAAACAATATATTAATTAAAAAAGATTTAGAAAGCATAATATTTTTTCTATTAAAAACAAAGAAAATTTCAATTAAAAAAAAGTAAAATTTTTATAAAATATTAAAAATATTAAATTAAACATATTTAAATAAAATTAATAATAATATTATATTATATATACTATCCACTTAAACA
>MU623366.1:0-307160 GCA_025201765.1 Daldinia sp. FL1419
ATTTAAATATCTGTTAAGGAATGCTATTCAAATATAAAACGATATTTCGATTTATTATGGTTGTAACAACCCCCCCACTGCCACTATGGTACCTAGCATGCTGTGCGTTGGGTACAGAATCGGGTACAAAGATGGTCAAGTCTAGCTACGAGAAATTACCCATACAGCAAGCGTTAAGACGCGTATGGTAAAAGTACCTAGGTTAAAAGTACATGCTAGTTCCCTGCGGTAGCGTGTAAAAATAGGAAAATCTAGAAACGCGCCGTCATCTGCCGCAAGGTTTAGGTTCTTGGCTCCAGCTCTTTACTTTCCCATTTTTGTGCGTACCAAGGTTAAGAAAGAAGGCATCGCCCGGACCAGATACAGGCCCTACGAGCCTACTACTTATTACTACTATTACTCGCTAATACTCTACGTATCTACTTCGTGGCCTCGTGCCTTCTATCGTTACTGTCCTTTTCTTTACATACTGCCCTTTACCTCATATGGTACTTCTAGCCCTTCTAGCCCACTCCTCCCCATGGCCGCCTTATCCATACTTCTTCACCTCTTCAAGGAAGAAGCCTGACGCGAACTTGCTGCCAATTTGGCTAGCAATCTCATCACAAATTCATCATTGTTGTTTACTTTATCAACCTACAATTTTATTGTACGTATAATCTTTTTTGTTTAAGTACCTAATTAAGGGAATATCAAGTTCTCATACAGTCTCCACTTGTTTCAAGGAATTTAAAAAAGTTTTCTTTTTTTTTATCAAAAAAAAAAAAAAAAAAAAAAAAAAAAAGATACATTGGAAAATCAGTTCCCGTCCCATCTGCGGCCGTCTGCCAACACCCTTACAACCAAACCCTTTAAACACACTTTACACCCTACACAACACGAGCCAATCCTCCCGCTGAAACTTAACACAGCCAAGCTTTCCTCCCTCAGTCAAGCTTTTCTCGCACAAGACAAAGCGGGTTAAAGAACTCGAAACTCCACGACTGTAACGGGAGCCAAGTCGTATTAGCCAAAACGTACGACACTTTCGTATACGTACCTTGACTTTCAAACTATTTTCACTCTCTTCATCTCACATCTACCTTGACCGAAGCGTTTGTTAAGAAAAGAAAAGAAAATTCCAAATTCAAGTCTGACATAAAATTATCCTCAACAGGTGCCAAAGAATCCTCTCGTTACGTCTTCCACAGCTAATCGAGCTTCTTTAAGATCCATAGACAGCGGGTATAAGAGATATATGGCTGTCACTTAACTAAACATACCACCAACCAATCATTCATCTCGTGTTCCACCGCCAATATCTTCCGGTATCTGCCATCCTTGTTATTCCACGTGGTTTATCGATTCGATCTTTCGAGAATTCAAAACTTGTTTTGTCCTTCCACGCGGCTATCAGACCATCTCGAAGACGGGTAGCCCCGAGGCTATCCCTTTGAGTTTCAATTTGGACTATCCGCGCTCAATGCCGTCAGTACGAAACTGCCTCCTCCGCCCTCTTACTGAGGCAACGTGAGTAAGGTATAGACAGTATCTGCAAAGGCGCTATCTTGATCACTTTAGTTCATCTCGAAAAGAAAAAGAAAAAGAAAAGGAGAGGAGAGAAGATGTCTGGAGGTTTACCTACCATAGCTAAAAGCCCTGAGAGCGACATCTCTCCCAAATCACAACCAAGTTCTAAGAAGACAGATTACTTCTCACTCGATAAGAGAACAAGCCCACTTTCTGGTTCTAGCTCAACGCAAAATAGCGCGAGGAGCACTCCCCGCCCAAGCTTACTTCAACGAGCTGCCACCGAACCCAAGATCAGAGTGAAGGAAACCGCCGAAAGTACAGGAGACGCGAGTGCAACGACTCCAGGAGAGACAGCCTCTAGTACGGGGAGTAGTGGTCCCCCATCCAGGAAGGCATCCATCTCGTCTATAACTTTTGCGCCGCCCCGACACCCATCACTTCCTCAGGGTCTGAAGAAACCTCATGCTGGAAATAGAATCCGGGCGGCATCGCCACCGCACCGTAGGTAAGTCGAGATAATTTCGTGTCTTGGACCCTTTTACACATGCCCTTTACACACAAATATACGCATACAAATTTTGCTCCATCTGCAGCGAGACCATCCGAATACAAGGGTAGCCAAGACGTTACTACGCTATAGCGCTTAAGGTTATTCGAGCGAGAGTGCTGGCGCGATCGTACTTCTTGGCGGAAACTCTTTTGCGACCGAAGGATAAATTTCGCCATGCTATTACATCATAGGCCCGCCTGAGGACTCCGAAACCGCAAGATATCTAAATCTCTCAAGGAAGAATAACCGCAACAATCGAACGAAGGAAAGCCTGAGATACTTTGCGAGGCTTTCTTGTCCTTCATGCGGGCTTTTCAAACATGATGATGCTTATTCTTGCGCGGTCGCCCGAAAAGTCGATAAGGGGTTTAATCTTGGAATATGGTCGCATGTCGTTCCGGTGAGGATCGTCAAGCTAGTCCGATTTCTGACTCGCGTGGTCAACTCTAAAGAAGGCCTTATTCGTCAACTCGTCCGGTGCTACCCCGCTCACTATAACCCCCCACCTGTCATCCCAAGCCGACCAAGGCCAGGCTCAAACCCCCGTACTTTTTAGCATGTACCTCAATTCTTTTAGACGATGAAGGCGCAGCGAGCTGTACATTTTAGTGGCCGCTGAACCTGAAAACTACAAGCTTTCCTTCCCCGTTAAGTCGTTGGTCGAATTTCGCGCAAAAGGAGCCTTTGATGGATCCGTTTCGCTGTATCACCAACCTCTCTCCTCTTTCCTACCCACTACTCAATTCCCCTTTTCTATCATTTTATAACTGATGGCAACCGAGACGCTAACCGAATCTCCTCGTTCGCAAAGGTTCGAATCTCATGTAGCATTCGATAACATACCTCTCGGCGAATCAACCGAGTATAATCCCATCTCTTTCACCCTAAACTATCGCCATGCGGGTTTTCAGTTTAGACGACGGCACCGCACCTTTATGGTCGGCGTAGACGATAACTCATATTCCGATCATGCCCTGCAATGGCTGTTGGACGAGCTAGTGGATGATGGCGACGAAATTGTATGCGTCCGCGTAATCGAGACCCAGGTCCGCCTTACGGACAAGGCATACCAAGAAGACGCCAAAGCTCTGATGGAATCAATACAGGCTAAGAACACGCAAAACCGAGCGATTGGCCTGGTTTTAGAATACGCTGTTGGAAAATTACATAACACGTTCCAGCATCTAGTTAGTATATCCTACCAGTCGATATGTGGCCTGTCGCGCGCTACCGTTCGGTTTTCCTAAGTTGATCGTCGATACTAACCAAGATGGCATTAGATTAAAATATATCAGCCGTCCATGTTGATCGTTGGTACTAAGGGTAGAAGCCTTGACGGAGTACAGGGGTTCCTCGTGAATCGTAGTTCATTCTCGAAGTACTGCTTGCAATACTCGCCAGTGCCTGTTGTTGTTGTGCGACCTAATGAGAAACGCGTTAAGAAGAAGGTGAAGCGAGCGCACGACCCATCCAGGCAAAGCTATGCACATATGCTGCTAGGTCAGCCGCACGAAGCCGATAGCGAGAACAGCAGCGTTTACGAACTAGAACCGAATCTGACCCCAGACGAGGAGGCACATCGCGTTGCGGTAGCTGTTGGGCTACCAGCAGCATACGACCCAACGATTAAGCCTATCGATCCTAACAGCTTGTTAAAGAATTACAGCCGCCGAGCCGTACCGGAGGTATCAAAGGAAGCCCTTGCAATAGTAAACAAGGGAGGCCTACCCGCGGAGAAGAAGTCGCCCGACCACGAAGAGTCGGACTCGGATTCCGAAGCAGAATTCGAGGTCAGCCCGGGCGAGGAGCTTCTCAGGGAGAAATTACACAAGATGGAGTTAAACGAAGGGGCTGCCCTCAAAGCTGAGGCTAGGAAAATGAGTTCTGGGTCTGCCGATAGCGACGAAGATCCCCCGGGTGGAGGGGGTGCCAAGACGTGACGCGACCGTCACACTTGAGGAACCGATGAGAGACCTGCATACGGACTTTTTACACATATTCAGTCTCTTTATCGAGGCAAGGCCGAAACCCATTGATTATTAAACCCGCGGGGGATGGTTGGATGATGATATGATAGATATTGGCAACACCATTATCATTATTATTATGTTGAGCAACTTATTTGCACGAGAGCCAACGAGGACGGCGTCTAGTCATAGCGGTAGGTTTGAAGGAATACCCAGGCTGAAAGTTTTGAAAGTATCCGAGATAGGTTGTAGCGCGAGCTCGTGTTATGAGCAGTTCGAGCGATCGCATAAATAGATACAACTCTTCTCCCCTACCTAGTTTTAAGGGGCTCTCGGGTTGAGTGCTGGTCACGATCGTGGTGGTGCATTGGCTAGTTGGTTAATGTATGTATAATGTGTACGACATGTAGAAGATGAGGGCATAAGAATCTTGGTCATGAACATTTTGTAAAAGAATACCTTGTTGAGATCTGTATCGTTGGAGGGTTTGCCAATTGACATGAGACGGTAAATTTATATCTGCCCTGATACGATCGGTCAGTACAAAGTACGACCGAAATGATGATTTATTATAGCTTAATAGCCGAAATTCAGGGGGCGTGCCAAACCCAGACGGTAACCAAAGTTTGAAGGGTTCTTAGAGATTGACAAAGAAATAGCAAGAGGCAAGTTCTCGGCAAGGAGAGTCACTATACTACGCAACGCTCTCGCTATCCTACATAGGCAAGCATACTGGTATATTTAGGTATCTTAGCAGTATACTATAAATAGGGTTTAAAGGGGTAACAGTTGTAATCGAGATGGCCAAGGTTTTATTCATTATTAACTTCCTACACAATTGCTAGGCGAACCTGATTGATATTGCTGTACGCTGCTATCCCTTTATGCTCCTTCTGGTGATTCCTCTTATACCACGACCTTAAGCGTATGGAAAATATTATACGGTAGGTTAGACATTTATCTACTACATCTTAGTTTCCATATCCCGTTAAACTCGTTCGTAAATACCAGCCTAATTTTTGCGAATGGCCTGCTTCTTACGTCCGTAGCTATATTTTACTCATGCATATTTCGAAGCCTCTCATGCATCGATAGCCCGACGAAACACACACCCCCTAAAGACTTTCCGGAATTGTTCACAGTCTGGTGGAGAAGAAACCGGTCACTCATAACCTAAGACAAATAAAAGGCGGTAGGAGTCTCGCTGTCTCATAATTAAGACACCTATGATAATCTTATGACGACAATAAGAATTTTCGTTATTTACTTCGGGTTAGTTAAAAGGCTAGATGAAACTTGATATTTGACTATAAATGAGATAACACACAACCACGGCCTCGCGAATACCACGCGGGCTATGCATAGTAAGACTTCTGATTGATGAGACATCCATGCTACGCCGAGTCGCCCTGTAAAAGCACGAACTCGTTGTCATTAGAGCATGCATGTAGACAAGACGGACACTTATTTATAATAATACATACGAAGACATATTCAGCCTCGCTCTCGTATGCGGAATACGAACAGACCCATTCGTCCCCGACTAAGCCACCAAAACGGTCCATCACAAAACTCAGTCCGCCGGTAATCTCTAGTCGCAAACCTCGAGCAATCAATCAACTACCAACTACTTGATACGAAATAACTAGAAGGGCATACTAACCCCCCTCGCCCTCACCCACAAGACCCCTCACAACACAAATCCTAACGCTCCAATCTAAAACCACTAATAAGAATAAAAAGAAAAAAAAAATGTAGGCAGCGTCTATCTAACAGCGAACCCAGTAACACAATTTGCAGGTACTGCTAGCGAAAAAAGGCTGCTCAAGCTTCTCTCTCGGCACGCGTAAATGGTCAGAACATCTTGGGAGAATTGAGAAAAAGTCCGATGATAAGGATTGGTGCCTTGGGTAAGGAAAAAGGGAAGAAAAAAAAAATTTTAGAATCAAGAAAATTCGCAGGTGGAAAAAATATATTATTGAAATTCGAATTTAAGTGGGCACATGAGGCTGGGGATGAGGCTAGTGCATAGCTGCATGTGGCTTGTGATATAGGCAATGGTACAATACCTGACGGGCGTCCGTACCGTCCGTACTAACCTGCCCCTCGTGCTTTATTCACTCCGGCGCCCATGCACCTCACTGAACCGAAACCCGAGACTTTATGAAACGGCACAAGGTAACCAGTCTCTCTTCGCCATGTGTTCTCCAACCATGCATGCATGTCTCACATTAATAATAACAAGATCAAATTAGTCCATCATTTTGAGGTCATTTAATCGCCAAGGAGGCTTAGTCCGGAAGGACATTAGAATGCAGCACGTCAATGTTTGTATATGAATTCCTATTCTTCGCATTCCCTAATCTATTGCTGTATTTATACACGTCCAAAAATTCAAAGCACCTATTGCTACTATGGAATATCACTAAGAGGCGCCTCCCGAGAGGGCCCTTGTCGGGTTACAAGGCGAAAGAAAACAGTTCAAATACTCTATTGATATGCGTCATGTTGTCCGTCCGTAACCTCAGCCGAGGCTTGCTTATCCGATGCCGAACGCCGCCGCGTATGCAAGAAAAAGGAGGCGCATCCGAGGCTCAACCGCCCTAGGAGTTTAAAAAAGCAGAGTACTCCGCGCAAGGGTATCTTGACAACATCAATGGCTCTATAGGTCGCCCCGAAACTTCCAATGATGCCCAGTAAGCCGTAAAACGCCACGCAAAATGCCCAGTGTCCGTGTTCATTTGGTTCTTGTTCTTCGTCGTGACAAAATCGTAACAACCTCATTACGCCATGAGATCTGCGACTGCCCGAGCCACTTCCTTGGTTGCTATCTTCTCGAATCGCTGTCGAGCATCCTCGTTGAGAGAATCATCCGAAACTTCTTTATATAACTTGTGGCTCAGGTCGCGATTGATAGAGGCATACTGGTCCGCTGTGATATGTCCGGATTTCCAGTGAGGTTTGAGGGCGTCCTTAACAATCCCACTTATGCTCTCTTTCATCTCAAATGGCAATGCTGCGCGTGTAGGGCTAGTATCTTGCAACCGTGATAAATGATCACTGCTTGCTATCGGCTGTTGCCGTTGTGGCCGAGGCTGTCGAATTTCAGGGGAGCTACCGCCTGCCCTACTATTCTGGGGCCGTTGTGCTCGCCGGCGGGATCCTGAATCCGAATCACTATGATCCCCATTACCTCGGTTTGCCAAGAAATTTGTTGGTGGGTAAATCGGCTCAATATGTGAACTGAGAGAGAGTGGAGACCCCGGACGATCGTTAATTGCACGTGGCGGAGGTGTAGTCGAAAGGGCTCGAGGGCTACTAAAAGCGGACGGGGAGGGGGACGAAGCTGGCGACGATGGATCCGGCAATGGTTTAGTAAATGTGAAGAGCGGACGGATATTTTCGTCATCGGAAGGTGTACTCATCTCAACTTCCTTCAGCAACGAAGAGAGAAAAGAAGGTGCCTCGCCATTGCCTAATTGAGCAGACGTTGGATTCGAATTCGATCCTTCTGCTGTGGGTTGGTTGGTTTGTATGGAGGTGCGACTAGACGATGATGCCTCCCCTGTCGTGGGCGCTCTTCTTGTCCGAGGTCGTTTCAGCTTGCGTTCTGGTTGCTGAGGTGGTTCAACTGGAGATGCAGTTGCGGAACGAGACTTTCGCTTCCGGTGACTCGAAGTCGGACGGTCGGGATTGGTGGCTTCCATAGCTTTCTCCAACGCACCCCAAGCCCGCTTTTCTTCTACCGTCTCCTGAGGTGGTGGCGGAGGAGGTGGTGGTGGGGGCTGCTGCACAGGCACCACATTTGAGATATTGTTCATGAACACATCGTGGACGCCTAGGCGGCTGGCAATATTGAGACGTTGTTGCCATCGCTGATACTCACGACGCTCTCTTGCCAACCGCTGTTGAGATCGCCGGAAGTTGCGCAGGGCTTCGTCATCGTCATGGTTGTCCAGATCGAGATTTAGCACGTCCCAAACCCGACCTGCGATTTGACCCCATGCACCCTGCCAGTCGTTTGAACGAGCTTGTTGCCTAGCCCGTCGCATGCGTGCCTGGGTTCGTGGCAAAAAGCTAGAACTGCCGTCGGACGAGCCAGTTTCAGCAAGATCTGCATCCTGGATTTCGCTAGCTAGGAAATCTGCTCCAGTGTCTGCGCATTCCATACAAAACCAGTGTCCACGAGGTACACTGTCTAAGCCTACGCAGAACGTATGGTATGGTGCATCACAGTTATCGCAGAGCAGGAGCACATCTTCGTGATCGGCTCGATCGCAGACAGGGCATGACCTCGCTATTTCTTCTTCCGGTTCAGGGTTTTCGTCCATCCATGCTTGCGGATCAAACTCGACAACCTGTTTTTTATCTTCTACCTTATACGAGGATAATTGGGTACCTGGCGGAGGACTTGGTTAGCTTCTCATCTCTCAAACGCAACCAGAAGGAGCCAGAATCACAATGCATTTAACCTACCTCCAATTTTATCGTAGACATGCACTAAGTAAAATGCTTGTCGGCAAATCGGACAGCTGTTTGCCTTCCCGGTCCATTCTCGTAAACAAGCATCATGTAGGGCATGACCACAAACTTGAATGACAGCTATCCTATTTTCTTCGTCGTTTTGGTGGGAAGAATTCGATGTGCTGTTAGACGTGCTGCCTAGTGGGGACCCTGGTGATAATCGTACCAAAGCACTCGTAACTTCAGAAGTAATTATGGGGTCTTCAGG
Organism: Daldinia sp. FL1419; assembly: GCA_025201765.1. Classification (NCBI taxonomy): domain Eukaryota; kingdom Fungi; phylum Ascomycota; class Sordariomycetes; order Xylariales; family Hypoxylaceae; genus Daldinia; species Daldinia sp. FL1419. The sequence continues at coordinate 8,762 of MU623366.1, forward strand.
GTTCGGTAGCACGTCTCCTTCCAAAGGTATGTATAATTGCGACGGCGACGACGACGATTGTACGTCTAGATTTTCTAGACAGACAATACATTGATCAGCCATCAGGGCAGCTTTTCATGGATTGTCGATGTTGAGAATACAACATATAAGTGACTTAATCTAAGTCTGAGTATAAGATTTTGCTGCAGCCTCAGGTCCGGGCAGTAAGAAAAGCCCTCTGAAATAAGTGCTCGTTAATTCGTTATGAAAAAGCACAATATGCAAGTAGCTCGGGAGGGTGGGCTTCGAAGCGGGATTGTGTGGATTCGTAGATTGATAAGGTACCGTACCCGAAAGTAAGGAGGAGAGGAGCTGTCGATAATATTCGTGGGGGGGTGGTTTGAACAGAAGCGACAGAATGTGGAGAGAGTACAGATGGAGTGCAGGTAGAGATAGTAATAAGATACCAAAGGTAGAATAGATAAAGATAACTAGTAAAAAGAGAATTGAATAGATATAAGATGGGGCGGAAAATAAAAGGCAGTATTAAGGTTGAATGACGATGGAATCTTATGTACCCCCCAGTTGTACCGGCGTTCCAGCGTCCCCCAGTAAGTGTATTGCGTTTAGGTAGGGTCACCTTATTATTGGCTTATTGGATTTATCGGCTTATTGGCGGAAAAGTGGAAGGATGATTGGGAAAAGTGTGCTGGTATTGGGTGGCCAACTCCGTTACTTCTACTTCAAAAATCACCCCTGCTCTGATTTCTGACGTTTGGGTTTTTGGAAGAACGAATTGACGGTTCCTAGAGGAGGCTCCCTATGTACCGTACCATTTATATGTAAATGGTAAATTGGTAAAAGTGGTAAACGTAAGTGTAGGTAAATATCTGTAATGCTGTAAAGTGCGTCCGACGTTTTGGAAGGAATAAATTGATGTGTAAATTCCGCTTGTTTCTTGACTGGTCAAATTAAACCGAGCTTTCGTCTTTCTCTTTGTCTAGAAACGAGAGAGAGAGAGAGGGAGAGAGATGTGGCGGGGAAGTTAACCGTTGATCAATTTGATACTGTGTTGTAGTGTGATGCAGTTTGCTGCTTTTTGGGAGCTTAAACAACTCTAAATGTAGAATAAACCTAGGGGAGAACAAGGGGGTGAATTTTGATGGGAAGAAGGATGCTAGGTTCAATTTTTATTTGGTAGCCGGGATTTTAATTTTTTTGGCAAGAAAAAAAAACATGTAACAGGTGACTTGCTTTTTAGTTGACTGATGACTTATTCCACGGAAGGAAGGCCCAAATAGAGAACTTAGACAAATGCAGCTTTTCTCTCTATCTCGTTATACCACTCGCCTTGCTTTGCTAGTGCTTGGTGCTAGGTGCCTAGGCAGGTGGGCTGGCTTGGTTGTGAACGGGTGTGTGGATTTGGTCTCCCAAGGTGGTTTACAATGGGTAAGAAAGGTCGGAAGAGAATAGAGGGGTGCTGAAAGCGCGTGGAATTTTGTCACTTAGCGCTACCACCTGAGATGGTCCGAGCTCACCCCGCCGGACCCAATCAGCTGACGCCAACTGAACCCTGGACCTTATTTTTGTGGGTATTGTTCGGTACTATGTACTTTCTAGGGTACTTTGGTTCTACCCGGGTACTCTCTCAGTAAGAGCTGAATATGGAAACACGACCAGTCAAAATCAAGTCAAAGACCAGTCTCGATTTCTTCCGTATTCAAGGTGATCCAGGCACTAGAGCTTCGTAAGAAATAGACCTTGTAAGAAGAGGGAAGGGGAGGGGAGGGGAGGGGCGGAAATTGGTCAACTGGTGACTACCTACCTACCTACCTAGCTACGTAAGTCCCAAGTTACCTTACTTCAAAATAGTAGCAATATGAATCCAGGGTGGGCCGAAGACGACTCGAATGGTGGCTATTGCTTGTAACCGCTGCTCTTGTCTCGTGCACGCACTTTGTACATGTACGTACCTATGCCCGCTGAGTTGGATTAAGTACCTGGGTACCTTCGGCTCAACCACCGGAACTTCGATAGGCAAGCCTTCTTGAATCACTGAAGCTAACCTTACCTACTTAGTACCTACTAACTACACGTACGTAGACGTAGTTAGTTATTAGTTGTTTATAAAACGGTTAGACGAATCCTTGGGGTCTCAATGACGAAGCTCACAAAATTATGAGTAAGAGGGAGAGAGAGGTTGGTGGGTATTGAATTGGACCAAGCGCAACTGCGATTTTCCAATTCGATATCGGTTTGCCAGGTGCCAACAGGGGTTCCTCAAGGTACGAATACCATGTATATCGGCCATCCGGGTATTTGAATAGGAGGTAGAAGACACCGGGAGGCATAGAGAAGTATCTAAGGCATCGTGCAAATGTATGGTCTTTGAGGGCAAAGAACTTACATATAAGATAAGTAAATACCTAACCTAACAGGTAAGGTTCGTATAAAAAAATAAAAATAAAAAGCACGCTGAAAATAGTGAGGATGAGCAAATAGATGAGCATATTTCGTTCGCAAGTCAGTACACGTGTAGTAATAAACCTTACCTAGTAGTAGGTGAGGTATTGGTATTGGGTATTGATTGTACCTACCATGCGGCATCCTCAATATGCATCCTTTCAATGTGCATCTTCAATGTTGCAGCTAATGCAGCGTTACTCGTCTCTCCCCTTGATATTCCGAACAGCCAACCAGTCAGCACTCACGAGTATTAACAAACGGTCATTCTTCATACAACATTGAACCCTCTCTCCTTAATAAAGTGGTATGTTCCAGTGCAATGGTGTAATTCTTACCCACTTACATCTTACGTACGACCGGATTCACAACCTACCGATACCCGGTTGGGAACCTTCAAGTGTCCTTTGTGAGATCCTTGCTCAGGTGCTGAGGGAGGGAAAAACTCCAGGTTCCGGTTCTTTCGGCTATGACAATAGGTATGCTGTGTACATGGTTCATAAGCCAAGATGGAGCATGTCCTAAATATGTGCCACGAGGTCTGTAATTTACCGGAAGGGGAATAATCCCAAATTCAGGTACAGCCCAACAAATCAATGATGAAATACCGGCCAGTTCGAGACTTTTATTGGTAGTGATCGAAAGACCGGTGGTTACGCCCCCAGATAAAGCTCTTGCGCGGTGGGATAGGTAAACAAGCTAGGACCGGACTTTGACAGCCGATTACGGGATGAGGCGCGAATACGATGGGGATCGGGTCTTTTTATGCCCATCCTGGGAATTCGGTATTTCGCACTCGAGACCAAGTATATAGTAGTCAGTTTAACTGCGAATAACTCGAACAGAACAACCTCCCAACCCGACACTTGTCTCGCCAGCACTGCCTTGCGACTTTGCGTCGACAAGAATCTTGCTAGAAAATGAGTCTACTAAGAGGTCGGTTGCTAAATGACTTATGCAAGTAAACAAAGTTGACGACATACCTGCGCCGGGGACAGCTAGGCTCAAGTTCAGGCACACGGTAGTTAGGCAGACGAGGTCCTCGGATCGCATCATCGCTTTCCGATAAGCACCATCCGCCGCAGGATTAAAATATCCTCGAATCCACGTGCTTTATGGGTGCTAGGTCGCTCCAGGTTCATTAGTTGAGTCCCCGAACAACACTGAATTCCTAAGATAATCAATTAAAGCGATCCTCGCAAACGACTTTCGGTCAAATCGATGACTCGAAAAGCTCAGATCAGACGATGAAGCCTAGATAGCGGATCCATGGACAATTTTGGAAAAACAGGTTTCACATAAGAGCATTATTAGAAGAAAAACAAGCCGGGCCGTAGATATCGACTCCGACAATCAGGATTTTTTGTTCATAGTAATTCTTGTTGGCATTTGGTTTATGATCGATGATCCGTAGGTAATCTCTGTGATACCCACCGGGGAATTCATCGATCGTCGTCATGACCCTTCATGGTTGCGTAGAAAATTCCGTGTTCCCGTACACCGAAGCCAAATGCAAAAGAAAATAGCCGTTCCCCCACGCCGTACGTCTAAACCTCCTGGATTTCCCTCAATCTTCGCAGCGTTGATCGCATGGCAGCCGCAGCGGCGGTCCTATAGCGCAAGTATTAGCACCGGCGTCTCTCACCCTCAACGAAACTTATATAGCAATTCAACATACGAGACAGTGTAGGCTCCTCCGGCGACAGTCTTTCCGCAAGACTTGCAGTTCCAGATACCGACCGAGTGGCGCTTGACGGTGACCTTACCGCAGAAGGTGCAGGTGTACTTGGCGTGCTGGGTGATTTCCATCTTCTTGACCTGCTTTCGGAGCGAAGCACCGTATCTACCCGGGAAATCTATCGTCAGCGGTTTGCTCGTAGTAAATGAGGCGCCTCGAACGTATATTCCTTCTTCTTCTTTCTTGTTTTCGTGTTTGGAAGGTTATGGCTTATTTCAATGGGCTAATCGCGTTGGACCGCCAGCGATGACACGGTCGCTCGAGTGGACTCTAAATTAGATGTTGATGAAAATTATGAGATACATACCTGGTACCGTACTTGCCGGTAACACCGACCTTCTTTGTGCGCTTCGTCATTTTGTCTGAGGGATGTGAAGTTCGTTCGTGGAGTGCGAATGACGATGGGAAGGGTTGGGTGTTTTCGGTTGTGGTCGAAATTGGAAATTTCCTCAAGTCAAAAATTCCGGGTTGGATTGCTGAGTGGGCTGCTAGCTCATAATTTTGATTTTGTGAAGAAAGTACGGGCTGGTGGTGGTTCAGACTAGGGCCTAAGCGAAGGGTACAATCATACAATCAAAAAAGTTTAAAAGCTTGGACCACATTAGGATGGTGCCCAAGGTGCGCCCGTATGTACGCTGAAAAGGAGAAGATGGCTGGGAATTTACGATAAGATAACTCAGGTCAGGTGACTTCACCAAACTTAGACACCCGGCTAGCGCAAGGAGGTGACGGTTAGATACCTCCGCTATACATACAAATCACCTGAAATTCCCCAACTCTCCAATTAGGCTTGTTAGGTAAATTTAGGGAGCACTCCAAAAAAAAAAAAGAAAAAAAAAAAAAGCTCCGATTCGATTAATCGCGATCAAAGCACGGACTAGAAGAACCTCTTCCCATTGGCTCATCTAAGAGTCCAACCAATTCTACCTAGGTAGGTACCAGTTCTAACAAGGCGGAGCGAGACTACCACAGAATCAATCCCTGTGAAGATCATCTTTCGAACTAAACTACTTTAGGCACCTACCCGAAACCTACGGCACTCTCAACCGGATTGATATTCACAAAACGCCGGAGTTCTCTTTCGTTTGGAGATGTCAAGCCGAGGCATGTACGGCCTTGAATTCCTTTCGTAGCTAGAACTGCGCTCCGTGATTACCGCCTTTAAAGCCTCCTGTATGTATCCTAGTTTATCACTTAGTTAATGACTTAGCTTTCCTTTTTTTTCTCTTCTAATCAGAGGCGGTGCCGGAGATGGAAGAAAGGGATATCAAACGCCCTGATCTGCGTGTACTGTATTGTCTATATATATAGGTATATTATAAAACCCCAATGCAAAAAAAAAAAAGCTATTCCAACGCTCCGTATCTCTTCAAGCCCTCAGTTCAAGTGTCGCGGATATATCAAGTATAATATCTACCTAGATAGACCTTTACTTCATACCTATTAACCTAGGAGTGTCTTGTATCGGGGCGAAGACTACGTCGATATCCAATAGGGTTACATCCTTCTCTTTCTACTCTTTCTTATTCAAATATAGGAGGGGATGTCTTTCAAAAAACACTCCCGCCAATATGACCTGGTGGTATTCGGAGCAACTGGTAAATTGATTATAGCCACCATGTACAGGACGAAGTATCTTCAGATGGCTAATCGATGGCAGGCTATACCGGATCGCTGGTTGCGGAACATATCACAACCCACTTCCCAACAGATCTAAAATGGGCTATAGCTGGTCGATCTGCTGACAAGCTGCGCAATCTAGTCCAAGAATGCAAAGCCTTAAACTCTGACCGTCCGCCTCCCGAGATTGAGATATGTGGTCTCAATGACGCAGACCTTTCGGCGTTAGCTGAGAAGACATTTACTCTCATTACGACTGTTGGACCGTACGCCAAATACGGAGAATTCGCCTTCAAAGCTTGTGCGGAAGCAGGCACTCATTATTTCGATTGCACAGGCGAAGCTGTTTGGCATGCATCCATGATTAAGAAGTATGAGGCGTCAGCGAAAGCGACGGGTGCTTGCATGTTCCCCCAAGCCGCCATCGAATCCGCACCGTCGGATCTGATGACCTTTTCCATGGCATCACTCATCCGATCCGAGCTCTCGGCTCCGGTGGGCGACGTCGTAGTTAAGATACACGAGATACAGTGAGTTATGGGCCCAACTACACCACAGCGTCGTGAAGTTAATATGATATAGCGGTGCGCCGTCGGGTGGTACTCTCCATACGGCCCTAGGACTCTTTGACGTCTTCCACTGGAAAGAAGTCGCTCAGTCTCACAAGCCATACGCCCTATCGCCCGTGCCCAACTCGAAACAAGCCCCTAAGCCTTCGCTGCTTTCAAAGCTAACAGGCTTATACAATATACCCAAGCTCGGCCTCATGTCAACATCCATAACTTCGGGGACCAACACAGCAGTCGTTCAGCGTACTTGGGGTTTGTTCAAACAGGAACCATCACTACAGAAACAGTTCTACGGACCAAACTTCACTTACCGAGAATTTATAAGAGCGAAAAATCCCCTGAGGGGTATGGCGATGCACTACGCTCTCGTAGTTAGCGGCGTACTGCTTATGTTCTGCCCACCTATTCGAAAGTTAGTACGCAACTTCGTTTATCAGCCCGGTGAAGGTGCAAGCAAGGAAGACCAGGCAAAAGAGTCTATCGAGTTCCGAGGAATCGCAACGCCGGATACCCAACCTACTACCGGCAAGCAGGCATGGTGTAAAGCCGAGTTTAATGGTGGCCTGTATTACTGTGAGCGCCCTCCTTTGCCACTTAAGTCATGATATCTAGGCTAACGACCGGAATAGTGACGGCTGTGTTCATGAGTCAAGCAGCTCGCACAATATTACAAGATGACCTCGATCTCAAAGGAGGTGTTTATACCCCCGCGTGCCTGGGTCAGGGGTATATTGACCGTCTGAACGAAGCTGGCTTCAAAATAGAGACGAAGATTGTCGACGCATAGTTTTCTTTTCTCTTGGCTGTATATTGGGCCGGGATGAGCCGAGAGGCGTGATGTCGGCTTCATGTGGCTGGCGTTAAGATTTGGCATATATGATTGTGGAAGGTCAGGAGATGATATGGTATTAATGTGCTAATGTGTTAAACCGTGCATGCATGCAAATGAACCTAGGTATTCTAAGATTGAATCTAACCTGGTGGATGAATCGGAATTAAGAATCGGGGATGAGTTTGTAGTCTCATCTTGAGCCTCCCTTTTAAACAGGGACTGGCATACCTGCGGTTGGATGCTTGCATCTAACGACGGAGCTGGCGATAATAGGAAGGTGGATTATGTATTACCTATGTATATGTCTTAGGTGTAAGAGGGGGAAAAAGGACGAATCCAACACATGTATGTATATAAGGTTACTTACTTACCTATGTATAGTGTATATACCGCGCGACGTATTATATTGGACTAAAGTATTAATATGTATTCATGATATATTATCGCATAAGCAATATACAATATCAGTACCAAAATGGACTCTGTTCCCCGCAAAAAAATAACGTTGCAGGTGCTAGCGTTGACAAGCTTGGCTAGCTTTATTTTAAATTTTGTTTTTGTTTCATTTTTTTTCTTTGGATGTTGGTCAATTCGTCAAACGTCATAAGACAAGCTTCTTAGCTCCAAGAATTACATCCTGTCCCTAGAAACCTCTTAATCCGTAACAAAATACACACTTTACTTCCCATTGTCACGCAGACTTCGGGTTGCAAATTCAAAGTACTTGGTTTCACTGACACAATTTTCTTGCGATCCTTAGGAATAATTCCTTTCTATGATTTGAAATTATTCCCGAGATAAGACGAACCGAATAATTGGATCCGCTAGTTTCATCTTTCGTATGGCAACACGGTAGCACTAAAGAAAAATAAAAATAAGGAGAGCTATCATCACACATTAGAGGTCACTTGGTAGCAGGCTCGGTTACCTTCCGTCACTACCTTATCAAATCGTATCTCATCTAAGGAGACAAGTATCGCGATGGCTACACCACCAAGAGCTTCGACTAGCTCTGGTCCGACGTCTGAGCGAACTCCTCTCCTACGACAAGAAACAAACCGTCCCAGAAGCGCGCGCAACGTAACCTTTAACCCTAACCCTGTCACGAGAACAATCGATCCCGATCCTGCGTCATTAAGCTCGTCGCCTGGAAATACAGGTAGCTTCGGCCATGCACGCCTCTCTGGTTCGATGGCCTCGGGTAGTAGCTCCGCTGGTCCGCCGCCTATGCTTTCCGCACTGAATAACCGCCTGCGCCGACGTAATAGCCACGGCGCAGTCTTCACTACACTGCCGCCGGCGGTTAGCCCCGTACCGAAGATTGGTCCCCAACGAAGTTCCAAGAATGCACAGAAGCTTAAGTTATTACCGAATCCCGAGCTCGAGGAAGAGGGACCGGATGAAGAGAGTGGGAGAGACGTCTATTCCCAATATACGCGTATAAAAGACCCTACCGCAAGGAGAGATGCTGCACGGCTGGGCAAAGCGGATCGCGATAGGCTACCGCGTGTAACGGCTTATTGTACCGCAACAAAATATCAGATGGACGGTTTGATGCGATTCCTCAAAGGCAGGGGCAAGCTAAGGGGTGCAAATCCCAAACTGATTGACGAGTGCATATACACCCTGTATAATTACACGCTTGGAAAATCCGTAGAGCGAGCTGAAGCGGTGGAAGAAGTACGGCAAAGACCGATACAGGCTTACGAGAGGAGACATTCAACCGGCGAGGTGGAAGAACATTCGGATGCTTACAACAGAGAAAGTATACGGAACTTACAATCTCAACAACAAGACGGCGCATCCGATACCGAGCAGACATTCAGTAATGGCCGGGATATGCATAATAACCTCACTTACCCAGCACATTCCGAGGACGAGAGCGCCATACATGACTCGCATTCGCACTCCGAACACGAACAGCACAATGCCGACTTTGATACACAGGTACACACGCCAGAAGTGTTCCTCTTTGACTACGGTGTTGTGGTAATATGGGGAATGTCGCCGGCCCATGAGCAGCGGTTCCTCAAGGATATCGCGAAATTCGAACTGGAGAAGCTGGACCCGGATGATGTGGAAACAGAATGCTTCAACTTCTACTACACCAGGGAGTACCAGCCGCGGATATACAACGACTTTATTACGCTACGGGACAAGGGGAATTACATGACGAAACTAGCTATATCGCACGCATTGGCGCAAAGTGTCAAAGTACGCCGCTTCCTTCTCTTATACCTAAATATACATAATACACGATAAATAACAACTGACTTCTACAATAGACGTCCCTCTTTGAAGAGCTCATCGCGTCCACAGTTGACGCATGTAAGGACATACCCACGCAGATCGCGCTGACGGGTAAGATCGCGTTGTCGCGGTCACAAATCAACATGCAGATCGGAGAGTTGTTCATCTTGCGCATCAGTATACACCTTAACGGTAGCGTGCTCGATACCCCCGAGCTCTTCTGGGTGGAACCTCATCTTGAGCCTGTCTATCAGGCTGTTCGTAGCTATCTTGAAATGGACCAGCGCGTTGGCCTGCTCACGGAGCGGCTAGACGTCATTGCCGACTTGCTTGCCGTACTTAAAGACCAGCTGAGCCACGGCCACGGAGAGAAACTTGAGTGGATTGGTATGTAGTCCTCTAACAAGCTTTCTTTATTTCTCCCTAGTCCAAATGTGTTTTGGGTTTCTATCCTATACTAGCTAACCCTTTTCCCCAGTCATCGTCCTCATCGCTGCCGAGATTCTAGTTGCAGCCGTTAACATCGTAGTCGACCTCTACGCGGGCGTAGACTAACCGCCCAACCTGATCGCTGCTAGGAGAGCGCGCCGGCTGTGGTAATTTGTGTCACTATTCAAATAAGAAAGGGCGGGAGGTGTTCGGGCGCATCGGATTAGATAGCATTACATATATACATACGTACAACACATCACATAGTTGGTACCAGTTGCCTGCTAGTAGCTTGCAGCTTTTGGCGTTTGGGCCGCGTATTCGGTTTTCATACCTCCTACATGGGATAGGCATCATTGCATACAATAATGGAAGTAATGGCCAGTTGAGATTGTGGTAGCGGCACGGGTGTTGGTATTGATGTTGGTATTGGTATTAATATTAGCAGTCCCTTCGCGCATATATATATCTTGTTACCATTACCGCTTCGATATACGAGAACCAGCTTATAAATAGGGGCTCTATATCTCCCTTACGCAAGTAATAACAAAAGCACCTTTGTAGAGTCCACACACGATATTCTTTTAATTCCAAGTACCTATTTAATCTCGACACGAAATAGAAACACAACGCTCATATATTCACCGAGTAGCTCTTGAGGATTACTCATAGAAGTTTGATTAAATCCTTTTTCTCTGCAGCTCATTAATAGATGCTATCGTCTGGACTCCTTGAAATCCCAGCCTAGCATAATACCTAATCCTACACAACAAACGACCAAAGCATGAAAGCCAAGCCTAAGTTCCATTACCGATAACGCCGATTTTGAAAGGAACCCTAATAGATAACCTCGTGTTTTCCCCATAGTAGTTCTCTATTTAAATGATATCGTCCGAAGTCTTTTCGCCCAGGGCCTCTTACTGTCTTCCGAAGTCATGACCTCCGTGTGATCCTTTCGGGGCAAGAGCGGAGGCCCAGGCCTGAGTTTAAAGTTGCCGCGTTCCTAATCATCTACCGCGCCATCGTTCTCGTCAACCTCGGTCTCCGGATCCGTATCCTGATCGCCTGCGCGCTCGTGGTCGCCAGTGTCTGCCATCTCGACATCCTGATCCTCGTCTGCTTCTTCGTCTTGAACTTCCTCGAAACGAGCCGAACGTCCACCGCCTCCTCCACCGCGTCTACTGCTAGAGATGCTACCAAAGTGGTCTCTGTCCCTATTGCGGGAGCGTTCACGAGCAGCATTCTTAGCTTCGCGCTTGTACTCTTCTACTGCCTCCTTATACTGAGCTAGCTCCTGCTCGTAGCGAACCTGGAATTCTTCTTTCTCTTTCTCTGGTAGGTCCTTCCAGCCGCGTGCGAGCTCTTCTTCGAGACGGAACTCACCCGCCGCAATCTTTTCCTTATGCTGAGCTTGAAGAACGGGCCGGGTGTCATTACAGTAGATTTCGAAGGCGTTACTGGGTCGCTTAGGTCGCTTAGCTATACCGTTGATGCGGCTGTGATCGAGCTGTGAGTGTGAGTAGGCGTCGGAGCTGGGCGAGAGTGTTGTTAAGTTCTGGTTGATAAAAGTCGTGCTAGGTCCGGCACCCGGCTCGTTGATGGGAAGAAGAGACGGTTTTCTGTGTCCGCGCTTAGTCCGAAGCGGCTTGTCCTTCGGCTGCTAAATGGTTAGAAATCTGTTTAATGTAAACGTCTACAGAAAGATAGGAAATTAGCACATACAGTCGGTGGCGGACTGGGGCTGCCTTCAGAATCCTCTACGTTGGTACTCGTGCGCTTAGCAACCTGCTCGAGGAGAAATGCACGCTCGAGACGTAATTTCTGGACCTGGCGCTGAAGGCGATTCAGTCGCAACTGGTAAGCCTTAGACTCGTCTTCGATCTCTTTGGTGCGCTCCTTTAATTGAATACATTTGCGACGATAGGCTTCTTCGACCGTCGGGGGTAAAGCGGGTGGATTAACTATGGGATCGGATAGTTAGCTCAAGTTCCTAGCAGGTTCTATCGGTACGTGATCCCAACCCTGAGCAACATTATCCTCGACTTCGGAAGACGGTTCAGGTCCGGCAGGTTTTATAGACCTCGTAGGCTCAGTAGGTTCAGTACGCTTAGTAGGGATGGGCGGGTTTCCCTTCGTGGGACTAAGGTAGGCCGAAATAAGGGCGGAAGATTCATCGTGGGTTATTCCTTATGAAAGAGAGGATGGCGAGTGTTTGCAGTGACAAGACAACAAGTAATCCCAATGAAAAATAACTAGCCTGATGGGATGACACGAGGGTATCGATTGCAAGGCAATATAATTGAAGGTATTTGCGCTGTTAAGTTGGCAATAATAAGAATATGTACACTTACTACTTTGCGGAGCCATCTCTACGATAAAATGCGACAGCGGTTGGCGCAGTTATTCGCCAATTCAGGATTTAATTGTAGGTAGGATAATTGGGCTGAGTGAATCCCGATAGAGAATGAAAGCTGGTATGTTAAAAATGAAGTTGCGCGTTGTGTGGCATTTAAGGAAAAACCCCCATTTGGTGGCAGCGGTTGAGAAAAGATGACGAAGAAAGCAAAAGGCGACGAAGATAACAAGGCGCGACGAAATATGGCCCATAGAGGTAAGCTACCTAGGTAAGGAAAGCGTGGATAGCATAGATGCGTGGTATTGTACCTAACTTTTGTTAAGGGACGAGGCTACCTTTGGCACCCTACCTACCTGGGTTGTCTAGAACTCTAATTGGACAATGTATATACCCTGGCCCCATTTTACTGCTGCAAGGCTTTACTCCAGAACGTTAGCTCGATGGAAGTAAGTACCTAGGTATTGCACCTATGGTGGAAATACCCAAGAGGTATTCAATGTAACTAAGTACCCTCCTAGCAGCTTTGATAGCCCCACCAACTTTTTTCTTGTAATTAGATGGAAGCTTCAACTTTCGGAGCCTCCCACTTTAATACACTACTCTAATAGTCCACGAGGTCGTGTATTCAGTTCTTCAACCTCCCCCCTGGTTTATTCCCAAGTCGATAAGAATTTGGGCATATACCCATAAAAGGAATCGCCAAACATGTCTCTCAACATTCCAAATGCGCCAAATGCTGGCCTATTCAAGCAAGGATACAATAAGTATGTTCTTCTTCACCCCGCCACAGCTTGCAAACCCGTGCAATTAAAAAAAAAAGAGGTGCCTAACTCATATCGTCACTCTATAGCTACGACGCCGAAGATGGGGCAGTCTTACGAAATATTGATGCTTGTCGAGCCATCGCTTCTACCGTTCAAACCTCTCTGGGTCCTTATGGCCGAAATAAGATTATTATAAACCATCTACAAAAAATGATCCTCACTTCTGATGCCGCAACCATCCTCAAGGAACTCGACGTTGTCCACCCCGCCGCCAAACTTCTGGTTATGGCCAGTCAACAGCAAGAGGCCGAGATGGGTGATGCTACAAATCTCGTCATCGTTCTAGCCGGCGAGCTTCTCAAAAAGGCTGAGGATCTACTACGAATGGGTCTAAAGACTGCGGATATAGTCACGGGTTACGAGCGCGCTCAAGCTTTCGCCCTTGAAGCCCTTGAGGAACTCGTCGTGGATAAGGTAGAAGATATCAGGAGCCAGGAGCAGCTAGGCAAGGCAATTCGAACGGTGGTGGCGAGCAAGCAGAACGGAAACGAGGATACTCTGGCTGATCTCGTCTCTGAGGCTGTGCTCGCCGTGCTCCCTAAGAACCCCGTCAACTTTAACGTCGACAACATCCGAGTGGTAAAGATTATGGGCGGAAGCCTAGAGCAGAGCAGAGTAGTGAAGGGTATGGTTTTCCCCAAGGAGCCTGATGGATCTGTCAAGAAGGCTACCAAGGCCAAGGTTGGAGTCTTCTCTTGTGCTCTCGACGTAAGCCAGACGGAAACCAAGGGTACTGTGCTATTACACAACGCCAAGGAGATGATGGACTTCACCAAGGGTGAAGAAGAACAACTAGAAACTGCCATCAAGGAGCTGCACGACGCCGGGTTAAGAGTCGTCATCGCTGGCTCCACCGTAGGAGAACTCGCTATGCACTACCTCAACCGATACGGCATTCTTGTCATCAGGATTCTGAGCAAGTTTGAATTACGGCGAGTTTGCCGAGTTGTAGGTGCTACTCCCCTTGCGAGACTTGGCGCCCCTATGCCCGACGAAATGGGATCTGTCGATGTCGTCGAGACCCTCGAGATAGGCGGAGACCGTGTCACGGTATTCAGACAAGAAGACGAAGTCACAAGAACAGCAACCATTGTTCTTCGAGGTGCTACACAAAACCATCTCGACGACGTTGAGCGAGCTGTAGACGACGGAGTCAACGTGGTGAAAGCCATCACCCGTGATCCTCAGCTGGTCCCTGGTGCAGGTGCCACAGAGATCCAGCTCGTGGGAAGGATACAAGCATTCGGTGACAAGACGTCCGGATTACCGCAATATTCCATCCGAAAGTATGGTGAAGCATTCGAGGTTGTGGCACGAACCATAGCGGAGAGTGCCGGTCTAGACGCCACAGAAGTGCTCAGCAGACTATACGCGGCGCATAACAAGAAGGACGGCTGGACTACGGGAGTCGACATAGAGGTAAGCTATCCGGTTTTATTATCCATACAATGTCCATCACACTAACATTTCATCTCACTGCAGAACAACGACGGCACCGGCACGCTAGATGCCAAGAAGCTGGGTATTCTAGACCTCATGGTTACCAAGTCTTGGGCCATTAAGCTAGCGACCGAAGCAGCACGAACAGTACTCTCTGTAGACCAGATCATTGTAGCAAGGCAAGCAGGTGGTCCTAAGCCTCCAGGACCCAACCCCAACTGGGACGAAGACTAAATTAAAAACGTGCCTGTGGTCTTTGGAGATGGGTAGGAGCTGTAGGCGAATATAGACGGCCAACCTACAAATACCAGGAATGTTGATAGCATGAATTGACTAGACCTAAATCCAAAGACTCGTAATTTACAACTAACTCGTCTGCTAAGTTTTATTTCAAGTGTGATGTCGCATCTCTACCCGTCGTAAGCTTAGTTGTCGTATTGTCAACGGGTTCTTTTCATCCATTAATCATATATAGTAAAGGGGGGAGATAAAAGGAGAAAACACACAAATGCGTAATATATACAAAGTAGGTAGATAAAGATACAAGGGGAAAAAATAAAAATAAAAGCACCATCAATGGAAAGAATTGGCAAAAAAGCTCGGAACTCAAGATTCGAAATACACCTCATTTGACCTGAATAGTGGTCTACTATCGCCCTGAGGTGCAGGGTTCGAACCCGAGATTTTCCTACGAAAAACCCATTTAGTATTTTAGGATTTATTGCTCTTGGGCCTTATGCATTAACCACTTGACCACTGTGGTAATGACTGGCGAAAGAACGACTTGTAACTTGGCTACTTAAGTTAAACTTCGGTGCACTGTGTCTGTTGCCTGGTAACGCGCCGGTGGTCTGGCGGATGTTGATAGGGACGTACCGAGATACGTACTTTTTTACGAATGGGTTATTTGGAATTTAGGAGGGGATTTATTTGTTTCTGCTGGATTTCTTCGTGCGTCTTGATTGTTATTCGTGCTTCGTGGTTTGTTACTTGCCTGACTCCTGTGGTGATGACAGGAGATGGAAGCCGGTGCTAATTAATGCATTATAAGCATTTGTTATTATTACCTAGATCTGATGTTTACTTAACTATTTTCCTAACGGGCAGTCGGTTGGCAGAATCGCGGGAGGTATAATTCAGTCCCTGGTATACGGCGTCTACTAAATAACTTCCTTTTGTCACGATATAATCCTCTTAAGCGATTCTAAAACATCGAGTTGGGAGGTTTTTTTTTATAATTAGGCCCAGCCGTTTTCATATCCCTTACGAATCTATTAGAAAACACGGTATTTGTGTAATCGAATGTTTATCATTGAATATTCAACACAGCTATGTAAAGACGCTGCAATACGAAGGACCACGAACAAGACAATGCTAGATCATCGACGCATATATTCCAAGGGTTAAATAGTGCTGCTTTGTACGTCAATCCTTCCCTCTTAAGCACAAGAGAGCCTTGTACGTCTTCGACTTCGTCAGTGTAATATAAAGAAGAGTGTATATACACAATATATAGGGGTGATAGAACTACGTAAGCGAGTATGGCTCTTCTAGATATCCATTGACATGATATCGAATTAATATTATTATTCTGTATGGGCACCCAAGGCTAACTTATACCCCCCTCCTCAAGAATCGAGCATAACAACATCCCTTACTCAACGCTGTTACAATCACAAGTGTGGTGAACAGACTCAACTCTGGGAATCACATCTATTTCTCCATGATCATCAGTATCTATTTTATCCACACTCCATCTCGTTACACAGCCAACCTATATCCCGGAGTACCAGCGGCATTGCACACCCGACTGGCTGTTATCCCGCACACCTGTCAACCGTTAGGTAACGTGGGGAACCCGGGGCTCTGGGTCGTCACCACATATGCCAACGAGGGTGACATATGCTTGCTGCAAGTATTACCAACGGCTCTGCCGCCGACCGTCTTTTGTCTGAGTGGTTGTAAACCACACAGCGGGTTAGCGGGTGAGTATCATTGTCTCGTCACATGTGTGTGCGAGTGTGAGGATGGATACATACCCTACGATGAGACGCATTTGTGTAACGGCTGGCGACCTTGGCCCGTGTATTCCCTTTGATCACACGAGATGAAGGCGTATCTAGTCTCTGGGCATGTAAGGCGTCTGATTTCCAGGCTGGGTTCTAACACGGCTGGCTTACTATACGTTTACTCTAGAATAAGGGACTAGGGATAGGAGGGATCATTGGCATGTCTAGGTAGTTAGTTAGATCGAATACAGCAACTAGGGTTTACTGAACACCAACGTAAAACATACAGGATACACCAATCAACGCAACCAAGATGTGCAAGTTCCTCCTTGGCCAGCCCTAAGAGCCATCCGCCCAGTCCATCCGCCATACCTTTGACTCTGGCCAAGCATCTCACCTACCTAAGTAACTCTACGAATAAGCAGTACTCAGTGAAATAGCGCACCCCATAGGCTCTTTTACCAGTTCAATAGATCGGATTTCGAACCCGCTCCTAAGTCCGCGGACCGAATAGAATAAGGCGGCTTACGTGCGTACGTCTTGCACTACACCACCTCGCAACGGTATATCGATCGGCTGGGTATGGCCGGTTTCTACCAGACCACTACGGGCCGGAAGTTACATGTGCGGACATGTTTTTTTCTGGTCCCGCTGCTCCCGTACTAAATACCTACATACATACTCTGAACCTAGGTACCTAACCTATGAGCGACAACCTTTTGAGTCCGAGTGACAGGAAACGGTAACGCAGCGAAGATCCGAGGATCGACAAAGGTAAGCAATATCTAGATAGCTTAGCTACCTAAGCTGCGATACCTAGACGGTAGATCTAAACGCCGATGCAGCATGTGAAGGCATAAGCACAGATAGGAACGACGATATGCCGAGCAAGACATTCACCAGTCACGACTCACCCGAGCTGACCTATGACAGGAGCAAGGACAGCGAGAGATATGATGCGATGCGATATGGACCTAAAAGCGCGAGGCGGTTGGTTGATTCTCACCGAGCAAGTAGAACATGTCTCTGCTAGCCTCTTACGTACCTCTCCTCCTCCCGCGCCTTGGCAGTTCACCATCCGCAGCCGATGGGGGACGTGGCTGAATCCAAAGGGCCCTCAATACCAGGATAGACAGTAATACGTATGATGCCTGATCTAGGTATTTAGTCTAGGTATTTAGTCGCGGGAGTAAGCCGTCCGAACCTCGCGACATGGCGTAACGCCGTCGTCAGGAAAAGGCCAGGAAAAGAAAAGAAAAAGCCAAGTGTAAATATGGCTGGTTAGTTAGGCTCGTGATTGACTCAGTCCCGAGATCTCCGCTGGGATGAAATGCTATATTAAGCCACGCTCGGCAGCTATTGCGCCCACGTGCATCCACCATCAGGAAGGCGATGATCAGGCCGAAGGCCTCTAGCGATCCAGTAAGTCCGGGCGGGACGCTCGAGTTCGAGCTCGGGTTCCATATAAACTCGGCCGAACCGCGAAACCTAACTATGGAGCTGACCGGCTTTTTTCGTAACGTGTTAGGCTAGTTAAGAGGAAGAGGGAATGGGCTTAGGAATATAGATTTTGTCATGACCCCGGGAAAAAAGCGTCGTGTCGTAGTAATGGGCTCCCCCCGCGGGCGGCGATGGATCCGGATACGTTTGTGCTTGCCCAAGTTGCGTATCCGTACGTTGGATTATCAAGGGCATTACGAGTCAGCGGATCGCGCGGGTCTGTAGGGACCGCAGGGTGCGAAGCAGTCGTGAAATATCGGGCAGCGAGAGGCCCAGTCCTCGGGAATTGGATCTATGATCCCCGTATTGTACATAAGGGAATACATATAATAAGGGAATATACATTTGCTTCTGGAGGGAAATGCGGCTTCCACGTGGCGGGTAATATGGTAGATAAGCTGACTGCAGAATACGCTTTGTGCCTCTATAGCTGGTTGAGGGTTCACCCGATACTAAACCCGGCGGTAGGATGTTATAGGTGCTAGGATTCGATCGTGAAACATGATCTTCTTACATAAGTAGCTTGGTGATGAGTGATGGTTGTACTGTAACAGTGGCAGCAGTAGTGCTGTGTATGTACTTGCTTAACCCCGGTACCTCAAGACCCGATCGGTAGCGGCGGCAGTAGAAAGAGAGCGAAGCTCGGACGGAGGTTAGAGGCTGAACGGGAGCGCCGGCTAGGACTAAGACTGAGACTAGAAGACTTGGAAGTTTTCTAGGTCTTACTCATCGAATCAGCGCCGACCCAAGCTAATCAACTTCTACCCACACCCTGATGCCTATCGACTCTTTCGACTTTCGTCATCCTTACGTCCTCACGTCCCTCACGTCCCTCACGTCCCTCACGTCCCTTACGTTCCCTGCGATTTGGGGTTTTCGTTTGTTCTTCAGCTCTCCCGTTCAGGGCGGCAACGCCTCCAGTAAAATCTTGATTACGCACTGCCCGACCAGCCTCCATCTATCTTCATCCCCGTAGGACCCGTGGACGATCGGTTCCCGCACACGGCCACAACTCGACCCTACCTACAAACCCACATGCTACGATTTCTTCGGCCCCCAAACTTGCCCAGAGCCGTGTCGATCTACCAGCCCGTACATACGCACATACTATGTACATTCGGCTTTGGGGGAAGAAGCTGGCCAACAACCACTAACCTGCATAGGTACCAGGTAGCTAATCCACGCGTGAGCGCGCATAGAAGCTTTGAGCATCCGGGTGCGTAGGACTTTTGGTTCGTATTCCTACGAGACCACGCATATGTATTTGCCGTAGGTACTTTGCAGGAAAGCCCCAGAAATGTAGTCTACGGATTGGGAAATACGGGGTCAAGAAGGGTTGGCCCCTCGATCTATTGGATGTGTCGTAGGTGAGGTAAGGTAGTAAGTGAAAATCTCGGCGGGGCATTCACCAACGAGACAACATGCTGCGAAGCAAGTCTGCCGGCTGCTAGAAACTAGACAGCCAGAGTGGTGCAGGGGAGCGGCGCAGCACGGGCTGTATAGTGGCTCGAGGGATTTTGTTCGCTTTCGCGAGTGGACGAGTGGATGCTTGGGTGTACATGCGCCATAAGTTCTCTGGTTGTATCCAACAAGTATACGCATTGTATCGTCCATGTCCATCCATCTACACACACCTACGCCTCGTCCCGGCCAAAGGATTTGAATCCTTCTAATCTCGGCCAAGGATATCCATAGGAAAGAAAGGTGGCTTGCCTCTTCGGTCGCAGGTAGACAGGAACCTACTTGCCGTAGGGAATCCAACCCTAACTTTACATTGACGTCGTTGTATCGTATGCGCCGGATGCTACTCATATTACATACCTGCAGTACCTTGCACGAGGGCACGCAAGTAAATCAAATACCTGGAATATCATGTGGCGAGCTATGATAGAAACCATTCGATATATAATGCAATCTGTAATCAGACGCCGAGGTCCAAACGATGCAAACCAGCCAAAGCATTGTATGCATGTCTCGGTTCAGTACGTAGCGAAGTTTTCTTGAGGGCTGAAGCTTGGAAGGCGAACGGAAAAGCAACCCACGCATTGCTACTCAGGTTGGAATATACGAGCTGAGGGGTTACCAATCCTGTAGACTTACATGCTACTCACGACTTGCATTCAACTCGTATCTCGGTCTCTTAACCATACAGAGACCATCTATACGTAGGACCGGAGTAGGCGTCAAGATAGGCTAAGATATGAACGGTTCAAAATACGGCGACGCAGGTTCATCTTGGCTGCTATATAATGAAAGAAGAATCGGTAATTTGATCTACCGATAAGGCGGATTAACAGAAACAGGGCAATAAGCGACCGAGACATGCAAAGGTCGTACATGCGTATATTTACGCGGTATCAGTTAGCATCCGATATGTATGTACGTATACGCCCTCGCTTAGTTCCGAATAAAATAGTTCCTGTTTTACCATTAGCCTAACATATATTGCTCCGTAGCTTCGATGTTTGGGGATGTGAACGGGTTAAAGCATGAAGGACTTCAAGATATGTTTCGACCCTACCACGCTGACGTCTTGGATAAGCAAGCGCCTATCCGCGGCTGGTAAGGAGGGTTCCACGATGCGGGAATGCAAGGGCCACAATTGGAGCCGTTCACGTACAAACATATGCATAAAACGAACACGGGATGATGCGAGAGCTTAACATTGTAAACGCGGACGGGGTCAATAGAGACTCCTGCGTACCTTGCCGCTGCAACCGTCGTGATAAACCTCCGAACCCCGACGTCTTCTAGATCTCGCCGTCTCTTCCCAGGATGAGGACAGCCAAATTCTTGGTACATGGCGGGGGAAAAAGCGGTGGCCTATTACACAGTTCAGCCGTATGCTAAGGTGGGTGTGCGACTGAGACCTCCTTGATTAGCGATCCCGCTAAGCATATTACAACAAGAATGGTTCTTTTTGGTGGTTTCCCTTCTTCTGAGAAGTAATCAGCGAGGTGATTCAGCCTTGTTTTTTTGTGAGAGTTCACTCGTCCAATCTTACACTTGAAGCTCTTGTCTCGTTTGATGTGGATTCTACGAGCTGGTTGCTAGGAAACGTGCAGCAAGATGGACCGTATGGTCGATCCATCAAGAGAACAAAAAATGTTTCCTACAGTTAGAAGCCGCTAGCCTCAAATCCTAGAGTGTTGAGTTCTGCATTCGACTCTGAAAGTCCAAACCCTTATCGACTTACGGGAGCTTCAACCGAACTTGTGGGGAAGACCAACTTCTGAGGTTACAGCAAGCTTACATGCGCAGTAGCTGCTATGCAACGCTGTGTAGTTGGACCATGGTTATTGTAAAAATCAAATTTATGGCGACGTTAGCTTAAAGTACGTACGTATGACCCTTGATCTCACGAGACTAGATTCGCCAGGATGCGGCGTAGCTAACACGAGATTGGTACTATCAAAATAGTACTCGTTTACGCGATAACGAGGAAGACGTTGATAAATGAGGAGCTCTGATAGAGTCTTGAGATCGGTGATGCCTAACTCGCCTCGTTTTGATTTCGTCGTAGCGTGTCATCATATATACCTATCTAATTGATAGTTTGACCGCTTAGTCGGGCAGTGAACGTGCCCGGATTTAATGCAAGGTAACGCCACGATGTATCATCGCAACCATAATGAATAGGTAAAACGGGTAATTATTAAAATTAAAGATGGCGTCCCGTGTTCAACCTTGAGAAGGTAAGTGACGGGACGGGAATGAGCGCAAGCGAGGCGAGATCTTTTCTGTGTTCCGGCGAACCAGTCTGTGCACCGCTACCGGGTTTGCAACGACCTGGGTTGGCTAAGCTGGAGATGTTAAGTATTTCGTGAGAGAGCAAGCAGATCATCGCGGGACAGTCCGTTTATTCCGACACGATAGATCTCAGTTTGCTAAATCTAACGACGCGAATCGTTAAAAATCGTGGCGTCGCGATTTAGCTAAAGCAACTACCGATGAAACACATATTTAGGTTCAACAAAATAGCATATCATATCGAAGCCGATGGATGAATTAATGAATGGATGTGCCCTTGCCTAAAGATGCGTTGGTATTCTAATTACAGGGCTCAAGTTTAGGCCCTGTATGTGCCGTACCAATATGGCGTTTGTTTCGCGAAGCGGTAGCATCGGGGCGGGCCTCGTAGTATGTAAATCTCCACGCCTGCAACCCATGACCAGTAGCCATGTCCTTCTTGATGAGACAAGTATGATCCGCGTGTGCAGTAACATACCATAGTGCATACACTATGTAGCAGAACAGCCAGATTCGAAGTAGGATAGCGGTATTGTAGGCGGTTCCATATTTCGCCATCACCAACCCCTGATCTACTGCACGTTCCTGAACGTTTCAGGAACATCTTCTGGGATTGTTGGTACGGTGGGACAAGGTACCCTGGCTTCAACTCAGCTAGCCAGGCTGGAAACTTATCTTCTTCAGACGAACATAATACGCTCAGCTACTTCGTGATAGCAAGATTCGTTAGATGATACGAGAACAGTAGCGACTGTTTGAAAGTAGTAGAGCGATAAAATTGACAGCCATCCTCGTATACGATCAGGAGGTGGTAGATGAAAGTTGGAATTTTGCTCGAGTGGAGGTCCACGACCGATAGGTATCGTCGTATTGTCAGTATGCAAACGTAACATTTGCATGCCGTTCATCCACGACATGCATTAGTCTATGTTATAGTCGCTACTGGACTAAGTAGCTGGATCGTTTCGGATAATAAGTTAATACCTACTTCAATAACGAATTTGCAACGCCAAAGTAGGATTCGCGTGTAATAACGCCAACTAATTGCCCCCTCGGTCAAATACGCAGCGTGGCTAACATAAAGGCGCGGGGCTCATACCTCTTAGGCCTCTCTTTCTCTGATTATAACCCCGTAACGCCGTTATGTTGCCCTTAGGATACTGTAGAAATGAACCTTGTAGCTATAGTAGATAGCCCCGAAGCCTTGTAGGATTTCATTTTATGGGTTAGATATAGTACGGCCTGTGTACTAGGTATATATCTCACATCCCAAGATACTAGTGATGTGTTTTGCCCATTGGACTAGGAGTATGTTTTGGAATTTGAATTCCTTAGTATCTGTCTTATGAGGCGATATTAGGATACCTTCTTAGTAGCTGTAGACGATATCAAGAACCTTGATATATACTGAGATGCGCCACAGAATCGGAAAGACAGATCGATTGTCTAATCCTCATGTGTCGTCTCTTAGTATTGTTCTTAAAATAGAGCAAGCGAGTCTAAGGAATATTCCATCGCTTGATCCACCACTAGAAAGATGGAAAAGACCCCTATACACTTGCCTATCCGGAAACCTCGTGGTCTTTGCCACGTGGGCTACGTGGTTCGTTGATTTCGGTGGTACTGCCCTTGCAAGATGCAACTAGATATCCGCCCAGTTGGTATTATACTTGTTTCGCACTTCTCAAATCTCTCATGAAGAGGTTATCAGTGTGGAGTCTCTCTTTAAGAAGTCGGGGAATTGTGATCCATAATAGGGCAGATATATGCACTATGGGTTTGCTTTGACCTAATGTTGTCTTATGACACTTCTGATATGAGAACAAGACTATGGCGGAGGCTGCGGAGCAAAATCGGACAACGAATTCCTTTGGGTATTGATTAAAGCGTTCGCGGGCACACTGGTCAGTTATCCATGTGTCTATCGTTCTATATCCTGATTCCATCACCATTGGTCTTATACACCTCTGGGCACCGGGGTTTCGTGTTAAGCAAACCGCATGCGGTGGCGTAATAATGTCTGTGGATGAATTGCCGATGTCAGATTGCCTCGAATCAATATATTAACTAAGGATGCGTTTCCCCCGCCGTGAGACAAACACCATTGCAATAGAGTGCGTGGTTAACAACCTCACCACGTCGCACTGCGTAACTTATCGGGGTGTGGTACCTACCGTTGTCTTGGACCATTGTACTTGAGGCAGTGGGTTGTCTCACATGTCGCATTTTAGTCATTGGCGGGGGGTTCATAGCCCTATTACGGCGCACTGCATTGATTCGAAGGACTGATAAGAGCCACATCGGGCTTTAGTATTGATGGCGAGATCGGTGATGTCGCAACGGAGTGTGTTAGTAGATGTACCTTCCCACGTATTGCTGGTCCCTGACGGTTCGAATCTTCCATCCTAGAACTGTAGCTTGAACTAGAGGGACCTTCGCTACAAATATTCTTGCATCCCTAACACTCTGGCGGCATTACGCCGGCGCGTAATCTTTAGGTGGTGTACTTTAAAGATGCCTGTCGGAAATTCTACGGCTTGTAACTACCGCCGTGGTGGCAGACCAGCGGGGTAGAGAGGGCTTCGACGTAATCGGTGGTCAGACAATAGCATCACAATCTTGTACCACATTGGACCTGATCCCTAAATGGCCTAGGTTTTATGGAGGATCGTAACACTGGTCAATTGTACTATAATGTCTCAGTAACGATGGAGCGGACAACTCGGGTCGTCCCCGTATCTCCGTATTCCTATCCGCTTTACTTGGTGACCGTAGCAAAGGAGTCTTGCCACTTGGTAACCCACTGGGACCCGCTTGAAAGGAGGTTCAGGGCGTAATTTAGTTAAGTTCTTTTGACGACTCGTCGGAAGAGCTGGGAAAGTGTATATGGCGCCATCCTGGGGATGGAGAACAGTAGTGGTTGTATAAAGCTACCATATCATGAGACCCCGATAATTAGATCATCCTTATACCTAATGCCGCCGAAATGGAATTCAAAAGACACCCTGCTAGGGCATCAGTTAAATGCCTAGTAGCGTGAAAATCTGAGAAGACTGAGGCGATAATGTAGACACCTTGTAAGCTACCTAGATGGGCTGGATGGTTGGTTAGATGGGCTGGAAGAGCTGGATGGGAAGCTCGAACGTGATAGGATACGTGATAGACTTGGTTACCTTGGCTACCACATACCTAATCGGCTTACATTTAGCGAGGTGCCTGCATCGGAGTGATATATAATGTGACATGGTTGTACACCAAGAACGAATCAAGAGAAGATAAGAGAGAATCATGAATATTTGAAGTTTGCATGCAAGAGAGTTTCCTACCTAAAGTTTTGTTACCTGAGGACCTGATTACCTGATTGCCTGATTGCCTGATAAGAATCGAATAATACGCCTTTAGTATTATGTAAGACGACTGCTTTTCATTTTATCTTAGGTAAGCGCATTTAACTCTCTGGTCAGTTTGAATTTTAAGGTTAGGTACTGCACAAATGAAGGATGTACAACCTATCAAAACATACCCACCACCTACCTATACTATGTATGTGATGCATTTGGCTGGTCTGGTCGTACGTACATACACTAGGTACATGTCGGGTCCACGCGCGTTGCATTAGACTACCTAGATATATATGGAAGTACCTAGGTAGTATTTTGAGGTATTGCATCAGCAGATCAGGTACGCATCTGTATGTAAGTTGTGGACGTGCATCATTCATCATTTTTGATATAATTCAAATCTTTCATCATCGAACCTGTTCCTATCGAACCTACTTACGTGTAACCCCCCGTCATCTACCCAATCGTTCGGAAACTAAAGTAATAAATGGTCATCGGCCTTAATAATCGTCATCATTTATAGAACATCACAATAACGGGAAAAAGGAGCATTGATTTGTGGAGGCCAAGGCCTCAGCTCCCTTTACCATACGAAATTGCAGTGACTGTGGAGAGGCCGAATGGTCGAATGTTGACCTCCTGATATCGCTTTGACTCTATACTATTCTAATCTTTTTTTTATTTAACGTGCCGCACAAGTCAACCGATCAAACAAGTCAACCGATCAGCCGAAATATAACCGAAAATCAAAGAAATTTGAAAATCGTAACTTTACGAATTCTTAATCTTATTTTTTCAAATTTTGATATGTTTTATATTATATAAATCTGATATTATAAAAAAATTGAAAAAATTCTCCCGGGGGTATAGAAGAAGTTGGTCAAAATATCAACTGTTTTAGACCCACTTTTCCGTTTTTTATTTTTAATAAATTGAAAAAGATCGTACAGAATTTAGAAAAAATACTGTAATTATTAATTTTAAAAAAGATATTCAAATCTTCAAACCGATTTTTGATACGATTTTTTTTTGAATAGAACGCACGTTTACGCACAGACGTATTTTGTATGTATTTTCGCTGATCGGTTGACTTGTTTGATCGGTTGACTTGTGGGGTACGTTAGTCTTTTTTTTTTTCTTTTGGTCTCTTGTTACGGACCAGACCAAGCTAAGACCACCTAAGCCGCATAAACCACCTTTTGTCATTAACTGTTATTGCCTGCCTGTTATTATTATTTTCCATAACGCCGGGGCGGTCCAGTGAACCACGTGCAGAATATTCCTAGCGCTAGTTCAAGTCAAATTGACACTATTCTCAAGCCTTGGCGAGCAAAATTCCATGATGGCCTCGAGATCTATCGATTCTAGCGCCTCTAAAGATTGCGCTGGAATCTTTCTACGAGCGGCTGTCCGGACTCCCACTATCATTAAGCACCATATTAGGCGCCGTATTAGATACCATACTAAAAACCTGTGGCGGAAATGCTACCGAACGTTTACTGGCCTGACTAGTATTGTTGTCGGCTTTCTCTTTTCCTTTTAGGTCGTAGCTTCAAAGCGGCTTACGGACGGCTGTTTATTAGAATAAGGTATGAAATGGGACTAATAACGGGTGCTATGCTTTTTTTTTTTTTTTTCCATCACTTACTGTTACTGCATAATGATTTATCTAATTGGTCATTTCTCTTCAAGCTTTCCAGCGATATGATATATGAGAATCACTCAGCTCGCCTGCACCGTGATCGATGATGAGTGCAATGCATACGATTATTGCTTACACTAGCTATCGAGCGGAAATCCCATGTAATATCTTTGCTAGACCACCCAACCTATTACACCAGATTACCTAGGCCATACCATGTACATAGTATAGTACCTACGCTATGGTGCCTGGCTTTTGGTACCCATGGACGTGGACTGCAATATGGTTGGCGACAAGGGCCATACCCCCTGCTCGACAAGGATTAAGAAAATTCCTATTCCATGTCACAATAGTCCGCACAGACTACATAGGACCCCTCGATAATAGTTCGCCGCCCACTTGGACTCTCCCTCGGGCCTTCGCAACCATATTCCAGTTCTTCTCTTACATACATACGTGACTGGTCCACATAGAGGGTTTTGTCAGAAAATGAATGTGTAAGAGAGATGTGATCATTGCGTCCAAAATTTTTCTTTCTTTCTTCGTTTCGTACTCCCAGTTCCCACAGCATGGGGTGTAAAAGAACCCGATAGCCGGAATGTGGCTTGTTAACTTACATACATAGACCGGCTTCAACGGCTAGCGCTAAAGATATGGGATCTCATATGGATGGATTATTACTATCCATTCAATCCTTCAATGCTCATATATACAGAATATATATGTATGTACCCAAGCATACCTATACATCACATAGGCATATGGAAGTAGGTACTTAGGTCTACAGCAAATATACCATGTCCATGTTGTACCTAGATTAGGTTTGTAGGCTGCTGATGGCGGATTTGTCTAGGTATTGTACGTAGTTGATGTACATGTCAACTACGTGCGGAGTACACGTCCAGCCCACTTTCCCCGTCTCGATGTCTCGATAGGACCTACACTACATAGGTAGGTACCCAATGTCCAGGGTAAGCTAGGGTTGTAAGCGCAAGGTACCCCTTCTCTAGACGGGGATCTCGAGAGCGCGGTACGTAGAGCAGTACGTATTGTATTACCGTACCATAGTACCCATAGTATTGTAGTATTGTAATAATAAACGAGATACTAATAATGATCGTAATCATACACTACATACTTTTACCTACCTGCTTCCATTCACTTCACCCTACCGGCCAGTCTATTAGGCCTAACTACTTTTTTTTTTTCCCCTACTCGTCTACATACATAGTACATACATTGTACCATATGTGTGTGCTTTGGTCTCTTGTGGCCCCCATCTCTTTTTTCCCTTTTTCACTGCCGCAATTCTCTTTACTTTTTTAACTGGGCCAACCCTTTTTTCTTCTTTTCCCGCTATGGCCTCGTCGTTCTTCGTTATCATTCATCATTGAACGCGAGGTTGTGCTGTGCTGTCGGTTCATTACGATAGCCTCTATAAGCCCGACGGGCTGCTAGAAATTGCATCTTTTTAGCATTTGACAGACTTACCGAATCTACGTTGCAAATCAAGGGTCTACCTTGTTTCAAACTTGGCCTGGGGTTTAGAGGGGGAGGAAAAGCAATTTGAAGGGAACAAATAGCAGGATTCCCCTTTTTTTCCTCTTCTGACGACAAAGTCCCAGTCCCCTAAAAAAATAATAATATCTGCAACTATTAAGCAACGCATCTCTCTACTTCGTCAGTTTAAGCAGGGAGGGCTGGCAGCGTATTGATTGGTGTTTCCGGTCATCGAAAAATTGGATCATTAACTCATATCTTATTGGTATCTCATATCCCGGCAAGATTTGGAGAGCATATCTTTTTCGTCCACTTAGGGAGATCTTTGAACATCCTCGACTGTTTTTCCCTCTCTATAGAATCTTATTATCCAACTAACGAATAACTCCTCGATCACCAACCCTACCAACTTAACCGACTTTACCAAACCCTCGGATATAGAATTCGATCTGGCGATTTCCATATTGATTAAGAGCTACATTCGAAATATACCATATTATTCAGTTCCGGAAGCTCTTTTTTTTATTTTTTATTTTTCGTTTTTTTTATTCACACATATGCGCCGTCACCATCGCCCAACAGCATTCTATTCTACCCGTCGCGGGCATAAGCTTACCCCCAATTTGAAACAGTCCTTTACAAGGCAGTTGTCACAGCCACCAAAACATTAATCGGTCGAACTAAATATTGTCAGCACTTGGAACGCAGCCACTCCGAATCAAGACCTGCTTTTAGTCATTACTTAGGACTCATCCCGTCCTGTCAACTATCAGCCCACCCACCTAAAGTTCACGTAGCCCTACGTCGCTCATGTTTAGTCGATCATCGTCAAAAACACACGGACTTTCTAGCGGCACCAGCTCTAAGGATCATAGGTTCCGCGACAGTCGGAAATCGAATAAGTTCGACATAGGTCTTTTAAGACCTGGGGCCGAGTCGCGCTCTTTGCGTTCTCTTCGGAGAAAGGAAAAGGAAGAAGATTGGGATAGTCTACATAGCGTCCCCTCCTATCCTGAGAAGAGTAAGTTCAGCTTCTAATCGCAACTCCATTTGGGATCACTCTCCCCTTGTGGTCTATTCGACGGAGACTTGTGTCTTGCTATTGCGCAATCGTAGCTGATTGTGTATGAATAATTACCAGATCACTCCATTACCGCGGCTTCGCTTCGCCCGTCGCCGCAACCATCACAGCGAGCGCCATCGCACCGTTCTGCAGCTTCTATAAGCTCTTCAACATCGAGGGATACCATACGTCAAACCACCATGTCGGGCGCATTAGGTTCGGAAAGGAGTCGCACGCGGAGGGAGAGGACTTTCGTCGGAAGCGAATGTGCTGTCTGCGAAGAACCGTTAGAGCACACGCTTCGCGGGGAGAGGATTCTACAATTCTCATGCTCGCACGTTTCACATGAGGCTTGCTTCTATGAGTTTATACGCGAATTTGAGTCGCAGTATTGCCCCTCGTGCAATGCGCCATTACATTTAGATACGAGTCGTGGAGGTAACGTTCTTGACATTGGTCAGTCCTTCGTGTGGTTGCTTGAGCTAGGTTTGTACTGACTATTGCTCCTTGGTATAGAGAAGATAACTAGCATGGTGCGATCCGTGTCAGCCGACAATAGATCGATAACAGCGCCGGCACAGAGAGATCCTTGGGAAAACCAAGGTGGCCGTCCGCCTAGTGGCGAGTCTAACGTTAGAAGTATAGCTCCTAGTAACAGCGGACAAAGCATCACTCGAGGTAGCGTCCGAGATAGCCGGGAACCACCACCTTCGGAGCGTTATATGAACAACCATAAGCATGACCGTAGTAATAGCGAGGCAACCGGTATTACCGCGTCAACTGGCTATCCAGAGACAGCACAGAGCGGCCCGCCGCGCCGCCACGATTATGATCTTCAGGCTATGGAGACGACGCCAGGTAGCCCGAGAGCTATGTCGCGCAATCCGATACCACCGCCTTCTGTTGTCGTTCGATCCGAATTCCCTACTATAACACGTTCGAGACAGCAGCAAACTTTGACATGCCTTGTCACGGTGGAAGTCGCCGATAATAAGTGGAAGCCTGACCCAGAAGACCTTGGTATTGTGAACCCGGCACCCCCAGCGCGCGTCGAAGAAACGTTTACGCAAAGACCGCCATCACCCGCGAGGAGTTCGCAGCCGCGCTTCCATCCGTACGAAGCGCCTGAAGTGCTCGAGGAAATGACCGAAAACCTACGGAATCGCGTTGATAATTGGCACGGACTCGACTTCAATAGGTGCGTTAGCTACGATTGGTTCCCTGTGCTATTTTACCAATTACTAACGTTTCATAGGTTTGGAAAGCTCCGCCTTTACGGCACTTTGCGTGTTGGCAAGGATAAAGTTTCGTGGCAGGAGTTGGAGTGTTACCTCTTTGCTGAGATGCTTATCTGCGTCAAAGAAAAGAAAAATCTCCCCCCCGCACAACAACAACAACAACAATGGGATGAAAACGGCATGCCTCGGAGGGCAACGCGATGTACCCTTAAGGGTTCTATCCTTATCAAGAAGCATCTTAATGAGGTCACTGAAACCGGCATGAGTGAGTGGCCTACCTGCATAACTGGAAGATCTAGCTAATTAATTCCTTTCGCGTTACAGTTGACGAGAATGTACTAACACTCAGCCTTTCCGTTGCGGAACTCCCTCAGTTCCATCTGCGTTTTGAGAATCGAAACCAATTGAAGTTATGGCAGCAGGCTCTTCTTGACCTTAATGCCGTTGAAGGATCCCCAGTCAGAAGCCCAGTTTATGAACGTGCTGAAGCATCAGAAAATGAAGAAGATGAATGGGGTAGAGGAGGCCGGCCTCAACGAGTTTCGTCTGTGGCCTCTTCTTACGGCGGACCTAAGTCCATCACTACGGCTGCTACTGAATACACCAGTGTTGCGAGGAGCTCGCCGATCTCGTCGTTCCACGTACCTATCGACGTCGTTGTTGTGGTGCCTATATCCTCTTCGATGCAGGGTGTAAAGATAAACTTGGTTCGGGATGCTCTGAAGTTTATGGTAAACAACCTAGGCGAGAGGGACCGCATGGGCCTGGTTACATTTGGTTCAGGAGGCGGTGGTGTGCCTATCGTAGGCATGACCACGAAAGCATGGCACGGATGGAACAATATTTTAAGTTCGATTAAGCCCGTGGGACAGAAGAGCCATCGTGCGGACGTGGTAGAAGGCGCAAATGTCGCCATGGATTTGCTCATGCAGCGAAAATACAACAACCCGATCGCGACGATCATGCTCATCAGTGACGCATCAACATCTGATGCTGACAGTGTCGACTTCGTTGTGTCTCGGGCAGAAGCCGCTAAGTAAGAGGCCCACTACTTAAATTGAGTTAAATAATACTGACAATACTTAGGATCACGATTCATTCATTTGGTCTTGGTATGACCCATAAACCGGATACTATGATCGAGCTGTCTACACGGACGAAGGCTTCGTATACTTACGTGAAGGATTGGATGATGCTTCGGGAGTGTCTAGCCGGTTGCTTAGGATCGCTTCAGTCCTTATCCCACCAGAACGTGAAGCTGAAGCTAAAGTTACCAGAAGGCTCGCCCGCCAGATTCCACAAGATTAGCGGAGCATTACAGATAACTAAGCGTGCTACGGGCCGCGATGCGGAAGCTTCGCTAGGCGATCTCAGGTTTGGAGACAAAAGGGACATTCTGGTTCAACTGGTCATTCTCCCTGACAACACATCACAAGAACAGTTGCCCCAAGATCCGTGGGAGACGATTGTATCTGGTCTGGAAGCTCTGGGCGGACCGGTGGAGCACGACGACCAGAGAACCATCTCAGTAGAAGAACTACCGCTCATCCAAGCAGACCTAGTCTGGGGCGATATCCTGAGAGATGGAACGATGATGCATCTTCCAAGACCATCGCTGCTTGCGATTACGATGCTCCCAGCACCAGGTAATTCCAAGAAGGCATCCTGGCAGAACAACCCACCGATCCCGCCTCATCCGCATATTGTGCAACGGCGGATGGAGCTTCTTACTTCGGACATGCTTACCCGAGCATTAACGTTAGTCTCACGAGGCCAACACGATCGCGCACAGACGCTCCTCAATGAAACTCGCTCGATCTTGAAGGGTTTAGGTAAGGGTGGACTTCCGCCTGTCCCTGTGCCATCAATGGCCGGTAAATCAAATCCATCTACTCCCCAGCCCGGATCGGATGCATCTCCAATCTCGGCTACACCGGATCGCAAACATACCCCATCGCCAACGGCTTCAGCTCATTCGGGTGCCAACGGCTTCCCACCTGCGATTCCTCGGAGCCGATCGACCGACGGCTTGACGTTGGGCAACGCGAACGGCATCGACGTCAGCACAGTCGCTGCTCTAGATTCCGAACTCGAGGCTAGTCTTGAATGGATTAGCCACCCCGCCGTATTTGGTCGTGACAGCCGCAAGGCCGTTCTACAAGCCATCGGAGTTGTCAGCAGCCAACGCGCGTTTACATTCCGAACGCCAATCGAGAGCCTATGGGCCGGTCGTGTTAATGGTGTTAAGAAGCTAACAGACAAGAGCCGCGAGTGGAGAGAAGAAGCTGGCGGCGAGGGAATTATCGAAGAACCATGATAGCATTTTTGCGTTTTCACATCTACCATCTGATATATATCCTAGGAGCTTTTAACGCCCACATAGACGAACGACCTCTACGGGACCATGTTTTGAACGAAATATTTTTTTTCTTCTCTAGCCTACCATTGGCCTAGGCTCTGATTCACTCCTCGCTTTTCCTTTTGTTGGTGCTCTATTGCCATGACCTTTGGTTTATATTGCAGCCAAGATTCTGATGATCTAAGATACCATTTCGGAGTTTTATTGTTGCGCAAACCCACACGAACAAACGCCCGTCTATCTGCCAGCACTATGCTATGTACGCCTATACCACAGCGTTTGGATTTTTTACATATCAGGGAGAAATCCCTTAGATAGGGGGAGATATTTTACCTATTGTTTTACGGTGGCTATCGATATTGGAATTGCGTCGGTGTCAAAAGGGAAGGGCGGAAGGGGGTAAGGGGCTGGTGGTCGATCAACTTGTGACGATCGACGAAATACCATTGGCGACGTTTATTTTTTCAGTGTTGTTTTGAGCAGAAGGGTAGATTGTGATATCTTTTCTGAAACAAAACGTTTGTACACTAACGACTTTTACGGTCTGGTATAAAGAAATGCTGGCCGGGGAGGAATCAGGACGAGAATATCAAGTTTTTGATTGTTTTGCTATATGACACTTTGCGTTCCTGTTGCGTTTGATTTGCGATCTGCTACGTATTGTTGATTACGAAGGCGTCGTAAATATGCAGACTACCCAGCCAGGTAGGTGAGTATCGGATAGGTTATACCTAGACACCAGGTTATAATTAAGGAGATAAAAGAATGAGAAAGCCTTTTTTTTGGCTATATACAATACCTATTGTTACCAAGAGGCTACCTAGTTAAGCATGCTAGGAAGCTATGATACAACACTAATTAGATTTAACCCTTTGACTAAGACAGAAATCGTTATACACTCGAAGCGTACCAGTGACCTTATGTTTAAAAGTAGGTGTAGAGCAGGAGTTGAGGATCGAGAAAATGCCCACACCATAGCATGTGGGAAGATAGTAAGTAACCATACCATGGCAGGCATATCTGTATTTCAGGGAGATGACTGCACAAGACAGATGAAATATGCATCGGGGTGGCTTCGTGCTTTGGAGCAGCGGGTGGTACTCTCAAAGAAGAGCTAACAAAGTTCACGGCCGAGCCGGGTGGGCGGTATATCTCGACCGTTGTATTTCTATTTCCGATACGTGACTTGTTGCAATTTAAGGCATTAAATAGGTGAGTCTCGGTCCAGGGAAGATATCGAAACGGGGTAGGAAAAAGACTGGTGATACCGAGTATGTACATAGCATCCCTCCAGGTTCTGTTTACGGCCTAACTGTATCTATCATCAGGAACTCGGGGGACTCGATCAAGTTATTCGATTATAAGGCGACCATTACCATCTCTCCCATGAGTCCTGACAAAACCTATGCTCGTCCAGCTAGCGCAAGTAGGATATAAATAAACATGTATGTTATAACATCGTAAAACCCACCATCACATCACCTCTTTCCCCCTTTTCTCATCCAAGGTTCCCTACCGCCTGAAAAAGCCCTTCCCCCTCGACACAACCGGCGGCGGCGCACCCGCCCTCCCCCTCTTCAACAGGCTCTCCTTCGAAGCCCTAGCATCCCTCCTCGCCTTCGGCGCCAACCTCTCGTCTCCTTGTTCCTTCAGGACCCTATACCTCGTAGACCCGACCACTTCGTCGCGTACCCTCTTGCTTTCCTTGTCGTCACCAAACGTGATTTTGGTAGACTTTGTCTGCTGCGTGTCGGATAGCTTCCTGCGTTTCTTTAGCGCTTGTCCATTTCCGTCGTCGTCGTCGTCGTCTTCCTCGTCGCTCGAGTCCGTGAGGAATTCGGCTGGGAGGTGTGTTGGGACGGCGAGTTTTTGCGCGCGCCGTCGTCCGGCTGTTACGGCCGTTTCGACCTCGGGAACGCCCTCGCCGGATTCGGAACCGGAAGCTGATTCCTGGCGCGAGCGCTTGGTCTGGTGGATTTCGACTTCGGCGCGAGCACGTTTACGGTGCTCAGCTTGTTGTTTGAAGAGGTTGTCTCGTTCTTGGCGCTTTCGCTTCAGAGTAGCAGTCTGTCTGGCAATTAGGTTAGTATAGGAGTATTGATATAGTATAGTATGGACGCGCTTACTTCTCAGCAGCATCTAGAGCTGCCTGTGTCGATTTCTGTACCTCCTTGGCAGCAACTTGTGTCGACACGGCTTCGGGAGCCTCATCGTCGTCGCTCTCCTCCTTTTCCTCTTTATCGTTATCCGCCTCTACCTTCTTGCTTGCTTCCGCCGCCGCAGCTACGAAGTTCTCTACGTCGTCGTCGTCGTCAAAGACGAGATGCTTGCCCTGAGCTTTAGGCTTAGGCGCAGGTGTTTGATCAGGTTCTTGCGATTGCGATTGTGAAGAAGCTAGTCTTTGGCTTGCCTCCTCTTCCAATTGCTTGGACACGCTCGAGAGTAATTCGGAGTTTGACTCCCACGATTTCTCTCCCTTGCCTTGTGAATCTGGCACCGTGTTTGTTTGTGACTTCGTAGGCTTTGGGCTCGTAGATATTTCCACTTCAAGATGCGTCTTCCGACCGGTGTCTGTACTCTCGTCTTCTCGCGTGTGCACAGTTAGTTTTTGCTGCTTAGAGTTTTCTGATTCCGGAGCTGGCGAGGCGACGTCTTCGTTGGTGGCACTGCTAACAGCCCCTGTAGATTTCCTCTTTGCGCGTGGTGTTGCCTTTGGCGTTGCTTTCGGTGTTGCCACTGGTGTATTTGTTTCGCTTTTGGAAGCGTTTTCAGCGTCTCTCGCGCGTCTTCTGGTTACTGGAGGCATGGTTGATATTAATTAGTAATTTACCGGGTAAAGAAAAAGCAAAACTCGGTTGTTGAATTTGTACTTTGGTATGTTGTTCACGTCTCGAATGTCGCGCGGGTCCCAACTTTTTTTCCCTTTTAATTGTTTGTTGATCGATAAGATAAACAAACCCCCAATAACTAAGCTAGCTGATAGGTTCGCAAAACGGGGTGTGGGGCCGGTGATTAGAATAGATGTCGGTAAAGCCCCGGCTTCCCGGTCTTCTCTCTCCGTCTTGCTCGTCACTTAGGTACTTCAACACCTAGGTTAGGTCATTGGAAATGAAATATCGATTTTATTTCAACTTATTATAATATGATTTAATCGATATCATACGACGTCTTAGGTTCTGTGAGGTCATACCGTGAAGCAGCTTGATAGGTAGACCTCACTTACGACTTACAACTTATACGCAACTCATCTGGCTTATAAGTGAGAAGCCGGAGGTGGTTAATAAAACCAATCGATGACACGGATGAGTTAATCTCATAATTCCAGCTTAAACATGCCTTCTAGGCCTTCCCTCCGTCAATTGACGAGGTTATATACCCTGTCCCGTTCACTTCCCAATTTCCACCACTTTCATCTCCTTCCCCCAGAACGATCAATATCAACTACACCCTCTCCCCAAGCTCAAGTCCGCATCGCTCGTAACCGTAACACGTTCATCCAACCGCGCTTCACCGAAGCCGACATTCCACCCATTGACTTCTGGAAACAACACCTCGTCCCGCCCTTCATCCCTGCTGGCACCATTACTCCAGCTGAGTGTCTCGAAGCATGCAAGCAATACGTGCCCCTCGCCACCTCCGGCAAATCCAACTGGGCCAAAACCCATCTAACCAAATCCCCCAACCCTCCACCGGGGAAAATATCCCTCTTTGCGCTACACTACGCCGCAACACTACTCTTCCTCTTCGCCCAGCGGACCCCGGGGAACCGGTTCCTAGCCATGCACATCCTCTTCACAGCCACGATGCTAGGCTACGCGCCCTCGATCCTCACCCTCGGGCGTATGGTCTACAAGGGCGGGGGAAAAGGGGGCGATATACACCAGCCCGAGTACGAGTACGTCAAGGAGGGCCTGGAGGCCCTCGTCGCCGCGCCAAATCGCAGCCCCGAGTTCCGCCCGGATGCCCTGACGCTCGCTGCCTTGATGCAGATAAAACGCAACGCGCCCGGCAACATAGCCCGCGCGGCGAAACTCCTCGAGGACGCGGAGAAGACGTATGTTGCCGCGGGGGGGAAAGCCGTGTGGACTTGGCGCGGGAGTGCTGCGCTGGCACTGAGTAAGATATACCTCGACCAAAAGCAACCCAGGCGAGCAAGGGAAGTCCTTGCCGCCGCCGCGAAGGAGAGTGATGATCCGGTGGTGTGTTTCCGGTACGCGATGATGCTCGAGAAATCGGACCCGGAGAGAAGCAGGCTGATCCAAAGAGCGGCTGTGAGCGGCGTGGAAGAAGCGGCCCGGGAGATGGCGGAGGAGATGGCTGCAGGCTCGAAGGAGGAGGGGCTTGGTGCTTGGGAAAGGAAAGTTAGAGAGCTGATGGCGGAGGAATGGAGGAGGATTGCGGGAGAAAAAGCGACTGTTTGAATATAAGTCTTGTGGATTTCACTGCTAGGGCTGATACTCGTGTGTGTATGTGTATGTGTGTGTGTGTGTGTGTGTGTGTGTGTGTGTGTCGAGTTCAGCGGAAACTTATACTCGAATATGCACGGAGACTTGGGAAGGGATATTGTGTGCATATCACGCGTCGAGTACGCATGAAAGGTATGCTGAAAAGCACCAAGACGAGACAAGCTTGAGTATTGCTCTATTCAGCCTTGTTTGCTTGCTCCTAGGCTATATATCAAGACAAGATGAACTCAAAAAGTCAAATAGGGGTATGCTCATACCCTATGCATGAAACGAGAAAAAAAAGGGGGGTAATCTCATACTCCCTTATTGTACTTTTTATGCCATCGTTCGCTGAACAATTGCGAGGATTTCAATACCTAGATTCCCTAGTCTTGCTCATAAACCACTCCAATATAATCATCGTAAATCCACGATCAATCTAGTCACGATTTTTAGATGTTTGTTAAGTTCTTTAATAAATCAATTTCGCTCGCCTCTTCTAAAAAAGCAAGTATTCGCATCTCGGATCGGTTCGATGGTCTAACGGTCCCAGACACCTCACCTAGGCTACCGTCGACCCCTTTATATATTTATCGAATGCCTATCGTCACCCGTCTCCGCGTATACCATATACACATGCGATCTCACCGGTGCAGGGCCCATCAATAGTACACCACCCATGGCCCGGTCATGTAGAAAGATACCTTTCATACGGAGTCAGATAAGCAATCGTTGTGAGCGCCAGTCCCCTCCGTTTCCCTTTCTGTTTAAAAAATTCCCATCGAAGCAAAAAAATTTCAACCCATCGTTCTCAAACTCATCTTCCGATACCAAGAATTAACCAGCCTCCTGATTTACGCCACTCACTCCCTTCCCTACCTATTCGGTCTTCCGCGGCCCCCTAAATGGTGCAACCAATGCTAACGTATTAATGCCACCATGCTTCAACGCCCAGACGATGCATATGCCAAAGTACTGTTTCGGCACTGAACTCTGAAAAACTGAAAATAGCTCAAAAGCCACAGATAGGGAGATGTATCATGCGAATGATAATGGGGTGAAGAGCGCATCTATAACTCTTTCAAGGCTATATTACCGATCTAATCGTCGTGGAAAAATGTCGTGTTCCCAACAAGAGGGGCAGTGGATGGGCCAGCGTCGATCATCTCGACGTCTTTTCTGCTAGAACTGTCGTCCGAAGGAAGTCCTAGATTGGAACGACGGAAATCGCCCGTCATAGGCCGGGTAGGTGATGGTTCAGCAAGCTTTTGGGGCAAAGAAAGCGGCCTTTCGCAGAAGGCATCTTCCGGAGGCGAGAATGACCAGACCTAATTGTTATGTGAGAAAGGGTAGAAAAATTTGACGCCAAACTTGGAAAACTCACCTCCATCATGACCCTACTTCCTCTGTTCGCAACCGCGACGCACTTTTCGTCCTCAAATACCACCCTCCATACAGACTCAGCCGTAATAAGCTCACGTACAAGATGGCCAGTCTTCACATCCCAAACCTTGACTCTGCCGTCACTGCCGCCGCTTACAACACGTGTATCGTCGAATTGGAGGCTGGTTACGCTGTTATCGTGCGCTGCTAACCGGTGGATAGGACACATCCTTTCGAGAGACCAAACTCTGACGGAACCATCCGAACCTCCTGTGACAAGTGTGTTGCCTCTTAACTGTAACTGGCCGACAAGGGAAGTATGGCCTTGGAGAACAGCAATGGCATCCCTTTAACCCAAGTTAGAACAAACACTAAGCTTCATCAGATGCGTAAGACTCACCCTGTGTGAGCGTCCCAGACTCGAACGCTGGTATCAAGACTTCCGGTAACAACCCTGTGGCCATCGAATGCGATGGCATATATCTGGCTAAAGTGACCAGAGAGGGTATGTAAACATCTGCCTTCAGATATACTCCATATCTTGGCTGTCGCATCGTAGCTACCGGAGACCACAATGTCGCCCTTTATTTCTAGACATCTTACGCTTGCTTGATGCCCGACTAGGACATTCCTACAAACACCTTGCCTAATATCCCAAACTCTTAAGGTAGTATCGCGGGAGCCGGAAATGGCCGTGTTCGCATCCGACATCTTAAGGCAACGGACTGTTGAAGTATGGCCACGTAGGGTATACAAACATCTCCTATTAGAACAAGTCAGCTATGTTTCTGTAAAGCCTAAAGGGCAAAACATACCCAGATGTCATATCCCAGACTCGTACGTCGCGATCGCAACCACCACTAACCAAGATGTCTTCCCATGGAACCATAGCCCAAACCCCCATGATGTGGCCCTGGAGGGTACGAAGGGCATTGCCTTCCCGATCAAAAATATGTATTCTCGCATTATCAAGAGCCACCACAATATATTTCGGGGTTAAATGAAGACTGGTCACCACTCTGTTATCTTGAGTGATAGTCCGTGTAGTGTTTCGGCCGCCGGTTCTCCACGCGGACTCAACAAGGTATCTCTGCTTAAAGTGCGACTTATATGACCGAAGCTTAGGTCGCCCAGCTGCAGAAGAGCTCTCTGAAAAGCTGTCAAAACTACGAGATGAGGAATGGAGCATCGAAGGTCCAGGGACAGCGCCGGGGAAACTATGGGTGTACTCGGGGTCTGGTAGAGGCAAAACCCCGGGTCTAGTCGACGCATATGGTGGAGCACCATAAGAGACCTCGGAAAGGCGACGGCCATAATCGTGCTTCACACATAGATTCTTCCATGTTACATCATCGCTCAAGAGATCCCTCCACCTCCTAGATACTTGCGACGCTCGCGCTAGTACTTGCGGATCATCTATGAAAGATAATATCCTTAAACACAATTCGTCTGGTAGACTAGTGAAAGGATCTTTCTTTAGTAGAGGGCTCACGAATTGATGGACGAAACTGAGCTGCTGAGTGGTGCACATATTTAGCAAATCAGCGAGCACACGGGTTCTCTGGGGCCCTGAGCAAGCCTTAAAGTGATGGCGCATTTGCGCAAGGAAAAAATCTTCGTCATCGGCGGCATCGCTCCAGTCGGGTTGGGTATCCGTAGGTCCCGGCGAGGCCGCTGGCGTAGGAGGTGGCGGCGGAGAGCCCGTAACTTGTTGGTCGAAATCCGGTGCCGGCGTGCTCATACTGGGCGTAGGCGGGCCTCTCGGCCGGGGCTGTTGGACCATCTTATCCATCCTCTGATTTATGATGACTGGACCGGTACTCGTCGTGTCCACAGTCAACTCTTCACCCCGGTTCGGAACACTCGCTCTCCTCTCTGAAAGACTGCCGTAACCTGCCATCTATATGCTGACTGATAATTGAATTCGTAAGTTCGGTGCGCTACAACGGACCCTCGGCCGTCTCGACCACGATCGACGAGTGAATTGCCGGGCCTTTTGAGGCAAAATGTATTTGCCTATACGGTATTAGTTAATAAGATGAACGAATATGTCGAGTGTATTTCGTAGTTTAAAAAAATCCGACGTCAAGCAAGCGCCATATAGAGGCTTGTATATTAGGTAGATTGTCCGCGTGCAGGAAAGTGCTGATGTTGGAGTAGGGGCACACAAGGATGGATTCTGCATACGTTCGGGGTCAATGAGACAAGCCGCGTCCCAAGACACACAATTGGTAGGTCAAACGACCTACGGTAGTATCTAACCCAAGCCTACAAGGGTAAAAAGGTGAACCAACACTGTTCAGATCGGCGAAAGAGGCTACGATAGGGAAGGATGATTATAGCGACAAGAGTGGAAAAAATGGTTGCGCGAAGAAAGGTTTAGTAAGGCATTGGAAGCATAGACGTCTTCTTTAAAGGCTGCCAGCGGAAGGCAAAAAGAACGGAGATTTTTCGAGGAGCGGAGGCTAGGCCAGACTAGTCTAAAGAGTAGAAGGAAAACGGTAGAGTGTACATAGACCGACAAGTAGGGAGGTAGGGGGGGTTGCGTAGTATGTGTAGTATATTGGATCCCAAAAACCCCCTTATGAGATTATCGTTCAAAAAAAAGAAACAAAACAATTGTAAGAGGATATGATGATGGTGTAATGAGAAAGGTTAGGTAGTTAGCGGTAATCAGTCGGTGGCAGCTGGTAGAAGGTAGTCAGTGCAGTCCCAGTGTAGGTAGTCAGTGTGTAGTCAGTTGAGAATGGTAAGATGTGATTCTCCAAAGTCGTCCAAAGTGGAATGGGGGTTGAAGAGAAGCGGATCCTTAGAAAGCACCTGGGCAGAGAGATGAGCAGGAACGTGCCTCCCCATGGCAAGTCCATACAGTTTCTCCCGCCGGGGGAGTTGCTACACTAGCGTTTACAGTATGAATACTGTGTAAAAGAGCCTGCATATGTATACTTTTGCGTACCTAATCTAGGAGGTAGGTACATGATGTAGGTACCTAACCTACATATTATGCATAGTTGGAGGTACCTGACCCTTCAACATGTAGGCTCATTATGCATATATGCTATGTGCTTAATATATAGGTAAGCTCAGCGCACATATAGGACAATTGAAACTTTGCCGACGATTGTCTTCGTTTTTGTTTCTTAATAATCCGGCTTTATAGTCGATGGAATCTCTTATGGTTATCAGATCCAAGTCCTCATTGGCCGGTAAGTAACGACTATACTATTTCGCGTAGTCGTACAAACACGATTTAGAGTTTAAACGTTTGGACACATGTACATACCTACATGTAATTAGGTACTTACTTACCAGTGTATTATATATGTACCTGATATACGTGTCTACCTAAGTAGTGTACAGATGGATATTATCGCGGCTACCAGATATGAAAATTACACACAAGTACAAAACGTAGATACGTAGTTGTATGCCTTATACGGATCCGTAATGAGCGCCTTCATGAATGCCTTACCTGTAAGAGGTATGAAGGATGTATAACTGGATGTTGTAGGTACATAGGTATTAGTAAGGCGGCCGCGCACAGTGCTCGCACGTAAAGTTTTCTCAGCAACGGCGGGAATCTAAAACGTCTCGTCTCGCTAGGCTGGGGTCTATCGATCTCCTAGTCCTAAATTTACCACCTCATAATGTACCTACCTAGCATTAGTCGATGCCCTTGACTTAGAAGCTGCATGTATTTCTGTAAAAGGCAGTGAAGGACATCAATTTGTCGCAATCTCAAATTACTGTATTCCTGATTCATCAAGAAGTCCATGGCGAACAATTGGTACCCTCCTAACTACGTACATCCTATAGACAAATCGCATCTATACTTTTTCCTGGGTACTTGGGTGCCATCTACTATGCCAATGCCTTGAGGTTTCGCGGGCGGTTACGACGACCAGGCTAATGTAAATCCCTGTAGTAAAAAAGATTGTAGGCGCTCTTCTTTGTACCTCGAATACAGTGCACCATACCTACATGTACCTGCCTATAGCAGGTACCTACCTACATCCCTAGGTACTCGGGTGGCTTTAATAATGAAATCTGTAAGGATACTTTCTCGTTACGCTCAAATTTCTATTGGTCGCCGTCTATGTCCACTTTTGGGAAGGCTGTTTCCGTAATTCCCACTTCGGTGCCGCGGCGCTTCTGCGCTTGGGGAATATCCTTGAATTGTCCATAACTGCAGGATGGATGTTCCATGAATTATAGAACGGATGCAGTTGACGGACGGATGATGTGAGCAGCAGCTCGTGGCTGCATATGCTTCATACATATGCTCCATTACCATGCCATTCAATGTTACGGCACTACGGGCATTGCGGGCAGGATGCGGGTTATTGTTCACTTACTTACCTCTTCCTCTTACACGCCTTCAACTACCCGTGCTGTTATCTAGAGCTTCCACTCGAAGAGCCACAACGAGTCAAACTGTGTTCCAACTATGTTCGACCGAATGCGCACGCCATTGCTATGCTCCCTCAACTTATCCAGCTTATCAGAGCTTGCCAGCGCATTGCCGTCCATATCGTGGCGGCCTAGTAACTATGTGTTTCTATAGGCGAGATATTTTACATACTATATCAAAACATTACTACTCGCTCTGTCCGGTTTAGTAGGGGGTCAGTAGGGTCAGTAGGGTCAGTGGGGTTAGTAGGGGTAGATGCGTATAATCCTGCTTTATCTGCAAGATGACATCGGCGTTAAGTTATGAGTGGCTGCTTATATTATGCAGAGGCTTTCTTTTGGATGATATTGAAGTTGGGGTAATCAACTCAGCAAGTCGCAAGTGCTGAGCCAGAAGCATGTTTTGTTTAATTTCGTGTTGATAAATAAGTAATTAGTGCAAAGCGCAACAATACAAAAAAAAAAAAAAAAAAAAAAAAAAGACTGGCTTTTCTTACTTGGATGGTAAACGAAACAAACGCCTTTCCGGTGTTGGTGATGTTGGGTTTCGCCAAGACTACGAAGCCAGATCATACCTTAATATATTTCTTATGTTTTCGAACCTAGGTAGCTTTACTTCCTTTTCTTTTTGTCTTTCCCTCGATAACTAGACCGCGTCTGCTTGGCCGGACTAAAATTTTACGAAATGCTATATTTAGGTAGAGTAAGCGTTCTGGTGAGACATGTCACACACATACAGCTGCACACATACGAGGCGAGAAGTGACATGGTATATTCATTTGACGAATGTGACAGGTTTCGTAGGGCGACGCCGGCGAGACCGGGTAATTCCGGCGTATAACTGGGAATTATACCTAACACCCGATAAACGGTATTTAAAATATGGGCTATAAATCTTACAAATAAGCTGTTTAGGTACGTGGTGTGATCTGTTTAAAGTATAGGTTATAGGCCATATCAATGTGACATAGTTGTCGAGCACCTATCGTCGAATATTGCTTGCATCACTTCATCTTGGTCTTGGCTGCAGGAAGTGGCTCGAAACGGCTCGATACCACTACTTAAAATATTTGTAATGTCTCCTTAAATTATTCCTCTAAAGAGACCATTTTAAACAACGTTCTTAAAGCCTTAAATTCTGGTAGCCGTTGCGTATGTCGGCAAGAAAATTTTATATTATACAACCCCATCACCCAGTCCCATAAA
The DNA here is from genome assembly GCA_025201765.1 of Daldinia sp. FL1419. Lineage (NCBI taxonomy): Eukaryota > Fungi > Ascomycota > Sordariomycetes > Xylariales > Hypoxylaceae > Daldinia > Daldinia sp. FL1419. The sequence goes on from MU623366.1 coordinate 53,108, forward strand.
CCCGCCGCTCATGACAAATGATGAGAAAAGTCTGCTTTTGTGTGACCGAAAAATAACGGAAATTTGGTCTATTTACAGTCCATGGGTATATTTTAAACAACCAACTCGTCGGACTTTGTTCCTCTTTAATGCGTCACGGAGATTGAACACCATTTTGAAAATTTTTATACACGTTCCCAGTCCAGATAGGAGGTAGGTAGGAGGTAGGTAGGATAGGGGGCGATCTGCGCCGCCGTTTTTACCTTGAACATGTCGGTCGTTCATTTTCAAGACCCTAACTCCTTCTATAATTTGGCAGAAACGCAAAGTTCAAAAGAAATGACAGACCACTTAGTCTTTTCAATGGTGGTGGCCAAACTGTGTGAGAAGAGGTAGGAACATGCCAATTACTGTTGCCAACGTTTCCCGCATTTGAGGGTGGGCATGCTTTCGCGGACCGCTGTCTGCGTAGCCGTTGGCGATAGAGCCAACGTCGTGACCAGAGGGCGAGTCGCCTTCTTGCATAGCATGCATCGCGACATAACTAGAATTGTTGGTTAGACAAGACGAAAGACATTATGATTGCGTCTATACTCACAGAAAAGTTCCTGCTGAGAATAGTAATAGCATTCCCGTCCACCATTGATTTAACCGATCCTCGCCACCTCCACCTAGGAAACTAACGAGGATAAACGTTGCCCAAGCTCCGAATGGGGAGGCCAAGCTGAACACAATTAAGTGACCCCGAGCCGCACGTTTTGAGAGGCCCTGCTTCAAAAGGATCGATGTCAAACCAAAAGCCGCGGGCGCCTTGTGCACCATAATGGCAATGAATACGATAAATCCCAACTTTGTATCTGGCGAAGTCGCTGATGCTCCCATTGCGATGCCATCCGCCGCGGCGTGTATCACTAAACCTGTGGTAGTTGCCAGGCTTCTCGATTGCTTCGGCGTAGGTGTCAGGGAGCCTAAAAAGCCTTCAGATTCTTCCTCATCGCGGGAGAGAGATGATCCACCTAGATTGCTCAAGCTGATGTGTCTTGGTGGTGGGGGTGGTTGAAAGTTTTCTGACGCATGGCGAGGAAGACGATCGATCAGGAACATGAGCACGAACCCCAGTATTAGAGAAAATCCAATGTAGAAGGTGGGTGCTCCGGACCCTGCATGTTGACTTCCGGTGCCAGACTTAATCTGATCACCCAGTGCTGTTTCTGGATCTTCTGCTGGCGCCCTAGTGGTGAAATCAAAGTTGGCCGGGCTGCCCTTCCTGGCTATATCTAACGCGTGTCGGTCTCCGAACCCTTTCGGAGAAATCTTTGTCAAGTCTATACCGCTTGCTGAATTGGGGCTGGATCCTTCTGCCCATCTAACCGTAGCCATATGTTTTGGATTATATACGTTTCTTGTGTTGTGGGAATGTGAGGTAGGGATCGACGCATCGGTAATCGCCTCGACTCCTTCGGGTATAATTACTATTAGCGACGTGCCGACGAGTATACCTATGCCGATACTTGATATTAATCGAAGTTGTGACTGTGTCAGGGACATAGACAAAGGCAGTGCACCGGCAAGAAAGGAGCTATCGGGTGGTCAATCTTAAAGCTTGGGAGTTGTGTCGAACAGGAGACGAATCGACTTACGCCAATGCCATAACCACCTATAATTCCAGAAAAAAAAACCCCCAAAATTAGCAATTGAATCATTATTCATATATAGTCAATAATAACTTTGTAGGCATACCGTCAAGGCAAGTAAAATAAAAACTCCAGTTCCAGCCATGATTACTGCGTTCACTCGGAGGAGGCACCTAAGGGATGATTGCTTCTTGTTACCGATTCATTGGTGTAAATCTTGACCTGCGAAGTGTCCGTGTGTAGTCAAGGGGCAATGCCTCAAGACGAGGAAGGGAGGTTATTAGGTATGTACCCTATATAACCTTACCCTTCAGTTTGAAGAATATTATGTATAACAATTGAAGAGATGCTTCGAGGCTAAGATGAAGAACGGGATGGAGGTTGGATATCTTTTTTGCGACGGTAGCCTCAAAAGTGTCAGGGCCGTTACAGTTTAACCGTCCACTAAAATCTAAACTATCCCTGCCACAACTTGCTTTTTAGGCGGGACCGTCGCACGTCACTGCCGATTTTCCATCTTGAGTGGTACCTTATGAAGTACCACGCCAAGTCTAGAAAGGGATTAAACCCACGCTAATGTTTAAACGGCTTGGCTTTCCTTGGCAAGCTAAATAAGACCTTGCTTGGTCTTCCAGTTAAAAAGATAAAAAAAGCTTCCAAAAGACCATAAAACCTGGTCTGTGCATAACTTAAACACTTGCGCTCCACTAAGATGAACGCGCCTGCTTCTATCAATTCGGTTGGACGCGACAGTTTAAGTTTCCTAGCAGCGCGTTAAGTGCAGATGATTATCTGCATTCGCACGCTTCTTTTTAATATTTGCAGCAACATCTAATCAAGCTGGATCGAGCTGGATCTCCCCATCGCTGGCACTTTAATCGCAAATATCCAACCACAACATCCGCCATTGGGTTTATAAAATTTCATCTGCAGCTTAGATAGGACGTGCGCCGTAAGCTTACTTGATAGGGCAAGATGGAGGAAGAGTGTAGGCAACCTACCCGCCCGTTTATTATCATGGAGACGGTTTTATACTGACTCAATATGTAGGGACGGTTGATGCCAGCGAGGCGGTCACTATGTCGCTCGTGCGACCTACCTCGTCGGAAATCGAGAAGATCGCATCTTTTAAACCAAGGCACACTTACTCTATCTTTGGCGAGGAGGAGCGCATATTTGGTCACAAGGGTTTGAAGATTGATTTGCAGTTTGATGCGAGAGATTTACGACCGAATATTGCAATATCTTCAGCAAAAAAGTTCACCAAGGTTGGCGATGTTGAGGCGGCTGACGTTAAGTCTATCATGAAAGACTACTTACCTGAAGGTACGCTGTCCTATTTCTATATAAGCTATGGCCACCTGTTTGCTAACAGTCCATAGTTGCGTTTCAATCCAAGAAAGAATATGACCAAGCTTTGAAGGCCCTTCCTGCTACATGGACCCCTCCGGGCACCCTGACCAAGACCATAGAGAAGAACGGCGAAACTTACGAAATCTGGCGGGGGTCCTTATCTGAAAAGGGGATTCGCCAGTTAGTCAAGCGTATACAAATCACCGTTCTATTCTATATCGAAGGTGGTTCCTATATCGGAATAGATTCAGAGGGGAATGATGAACCGGAATATTCTCTGTCACGGTGGACCGTCTTCTTCGTCTATAAGAAGAGCGCTAGCACTCAAGCCGAAAGGAACCCGCAGTATACCTTTCAAGGTTATGCAACTACTTATGGCTTCTGGATGTTCCAGCACCCTACGCCGCCGCCTTCACCTGGCAATGAGAACGTCAGCGACACTTGGGAACTTCCCGAGGGAGACTTCCCTGCCGCAGACTTTGCTCATCGCATGAGGATTTCGCAGTTCTTAATTCTACCCCCTTTCCAGGGGAAGGGCATTGGTGCGTTCCTTTATGACACCATGTTTGAGATAGCAACGAACACTACTGCTACGAAAGAGGTGACAGTAGAGGATCCCAACGAAGATTTTGACTTACTGCGAGATTTGTGCGATATGAAATTTCTACGCAAGAACGTGCCCGATTTTGCCAACTTAACAGTTAACACTGAGGTACCAGTTCCGGCAAAGGGCGGCATATTACGTCACAACACTCAAATAACTCCCACTATTCGCGAAAGCTCATCAATTGGTGGAATCATCGATATCGAGAAGCTGGAAGACCTCCGGATCAAGAGCAAAATTGCACCTCGCCAATTTTGGCGGCTTGCTGAAATGCATCTGATGTCCAAGCTACCTGCTTCTGTCCGGCCCCAGGCGGATGAAGATGCTGCAAGACCCAAGCCGACGAAAGCCGACAAACATGCCTACACGCTGTGGCGTTTACTTCTTAAACAGCGCCTATATCGTCGTAACGTCTCTATTTTAGGCGAGTTCGAGATTACAGAGCGTATCATCAAGTTGAACGAAACAGTAGATAATGTTGAATGGGAATACGCCAGGATTCTTGACCGACTTGAGTCGACGCCCACTTTTGTCGCTGGCGAGCCTACTGTTGCTAATGGCAAAAGAAGACTTGCTAGTGGCCCTAGTACTGAAGACCTTCCTAGCAAGAAGGTGCGCCTGGAGAGCGCTGAAGAGGAATAGATATAATTAATTTGGGTGCTTAAGTAATAAGAAGGCTCGTGGCGCTAATACGGTATGGAGTTTAGGGGGTCTCATGATACCTACATTATGTGTATATTCTAAAGGGAGTCTTCCATATTTCATTTCTTGGCTGGTACTGGCTAGCCTCTATTTACGTATCAATATAATGTTGACAACCAAACGTTGATCTACGAGTTACACAGCAGGTGCTGTTAATGTAACATAAATGTAACATAAACAAAGGAGGGAAGGAAAAGGGGAACTGGCAAGCTGTGGCATTATTGCATTAACTATTTCACTTGGCGTTCTAGTCCAAAATTAAAACGCCTTGAACTCCATCCATATGCACACCACCTATACTTTTCCTTGTGCCCTCTTAGAGGCCTTTCTTCAAGTGCCCTTGCCCAGCTGACTAGCAACAACTGCAGCTTCTTTAACTGCCTTCGCAACTGTGCCTCGCACGCCCCCCTCTTCAAGCACTAAAAGGCCTTCAATAGTGCAGCCGCCTGGTGTGCTAATCCTGTCTCTAAGTAGTGCCGGGTGGTCTCCGTTAAGGACAAGAGCAGCAGCGCCCTTCATGGACTGGGCAGCCATTCTCTGAGCTTCGGCTCGCGGTAGACCCAGGGAGACCGCACCGTCGACAGCGGCTTCGAGCACCAGGGAAAAGAATGCTGGTCCAGATCCGGCAAGCGCTGTTGACGCATCCATGTTCTTAGCAGGAAGGTAGATTACGTCGCCAATGCGCTTGAAGATCCACGTCACGAGGCTCGAGGTATGAGCTGGTAGGGGCGGGTCGCTGTTCGCAACTACCGTCATGCCTTGCCTAACCATGCTAGCGGTGTTGGGTAGCGCCCTTACAATTCGGCAACGTCCGTCGTCTTCCGGGTCCTTCTCAGGCACGGCGCCATGCAGGATCTTTTCGATCTGGGCAACAGTCACACCAGCACATATGCTGATAAGGAGCTTGCCGTGTAGTGCCTTAGACATGCCGGGTTCGTTCAGCAAGTCCTCCACCATGTAGGGCTTGCAAGCAAGGATAATGACCTCGCTCTTCATAACGGCCGCAACATTCTCCTTCTGCACAACCTTGACGGAAGAACTGTGCTCCCAAAGGGCTTGCTTGACACGCTTGGCGGACTCGGGGCGGCGCACACATGCGATGAAGCGGGAGGGGAGTCGGGCAGGGATCTCGTCGGCGGGGGTCGATCTTCCAGAAGGTGTCTGCAAGGGGCGAGGCCCGGACATCTCCTGCAGGGAAGATAGGATGCCGGAGAGAATGGCAATTCCCATGGTTCCTAAGACAACGTTAATTCGCCAATCCGACAAAGTGGGAAACACATTTAATTCGAGACATACCGCAGCCAAGAACTGCCAAGGTTAACTCGGGCGCATTGTGCTCGTGATGCGTAAGGGCCAACATGATGTTGTGAAAGCCGATTTGTTTGTTTCGGTTTGTTTTGTGAGGTGTATTCTATTGCGACCCAAAGGGAACCCAAAAAGGATATTTATTTTGGTTGTTTTTTTTGGGCTGGGGAGGGAGTTGCCCAAAAAAGAGAAGACGGGACAGCAAACAAAATCGACGAATGCGCAACGCAGGCTTTTAAGACGACCAAAGGAGGAAAAGGGGATTCCTACGGGAACCCAAGGGAACCAAAAAAAAAAAAAAAGCCTTAATATAAAAATAAAATCACAATAGCCCAACCAAATAGAAATAAAATCACGTTTCACCGCATCATAGGACACTTGTCACATTGCCCTGTCCAAAAGGTAAGCCCCCTACGAAGAAGAACCGCTTCGAACGAGATGATAGTTATTCTCGTTCCCGGGGAAGCCTTAACCGAAGTAGCACCGACAAACCTGTTCTACCCGTCTGCCCGTTTTCTTCTCTGTTCGCATTACCAGGTAGATGCTCAGTTTCAGCCCTGGTTCAGCTGTGATTTTCAAGGGGTTTAATTGGGTAGCGTCTTTGCTTATGTGAATTCGGTCGCGATGTTAGGCGCAAGTGCATGTTGTTCTTCATTTAACTAACCTAACCTACAGATTCGTATGTGTATTATTCTTAAGTAATCCTTACCTAAGGATTATAATCTTTGGAGATTTGTTGTATTAGTTAGGAAGGTTGAAGATAACTATTGTCCCTCTAGTGTACCTACCTAGGTATTGTCAAGAGTATACTGGCCTATCTACGTTCGCTCCTTACAATGATTATGCTGAAAAGTTTAAACATGAGCCTGCCTCAAATAATTCCATACGGTGGTGACTTCCAGCTGCAATTGATATCCTTTAACCTAGATGGATATATATCCTACAAAGCAAAGTCGAGCTGGAACGATAAGGATAAAGTGGATACTATTTTCTCGCTAAGGTCCACTCTACCGCCAATCTTAGGTTAGCGTCATCTCTCTATAAGCTACACTAGCGGGGCTTTTTTGACCATTGGGGGAAGAGCCAGGGATCGATAACGAATGGAGCTGCTCTCTTTCCGTTCCAATGTTTGCGGCTCGTCAGCCTCGCCTCCCTACTTCATCTTTCATCACTCATCTTTTTTTACTAAACTGCTTTCCGCGCTATTTCCGACCTTGGCCATGTCACAATGGCTACGGCAGATCCCTTCGAAGTTCGGATGCGCTTTAGCGGCCAGCTTCAACACCTTAATGCAAGCACAACCGCCGCTCAGAAAGCTGCCCAGTATGCGATGAAGTACAAGGATATGGAGGAGGACTTGCACTCCTGTATCCTTGAGCAGCTCGAGAAGGTAAGTCTCGCCTAACATTTCGATTTATGTTCATGTATATAAGCCATTTTAATTTGATTTATGATCTACTTCATCCCATATGGATTCAACGCGCATTTATCCCGATTTGATCTCATAGGATTTCATGACCGCCAACTTGCCCATAGCGGCAGTATGGTTTCTTATGAGCGAGGCATATATATATATAGAATAAGAATGCTGACTCAAATATAGACTAGCATGAACACTCGTGCAAATATCATGTACTTTCTAGAGCATTTGCTAGAGATGGCGTCGAAGGAACGCCAGAACCAATACGTCCGAATGATGCAGAGGGATATCATTCGAGTGGTGGACGCGGTCTGTCCGGAAGATGGATCTGGTGCTGCCAACGTCAAGGTTGTTCGAAAGGTGAGTTTTAGTATTCGGGCGAGATCGATAGGTGTGGCATAGAATGCTTACAGTGATAATGTCTAGGTGCTTCAAAGCTTGATGAACAAGTCTATCCTGCTCGAACAGACGGTGATTGAGATCGAGGGTTGCCTCAAGGAGCGCGATACCTCTATTGACCTTGGTTTCTCATCACCTGCTAATGGCGATGATGCCTCCCGTTCGCGTAATGGTAACGGTACTGCCAACTCTCACCGCCTCGATAAGCGCCAGATTGAGCAGCGCATCGAAGAGGACCGCGAGCGACACAAGCGCATGCGTGAGAGCATGTGGGCGGTTCCTGGAAACATCGACGAGGAGGCGATGAAGCTTCTCGAAGAAACTAGCGAACTTGGCGAGGATGATCATATTCTTGGCCGCGAGGAGTGGGAGGAGTTCCAACGAGAAGCGGAATTGAGCAAATGCCAACACCTTCGACAAAGAGATGCTACCGCTAATGGGTCTTCGTCACGTTAGGATACGACGTCCATCAGACCTAGCAAATCCCAGAGGGCCACAGCAAGACGTCGGGCATCCCGAAAGAAGCGTCGCTGCATGGATAAAATCAAGAGGGGCCTCATAAAGCTGTTCACTAAATGATGCATCGCGTGGCGTTTACGAGGAAGGAAAATCGGCATAAGATGGCGTTTTTTTTCTTTTTTGGGTTGTTGATTTCGATTTGTTTTTAAGAGGATCTGGACGTTGAGATGTCGTGTTCACACCTATCTATGCAACGTTTCAAAGGGTTAAGTCATGATTTCATACTTTATCCTAGCCGGAAAGCTCGGCGATTGAAATGGTTGTTTCTCATGACATATCTGATCAGATAGGAGCCGGCCTGTGCTTAATGATACCAAAATCTACGTTAACTATAGTCCCGTCCATGCTACATATGAAATATGACACCTGATTCTCTATTATCTAGGTAGGTACATTATATACTATAATTATAGATAATTCAGACGTAACATTACTTAGCATTTATATCCCAAAAATTTGTAGGTCGGCTATAATCGCGCTTTCGGCTTACACTCATTCTTATATGGTTGGGGATATAACTGGGTCTTTACCGAGCTCGTTGCATCTTGCGCCCTTTGGATTACAACCGGATGATGAGCCGGTATCATAGTCATAACTCGACTTCCGAAGAGCGGTGGATGCCAGTAGTATGTAGTATAAATTTGGGCTATTGCGAATGGTGAATTTTGGGAGGAAGGTGGGAAGTTGCGCTGGTGAGATAATTATATGCTTTTATCTAAGCGAAGAAATCTTGACAAACAATTATTGGCCGTAATTAGTTTATCTATTCTGTCTTTAAAAGCAGCGTCTTTTTTTAGATTTGAATCTCGCCGACTAAAATAAATACACACTCGCATTGCTCACCCGTGAATTTCAACCATGCCGAAAGTGTTGATTTTCGGTACCGGCAGTCTCGGGACTTGCTACGCCTGGGCTTTATCCAATGCTGTCGGACAGGACAACGTGACGGCGTTATGCCGGTCCAACTACGAAGTCGCTTCGCGGGACGGCTTCACGATCCACTCGAACCTGTGGGGCGAGAATCTCTCCTTCCGACCCCGCGTCGCGCGGTCCGTCGCCGAAGCCGTGCAACAGCTTTCTTTAGACACACAGCCCTTCTTTGACTTTATCGTCATCTCTGCCAAGGCCGTGCCAACCAATCCATCCATAGCGGAATTAATTAACCCGGCTGTTACGAAAGGGAAAACGGCAATCGTCCTGTTGCAGAATGGCATCGGCATTGAGGAGGAATACGCCCGAAGGTACCCGGAGAACCCGCTGCTGAGCACCGTGGCGTATTTTCCCGCCACGCAAATATCGCCTGGAGTAGTGATTCATAAGGAGGTCGAGATGTTGCACGTGGGCACTTATCCGACTACTGCCCCGGAGAATCATAAGAAGACAGGACAAGAGTTTGTGGAACTCCTTGGAAAAGGGGGTGCTTCCGCCAAGTTACACGAGGATATTCAGCGGAAGCGCTGGGGCAAACTGCTTGTAAACAGCTCTTGGAACCCGATATGCGCGCTCACTCGACTGAGAGACCGGGAGTTCATCGAAGTCGGCTTGGACTTGGGCCTGGGCACAGAAGATAAATGGGGCGATGGAGTGCGGTTTATAAAGGACGTCATGCTGGAGATTGCCGCGGTAGCACAGGCCTACGGCTACAGCGACGTGAATGAGGAAATGGTAGATTTCCAGATCGGGCGCGCTGTTGTGCGGGATCTTCCCGGTGTGCAACCATCTATGCTGGGAGATGCGCTCGATAACAAGACTATGGAGGTTGATGCCATCGTGGGCAACGTGGTTAGACTTGCGAGGAAGAAGGGAGTGGCTGTGCCGATGCTGAGAACTATATATCTCCTGGCCAATGGACTTAGCGAGAGCTTTTCTCGTAAAAAGCTATCGCCTTCTTAGATTATAGACATAGACTATGGGGCCGAGAGACGAACAGGTTGCACCACATGTTTATTCTCACCCAAGCAAGAGTCTTGGGGTTTTGGCCAATATGTTAGACTAGTGTAACTAAACCTACAGGCTATCCCAGACAGAAAGCAGAAATTAGAATCCACCATTGATAGACAAAAATAATAAACTCCCCGAGTTGGCTTCTTTGACCAGGGCTTTTGTATTGTTATACAGGTTTAGGTTACATGTATATATGGCATCGTCCGAAATGCCTTTCGAACTGCCTTCCGAGTTTAGACGGATCATTCCATAGTCACGGTAGCTCCCAGCTCCTTCATCGTAGCCATGATCTTCTCGGCCTCCTCCTTCGGTACGGATTCCTTCAGCATCTTGGGTGCGCTCTCTACGAACTTCTTGCTGTCGACCAAGCTGAGCCCTAATAAGCCCTTGACCTCCTTGATAATCTTTGCCTTCGCGGAAGCGTCGAACGCTTGCAGCTTTAGGTTGAATAGGGTCTTCTCCTGGGCGGCTGGCGCGGGCTCGTCGGCTTCCTCTGCGGCGGCGGCGGGGGCGGCGGCGGGGGCTGCAGCGAAGCCACCGACTGGTAGGTCGGGGATGTTAAGGCGGGACTTTTATAGTATATCAGCAATAGAACTTCCTATATAACTATGATGCCTAAGTTGACGAAGCAAGACCAACCTTTAGGCTGCTAACAAGGTCGGCGGTTTCGAGGAGGGTCAATTGGCTAATCTGGTCAACGATACCGGCGATCTTGGGATTTGTAGCTGCTGCTGTGGACTCGTGCCGCCGCTGTATCGACGGGGTAGTCTGAACGAACGAAGCCGAGGCCCGGAAAGAGTTGTTGGAGCGAATTGATCGCGCGCAGCTTCGAACTGCGTACCTGCACGGCGCCGACATGATTGGCGATCTCCTCGTTGACCAAACTTGCGAATTGGCTTATCGTAGCGGGGAGGGGAGTCCTTTTGACTAGCGAAACGCTTTTCTCGTGATGCACTTGGAAGTTTTTAATGCACGATTTCGATTTGGCGAAGCTTTGCCGGGACCCTTTCCCACCACGCTTAGATTTTTGGCGGGTCCCCCGCTACTAGTGGCGGTGCCAAACAGCTCCGTTCCGTGTGTTTCACCGCCTAAGTTTTTAGTGAAAAAACTGGCAGAAAAAGTTACGATAAACTCTTATCTCAATTGACTTTATTCGCGGGCGTGAAGATATGAAATTTAAAGAAAACTGAAAAACGAAGTATCGATTTCACAAACGCGCAAACACAATTTCGGCATTTTCTTCTTCTTCACACCAGCCATGCCGGCTATTGATGTAAGCGCTCAAAGAGCAGCGTTATTAACTCATCAAGAATTGCTAGCCCAATTACCGCCCGATTTATTGGAAATAATTCGTGATGGATGCACCCCTGCGAGCTTCCTCGATGCGATAGCGACGGCGGCGCTGATTCCTAGATTTACTGGAATTATTTTCACCCATTTTGAGAGTGAGATTTCCGAGATATGCGCAAAATGGTTAATGAGACCTCGCGACCAAGGCCAAGAGGATATAATCATCGCAGCTTTTGCGAGAATCCTCCCGTTTGCGCCGTACCTTTCCGTTTTCTTAGAACGATACATAAGTGAGACTTCATACAGATTTGGTTCTGAATTACACACGTTCGGAATCAACTCACTCAACACACGACCCACGGAGAATTTTGTCATAGAAGAGTTACAACGAACTTTACTTACTTTATGGAGATTGCTCAATTTCGACAAGAAATCCTTCAGCCGATTAGTCCCGCCCTCCAGAATACAAGACCTATTCAGGCATGGTAACGCCTCGGTCAGGTATCTTGCTATTAGAGTGTTCTGTTGCCAACTTAGCGCATCCGATTTTAATCTAGAGGGTCTTATTCGTCAGCATATTAAACACGAAGAATCCCTTGTTGGAGATTTTGACGGAGTCCAAGTTGATTATACTTTTCTCTCGCTGGTTGAGCGCCAGCGAGCAGAAGAATGGGATAAATCTCGACAGAAGATACGCGCCGAGCTTGAAAATTACAATGGAGAGCAGTTTCATCCCCAAGCGCTCGAAGATATAGTTATTCAGTATAACTCAACTATCCTCCCCAGACCAAATGGTCCATCTAGTATTGTGTCCAGGTTGGTGCAAACTCCAACTACCTTGACTAACCTACAGGGCCTTGCGCAAAATCTTCAAAAACCAGGGCCGATACTTTTGCATGGATTGCCCGGGTCCGGAAAGACATCAATTGTGCATGAGCTTGCTCGCGAGTTGAAGATGGAGGAGAGCATGGTGACATTACATCTCAACGAACAAACGGATGCTAAAATGCTCATTGGTCTATACTCCACAGGCTCCAAACCCGGCTCTTTTTCATGGAGACCAGGTGTCCTAACAACAGCTGTTCGCGAAGGGCGCTGGGTCCTAATCGAGGACTTGGATAGAGCACCGAATGAAGTTATGAGTACTCTGCTACCGTTAGTTGAACATGGCAAGTTGCTTATTCCTAGTCGTGGTGAGACGGTAGAGGCCCCGAGCAGTTTCCGACTATTTGCGACTGTCCGGACTACCCGAGGAGTAAATGGACAAGAGAATCTTCCAAGTATACTAGGCCAGCGATTCTGGAACCTGTCCAGTGTAAAGATGCCTCCCCCGGTTGAGCTAGAGAGCATCATCGTTGGAAGCTACCATTTATTATACAAATATATTCCGATGATTATGTCAGTCTATAGGCGCCTTTGCCACTTGTCTAGTCTCCCGCATGTGAGCAATTCAGGACGCAGCATAGTAGAGCGTTCCGTTACGCCTAGGGATGTCTTGAAATGGTGTCGCCGCCTTAACGAAACTCTCATAGCTTCGGGATGCAAGCTTGGCGACGAACCTATAAGCGAGACAACACGGGACTGGATGTTCATGGATGCGGTCGACTGCTTCTGTGGTAATCTCTCCAAACCGGAAGCAAGAGCTGCTCTTGTCAGCTGCATTGCTGAGGAGATGCACCTTTCGCAACAGCTTACGGAGCACTACCTCAAGGTCCACGTGCCGCAGATGGAGGAGAGCCCTAGTAGTTTCAAAGTCGGGAGGGTCATGTTGACTAGAAGAAAACACGCCAATAGAGTGGTTAAGTCGAGGAAGCCCTTCGCGAGCACTAGCCACTCTAGGAGACTACTTGAACAAATATCGATGGCCGTCAAACTGCGCGAACCTGTGCTTCTCGTAGGCGAGACTGGTATCGGAAAGACAACCGTCATCCAGCAACTAGCTGAGTCACTTGGACATAAGCTTGTAGCTGTGAATCTGTCCCAACAAAGCGAAGTCGGTGATCTTTTGGGCGGTTTCAAGCCGGTAAATGCTCGAAGCCTTGCTGTTCCCCTGAAAGAAGAGTTTGAGGATTTATTTGCCTCAACGGGTATTTCCGCGTCAAAGAATCAGAAATATCTAGAGCAAATCGGCAAGTGCGCTGCGAAAGGCCAGTGGACCAAGGTATCGAAATTGTGGCGGGAGGCCCCAGCTATGTTCAATAAGATTGTGAGCCAACTCCAGGCCCAAGCGATGGCATCTAACGATGGCGAATCCGATGGGCAGCCTGTTGTCAAGAGACGTAAAGTGGAGTCAAGACTGCAGTCGTTGCTTGACCTGAAGCCGCGATGGGAGGCGTTTTCTCGGAGTCTACAACAATTTGATGTCCAAATCTCGGGAGGCTCAGGTAGTTTTGCTTTCTCCTTCGTCGAGGGTAATATTGTCAAGGCCGCAAGAAATGGAGACTGGGTTTTGCTGGACGAAATTAACCTGGCTTCTCCAGACACACTGGAGAGTATAGCTGATTTGCTTGCTTCTGGACCCAATAATGAGCCGTCGATCCTATTATCGGAAACTGGAGACATAGAGCGTGTGAAAGCGCACTCGGACTTTCGTATTTTCGGAGCCATGAACCCCGCCACAGATGTCGGCAAGCGTGATCTTCCTCCTGGATTGAGGTCGCGTTTCACAGAGTTTTACGTTGGTAGCCCGGACAAGGACTTAAAGGATCTTCTCACTATTATCAAGGCCTATCTGAGTGGGAAGAGTGTCAAAGATGACCAGGCGGCTGATGATATTGCTCGATTATATCTGAACACCAAGAGCCGCGCGGAAGAGAAACGTCTAGTTGATGGCGCGAACGAAGTACCTCACTTCAGCTTGCGAACATTAACTCGTGTCTTGAGTTATGTGAACGACGTCGCTCCGTTTTACGGCCTCCGACGAGCTTTATACGAAGGATTCTCTATGGGTTTCCTTACCCTATTGGACAGAGCATCCGAAGAGACGCTTGTGCCGCTGATCCATCACCACCTTCTTGATAAATACGGCGGTGCCAGGTCCCTACTTTCACAATCACCTAAGTACCCTGACGACGGGAAGCAGTACGTCAAGTTTGTGAATAGGAACAAAGATCGACAGTATTGGTTACTTCGGGGAGAGGAGACTCCTATTGAGCGAACTGACTACATCATTACCCCCTATATTGAGCGCAATCTCTTAAACTTAGTAAGAGCTACTTCGACCAGACGTTTCCCGATTCTCATCCAGGGTCCCACCTCGGCGGGAAAGACTAGTATGATTGAATATCTTGCAAATTTCAGCGGTAACAAGTTTGTGCGAATCAATAATCATGAGCACACGGATCTACAGGAGTACCTTGGAACCTACGTTTCCGACGCTAACGGGAAGTTACTGTTCCAGGAAGGATTGTTGGTTCAAGCTCTTCGACAGGGACATTGGATTGTGCTTGATGAACTTAACCTTGCACCTACTGATGTTTTAGAAGCCTTGAACCGCCTTCTTGATGACAATCGCGAGCTTCTTATCCCCGAAACCCAGGAAGTCGTCCGACCTCACGAAAATTTCATGTTATTTGCGACCCAGAATCCTCCTGGCTTGTATGGTGGTCGAAAGGTGCTCTCAAGGGCTTTTAGAAACCGATTTCTGGAACTCCATTTTGACGACATCCCGGAAGACGAGCTTGAGATTATTCTTCAAAAGCGTAGTTTATACACTGCACCTTCTGATTGCAAGAGGATCGTGAACGTGTATAAGGAACTCTCGAGATTACGACAGACAAGTCGTCTATTCGAGAATAAGGACAGCTTTGCAACACTGAGAGATTTGTTCAGATGGGCTCTCCGAGGTGCTGAGACCCGAGAGGAAATCGCGGCTAATGGGTTTATGCTCCTTGCTGAGCGTGTCCGGAATGAGGAAGAGAGGATGGCTGTTAAGAAAGTCATTGAGACTGTTTTCAAAGTCAAGATCGATCAAGAGCAGCTCTATGATATTCAAAAATCTCCATATCTGCGAGTACAACCTCCCAATAATGGTCAAGGCGTTGTTTGGACCCACGCCATGCGCCGCTTATATGTCCTAGTTGCAAGTGCGCTCCGTCATAACGAGCCAGTACTACTTGTGGGAGAGACTGGTTGTGGTAAAACTACTGTGTGCCAGCTCCTTGCCGAATCCCTTGGCAAGGAATTGCACATAGTCAATGCGCACCAAAACACGGAAACGGGCGATCTTATCGGATCCCAACGACCTATCAGAAACCGGGGCGCTGTGCTGGATGTGTTGACTCAAGATCTCAGCGCCGTCTTGGAGGGACTTGGGGAAATGGTAGATGACAACAGCATAGAGGTTTTATTAGAGAAATATCACGCTCTCGATAAATCGGTCTTGGCGAGGGTACCTGCGGATTTGCAGCGAAGAATCTCCGAAAACGAAGTCAAGAGCAAGGCTCTCTTCGAGTGGGCGGACGGAAGTCTGGTTCACGCGATGCGAGATGGTCAATTTTTCCTTCTTGACGAAATATCGTTGGCTGATGATTCCGTTTTGGAGAGACTGAACTCTGTCCTCGAGCCCCAGCGCACATTACTTCTTGCAGAGAAGGGTATAGACGATTCATTTATCAGGGCTTCGGACGGCTTCCAGTTTCTGGCTACTATGAACCCCGGCGGCGATTTTGGTAAGAAGGAACTTTCACCTGCATTGAGAAATCGATTTACAGAAATATGGGTGTCGCCTCTTTCGGCTGACGAAGACGTGCTGCATATCGTGTCTTCGAAGCTTAGACCTGAATTTCAACAGGCTGCTAAGGTTATCGTTGAATTTTCCTACTGGTTCGGCCAGAACTTCCGGTCTACGGCTTCGACTGCATTCTCGATCAGAGATATCCTAGTTTGGGTCAAATTCGTCAATGAGAGCGCTACTCTAAGTACAGCGGCGTCCGTAGTCCACGGAGCGGCAACAGTATTTATTGATACCCTGGGTGCGAACCCGTCTGCTTTGATTGCGATCGATCCGAAAAGCATGGATTCGCAGCGACAGAAGTGTTTAGACAAATTAAGTCAACTTCTTGGATGTGATGCGGCCGCGATATACAGGGCGCACCTCGAACTAACCGTGAAACCTAATGAATTGCGCATTGGGGACTTTTCCATTAAGCGCATTGCTAACGAGAGTTTCGAGGTGGGATTCGCCTTACATGCTCCTACTACTAAGCTCAATGCAATGAGAGTCATCCGTGCTCTTCAAGTGCAAAAACCTATTCTCTTGGAGGGTAGCCCGGGTGTGGGAAAGACGACGTTGGTCAGCGCTCTTGCTAAAGCATGTGGCCGGCCTCTAACAAGAATTAATCTTTCCGATCAAACAGATTTGATGGATCTGTTTGGAACCGATGTTCCTGTGGAGGGAGCCGAGGCTGGTCACTTCGCCTGGAGAGATGCACCGTTCCTCCGTGCAATGCAAAATGGAGAGTGGGTACTTCTTGATGAGATGAATCTGGCATCCCAATCTGTTCTTGAAGGTCTCAACGCATGTCTTGACCATCGAGGAGAGGTCTACGTTTCCGAACTTGACCAAGTATTCAAGAAGCACCCCGACTTTCGTCTCTTTGCGGCTCAAAACCCGCATCACCAAGGCGGTGGACGAAAAGGATTGCCAAGCTCTTTCGTCAACCGTTTTATTGTGGTATACGCCGACGTATTCAGCGAGGAGGATCTCTTGCTTATTGCAGAACACAATTTCCCTACAGTGCCCCAAAAAACTGTTCAACGAATGATTAATTTTATATCAAATCTTGAGACGCGCATCTTGGTTGAGAAGGCTTTCGGATCCCAAGGAAGCCCATGGGAATTTAACCTTCGTGATACGCTGCGATGGTTACATTTACTCACATCATCCGATCCTTTACTGAGAACCGGCAAGGTTGACGACTTCTTGAATATTGCAATTAAACAGCGGTTCCGAACAGAAAGGGATAGACTGGAAGTAGAAAAGCTTTTTGCCGAGACTTTTGGGGTGCCACCCAAAGGTCATCAATTATATCACAACATGAACTCTTCTCTACTCCAAGTTGGATTGGCTCTGGCGAAGCGGAATAAGCTACTCCAGCCGTCACAATTTCCGAGCATGGATGTTGTCCCTCGTCTCATGGAGATAGAGTCGCTTTTAATATGCATCAATCAGAATATTCCATGTATTCTTGTCGGGCCCTCTGGAAGTGGAAAGTCAATGCTCTTACAACATGTTGCTGCATCTTGTGGAAAGTCTCTTATCACGTTTCCAATGAATGCTGACATAGATGCCATGGATCTTGTTGGAGGCTTTGAGCAATCCGATCCTATGCGCGATATCAACGCTGCGTTACGAGAACTCCGAGAGGCTTTACGAATATCGACTGCGAGTACCTTGGTCCAGGGCGTATATGGATCGGCTGTCGATTTATTAAATGTTCTTGGCTCTATGACGAGCCAGGCAGGCGTATCCCAATCACTGCTGGATGCCATCGAGAACCTCTTATCTCAAATCCCAGAGGATTCGGACCTGGCGGTAACACTCTCTAATGTGCTTGAGATTCTGAGACGCTCGATCAGCATTTCAAACCCCAAGTTTGAATGGTTAGATGGAATCATTGTCCAAGCTCTTCAAAAGGGGGATTGGTTGGTTCTTGATAATGCAAACCTTTGCAGTGCCTCTGTCCTCGACCGACTGAACTCATTACTCGAACCGGGTGGTTATCTGATTATCAACGAACACTGCGGCCCGAATGGTGAACCGAGAATTATCAAGCCCCATCCTGACTTTAGGATATTTTTGACTGTCGATCCCCGATACGGAGAACTCTCACGGGCTATGAGGAACCGTGCTATTGAGATTTATATCGAGCCTCACAATTCAGTCGCACCTCCCTGGAGAAGTCACGTTACTGAGGTTGAGTCGAGTCTAAAGAGATATGAACTACTGTCTGCAGCATTATACTTTGACACCGAAAATAAATCGTCTATATTCGATGTGGCCATAGACTCACTGTCCTTCGAAGATTTACCCATGTTAGAGAAGTATACACCGTTCGCTTGGCAGCCGCAGGCGATGCCAATTTTGCGAAAGAACGATATCGTTAAATACCGATTTAGGGGCGCACAATTGGACTTTGATGGCACTAAACAGACAATAGGCGCATTTCTTCATTCAGAATTTATGGCTGATATTCTGACCAAGATCCGAGAACACTATTATGCGCCTTTGGCAAAGACTATTACCGCTGGTTTTGAAGACATGCAGGTTAGCATTATATTTCTGTTTTGATTTATCTGTTTTTACTAACTTTTATCTAGCCACTTTATCCAATACAAAACTCGGCGATTGTCCCATGCCTCCAGGAGGAATCATCCCGACACCAGCTTCCATTCTCGTTGGCAGCAGCTTATGATCGTTTTATGGACATGGCTGAAGCTATGAAGCGACTTTCTTTAGAGGACCCTACTGGTAAGGGCTTCCGGGTATCCGAATTGAACCGGCTTCAACGGTCGTGCATCGCGAATACGGTCGCCGCCGCATCCAAGGATTCCACTGTGGGGGCGTATAGCTTTCTCAATCATATGTTGAATACCCTTTACAGTTTTATCCAGGCCAACATGTTTAATCCTAATTCCGGGAGGGTGAGTACCGACCGAATATATATCTAAGTCTATATTTGCTAATGATCTTAGGAGCGAGCATACTTCTGTCGGGATCTTATGAACCAATGGTGGATAGCCTTTCGGCTTCTTACTGCCCCCCGGTTTGCTGAAGCAGACTTTCACGCTTACTTGAGCCTGTTTTCTGATATGCTGTCTGATCGTATATCTCGTCCTGTACATGATGGGACGAACCAAATAGCCCAGACCGTCCTGAATTTGTTAAACAGTTGTTTCGTTTCTGGATTTACACTGTCTACAGGTCTAAGTATGGAAATCCTCTGGGAGGGATTGAGACCCATCCCGATTAAGAATGAATCGCTCCTAGATAATATTCGCCGTATGGAACGACTCGCCGCACAGTTTGACTCTGTTAAATGGAAGTCCACGACTACGCTACCGGACCTGTCTAATATAATGGGCTCTTTCGTTAAAGTATACCAACTAATTCGGATAGGTCAACCAAAAGTGGAGGAGCTCTTGGAAACATTGACGACCGAAATTGACCAACTGGTTAATAAACTAGGCGATAATAGTTCTGTAACCTCACCATACATGACAGCCGAATTTGAAACAACAAGACAGATTATCCTCCTAGATAGCATGTCATCCCGGAAAGACCTTCCACAAAGCTCAGGAGAGGTGATCTTACTATCATCGCTTCCCCTTGTTACCCAAATGCGCACCACGAGTGCCTCTACTACTTCGAAGATCTTACTATTAATGGAAAGCTTTGCTAGCGACAGCAGCGAAAAACAAGCTTGGGATGATGTCTTGTCTGCCCGAATCTTGTCAAAACTCGAGACCATTGATTCAACGGGTCTTGGTTCTTTAGCTTCGTTAGAAGCGGAACTGCCGATTCTGGCGAAACAATTGTGTACAGACGCAGAAGCGCTTACTGCTGACCGCATTAGGAAGCTTAGTGAAGTATTCTATCATCTTATGATGGATGTGTTGGCCATTTACAACCCATCTCTGGCTTCTGAATTTACTTCGATTCTGAATACGCCTAAGACACAGGTGGTATCTGATTTCGTCCAGATTAGCGAGCAAGGGGATAAACTGGTTTTCAATTTAGACCAGCTTATGCCAAATGTGATGCGAGAAAACTATTCTAAGATTGACAAGTGTCACTTAGCACCTTCTCTCGCATTCTTAATTGCGTCTAGAAATGGATCTAGACATACAAGGCGTTCCAATCTTGCGAACGCCTGGGTTCAATTTTCCGTAGCCTTGATCAAACTCTTTGTTCCCGACAAGGCATATGACCCCCAGTTAAAGTCGGTACTGGGGCTCCAAGGCTACGAGTACCGCCTGGAGGTCTTGAAGCATGAACTGGAATTAATACGACAATTTGAAAAGTTCCAAACAGGCCAGTCTACCAATCTACGATGCGAATACCTAGAAGAAGAAATCGTCGCAGTTGGACCCCCCCCTACCTCGGTTCAAGCTGTGTATCGCCCCGTGGACCATCAACTTGCCAATATTCAAACTGAATTCAATAATCTCCTGAAGATTATCCTCAAATCTGATCTGAGCATGCTTGTTCTTCAGAACTGCTCTGGTGAGGCTGCTGCTGCGCAGCAGCTTGATGTTATCCGAGAAAATATATCAAGAATAGGAGACCGCTTGAAGCATGATAAATACCGCGCATATGAAGATATAGTTTCTCCTGTTATTAATATGATTCATTGTCTGGAAATCGGTCTTTACCTGGGACGAGAAGCTGGGCCTGAAGTCGCTAACGATAATCACCCATCGAAAGCATTACTCGAGCTCGCACCTTTCCTCGGTGGAAGACCAAATACCTCGGTTATACAGCCAACTCCTTCGCAGAGCCTTGAATTCCTTTCCTACAGTCGCATGGTAATTGCTGTTGAGGGTCCTGGTGGGCTTGACAGAATTAGTCAGGGAACCTTTCAGGCAATTCACTCGTTATACGATCAGTGGGCCCGGAAGCTAGAAGCCGATAAGAAAGCCGAGGAATCGAAGAAGAGCTGGTATCGTTATCGAGGCGGTCTCGATGAAGAAGAAGCGGCGGAACAAGAAGCCTTTGACGAGTTGTTCCCGAGCTTTAACGAAGACGATGAGGTTGAGCGGAGGGAAATCCCTAAAATAGGTGATGCTAGAGCACTGGCTATCAGATTGTCACGGTTGCATAAAGACATCTTCCTCGCACCACAAGACGCCACTGAAAGCATTATTAGCCTCAACAGGGATTTCGCCCAAAAAGTCTCAGCAAATATGGAATTTTCCATAACTGATCGAAATCTACTTTCAGTTGTGCTATTATCGTTGGATGAGAAGTTGCGAGAGATCAAGTCTAACGCCTGCCCAGCCGAATATAATTTCTATACCGACCGTAACCTTCCCGAGGCGCGGAAGCTTGTCAATTTGGTCCATGAAATCCGCGCGCGCTTCCAGCAGCTCCGACAAGTTGACGAAATTGGCCATCTGCAGCCACTGATCGACGTTGTGGCGTCTTGCGACAAAATTCTTCAACTTGGGCATTCGGATCCTCTTGCTAGCACAATACCGAAAGTTGAGCAGCTGCATGCTTTTGTGTACGAATGGCAGTTTGGCGGATGGGCAAGCAAAACTTACGGCGTGTTACCGTTATACAACAGACTAACGGACTTACTTGTTGGTTGGCGCCGCCTTGAACTCTCAACATGGGGAAAGCTATTCGATATGGAAGTCAGGAAGAGTGAAGAGGATGCTACTTCTTGGTGGTTTATTGCTTACCAGGCTATCGTCGCTGCGCCGTTAACTCTAGCCCAGGCTGGAGAGGACCTTTCACAGCATATATCCGGTTTACTGAAAGAGCTGGAGACATATTTCTCTTCGGCACCCGTCGGACAATTCGCCAGTCGCCTTGGCCTCCTAAAGCAACTTCATAAACAAGTTGAGCTTGTCACCGCGGACTACCCGTCGATGTCAATTATTCAAGATGGCCTCCATAACTTTATCAGCTTCTACTCTCGGTATATGAAGGCCGTTGATAACCAGATTCGTACCGGTAGAAACCCCCTCGAGAAGCAGATGAAAGATGTCCTTCTCTTAGCAAGCTGGAAGGATACTAATATTGTTGCGCTGCGAGAAAGTGCGCGGAAATCACACCATAAGCTCTTTAGAATTGTGAAGAAATTTAGAGAAGTCCTTGGTCAACCTATGAAGCCGATTATTGAGGCTGGCTTGCCAGATGAGGTGCTCGATGAAGCCGCCACAACTGAGATCAAAACAGAAATCATGCCTATCGATAAATCTGCAATTAAGCTGTGCTCTGAGCATATTCCTAATTGGAGTGATAATTATCGGAGACTGGCTAATATACAGAGGACAACAGACATCATGGGTAGGCTTAGTCGCATCCCAGAATCGGCTTTGGATGCGGGCGAAGCCATCAACTCTTTCCTATCAAACCTTGAAGAGTCAGCTGCCGAGCTTCGCAAGGAGACCCCTGGAATCCTCACTGAAGAGAATAAAGCATTGGTGAAACATCTAAAGTCGCGTAAACGGAAACTGTTTGCGGAGACCCTCAAAGAAGCCAGACAGATGGGAATACAGTATAATCTCAGTACTGATATTCTATCCCAACAAGATGCGCTTTCCACGGTACTTGCGACGTCGGACACATTGGCGTCGCAGGCGTCCGAGGAATTCAAGAGCACAGAATATTATTTCCACAAGATGCTTGATCTCGCACCTAGGGTTCGACGCGCTTACAATGAACACTCAGAAGACCTGACGACCGCAGAAGTTGATAGGAGTATCGGATACCTCGAGGGTATACTTCACGTCGCGATAAAACAAAGACGTGGATTAGCCAAGGTGCTCAAGCACCATGGCGCATTGACCTCTTCTTTAAAGTATATCGGCTCCGTGAGCAATTTGCGAGGGGGCGATAAAGTTAAGGCCGCGTCACTATCTGCTGATCACAAGAAGGCCTGTGCCTGGATTGTCCAGATTATCAAAGTGGGGAGACAGCTCATTGAACTACACGCCAAGTTTGGAAACCTGGACCATAGGGAGTTGCTCGGCTGTCTTGATGGTCGGTTGGCCGAATTTGCTGAGTTGTCCTCGAGATGGAATTCGCTTCCTACTTTGCCTAATGGGCTGACATCACTCGAAAGATCTCGGCTAGAGAGTCAAATATCTTCATCACTTGGGGAATTTAGGTATGAGTTAGATGGCTGGTGTCGAAGATGGCCCGCTTTGGCATTCTTACTGGAGCAAATCCAACTATGGTCTACAGTGGACGGGCAATCGATTGCCACTCCGGTTCTGGATGCTAAACGCAGGCAGATCGACACTATTCTTGATGCTTCCAAGAACCTTTGCGATAGCATACTTGTTACCATTGAGCAGCTTAAGAAGACAATGATTAAGCTACCTGCTTCACAAGAGGAAGCTGGATGGTTGACAAGATATGGCGAAGTTATGACTGATTCTTTAAAAGTTTTACGTATAGACAAGGTCGAAAGGAGCATAATGGAGCTTCTTACCTTGTTCGCCCAGGTTGATTTGAATGACCGGCTTGTCAACCAGATTTCGACGTCTCTGATGGCAGTTATAGCACCGATCGTGGACCAATATCAAGTTGCCTGCAACCAGACAATAGGGTCATTCGCGCGTGTTCATAGAAACACTTGTAAGCTTGGTTATAAATTAAGCAAGAACTTTACTCAACTTGCTTCCCAAGGCTTTTGCACTCCGCAAGAAAAGTCTGATGAAAAGTCTGGAGAGACCGGCGAGCTTGAAAGTGGCACAGGTCTTGGAGAAGGCGAAGGAGCTGAAGATATCAGTAAAGACATCCAACCTGATGAAGACTTGTCCGAATTGGCACAAGAAGGAAACCAAGAATCCAAGCAGGAAATGGAGGACGAGAAGGATGCTGTTGATATGGCTGACCAGGAGCTTCAAGGCGACATGGAAAGCGTGGACGGCGGTGATGACGAAGAAAAAGGATCCAACTCTGGCGAAGAGGATGAAAGTGGCGATGAGATGGATGAAGAAGCTGGAGAAGTGGATGATCTGGACCCCTCTGCCGTCGATGAGAAGATGTGGGATGGAGAGAACGAAGATGACGCGGAGAAAGACCAGCAAGGAGAAAACACAAAGGGTCAAAAGAAGAAGGACGAACAGGTCGCTGCTGAGGCACAGCCCGATACCCAGGAAATTGAGGAAGGGGAAGATGGTAGCCAAGGTGACGAAAACCCGGATGAAAACGCCGCGGCGGAAGAGAACGAAGGTGTCCAGCAACAAGATGAGGCAAATATGCAGGACCAAAACGTTCAAGAGCAAGATGCCTTGGCGTTACCCGATGATATGAATATTGACGGAGATGATAACGATTCATTGTCATCGTTGAGTGATGATGAGCTCGATAAGCTCTCCGACGTGGACCAGGAGGAGCAAAAGGACAAGCAAATGAGCGACCATGAAAGTGAAACCAATGAGGATGTGGACATGGAGATGGCATCACCAGACGCCGGTAATGATAATGAAGAAATGGATGAGAATGCCGACCAGGATGAGGAAGCTAAGATCCAAGAAGATGAGCAAGCAGAAGAACCGGAACAGCAAACGGAGGACCAGGAAATGGCCCAGTTGCCGTCCAACGATGAGGCGAATGCGGCCAAGGAGGATGCTGCACCAAGCGATGTGAAGGGTGGTGGTCAAGATTTGGATCCTAACCAAATTGAAGAAGCCCAAAACGATCAGAGCAACGCTGCCCAACGAGAAGATGGGGAAATGGGCGAGAATGCTGCAGACCAAGATGCATCAGCCGGTAAAAAGGGTAGCGTTTCGAAGACCCAAGAGCAACCTCAGCAGACAGAGTTTGAGGATACTAAAGATTCGTCAAATCACCAACCATTCAAGGCACTTGGAGATGCTCTCGAGAAATGGCATAGGCAACGGGAAGAGATCAAAGAAGCTCAAGAACAAGAGTCGCAGGAGCAATCAACGACAGCCGAACCGGAATCAGTCATTAAGGAATTCCAGCACATTCAGAACGACGAATCTGCTGCCGATACTCAGGCAATGGGTACCTCAAACGAAGAGCAAAGGCAGCAGATTGACGAGTCGATGGCAATTGATGATGATGATGAGGAAGCTGCAGACAGTCGAGTTATCCCTGAAGATGAGATTGAAGTAGATGATGCAGACACAGATAAGATGGATACCTCGGAGCCTCAGGATTATCAAGACAAGCAAGATGCACAGAAAGAAGAAAAACCTAGTGGTGTATCGACTCACCAAGGCGCTTACAACCGAGATACGACACCCCCAACAAATGGAGAAGAGCCCCTAGAAGAGATCAAAGAGGAGATTGAAGAAACTTCTGAGCGATTGTCGATAACTCATCTATCAGAGCCAAGTTTAGACTTGAGAGACTTTGACGAGACTATGCAACAATGGACCTCGTTCCAAAGCAAGACTCACCCACTCTCGTTATCTCTTACTTCTCAATTGCGTCTTATTCTAACTCCATCCCAATCTACGAAGTTATCTGGATCCTACCGAACTGGAAAGCGTCTCAACATCAAGCGCATTATTCCGTACATTGCTTCTAGCTACAAGAGGGACAAGATTTGGATGCGCAGAGCCATCCCTACCAAGCGCTCCTACCAGATCCTACTTTGCGTCGACGACAGCAAGAGTATGGGAGAGTCTAGTTCTGGTGAACTGGCACTTGAATCCCTCGTCATGGTCTCGCGAGCTCTTACGATGCTAGAAGTAGGCCAAATTGGAGTGATGGGTTTCGGCGCAAACACCTTTATGGCCCACGAGTTCACTGAGCCGTTTGCCTCTCACGACGCCGGTGCCAAGGTACTGCAAAAGTTCACATTCCAACAAGACTACACCAACATCGAACTTCTTATCAAACAGACAATTGAGCGTTTCCGTCTCGCCCGTCTCCAAAGCACAGCCCGCGGCTCCGAGGATCTATGGCAGTTGGCATTGATCCTATCAGACGGCCTCACACCATCCGCGGCCCACGAGCATATCAGGGTCCTGCTCCGCGAGGCTATGGAGGAGCGTATCATGATTGTGTTCATCATCATGGACGATACTACCGGTGGTAATGCGAAGGACAAGGATAAGCAGAGCGTGGTTAACTTGAAGAAGGTTAGATTCATGGGCAACGATGAGATCAAGACGGAGTATTACCTCGATACGTTCCCCTTCCAGTACTATCTTATCGTACATAACCTTGAGGACCTGCCTGGTGCGCTGGCGGGGCTGCTAAGGACATGGTTTGCGGAAGTTAATTCATAGGGGTTGGGTGGCTGATTGTTCGAGCTGTGCCGTTTCGAATCGTTATTGGGGTGTTCTGTGCTACGTTTCAATGTCATATCATTCCCACTTCAGTTTTTCTATTCCGTTGCAGTATGATGCTATGCTGACTTAGCTGTTGGTATTAAGGAGTTAGGGGTTTGGGGGAAAAAAAAAACAAGGCCGTATATAGGTATTTTTTATTGAGGAGTTAAGACAGATACGGAATGCGATTAAATGTTTCGTGAATAACAAGAAAAGCTATTTCTTATGAATAGCACCGTTTAACTTACGCATTCATACCCGACTGCCGGGTGATTCGGATAGCATAACCCGTATGTGCTTGCCTGCCTCCTATTGATGCACACGGATTGGAAGGACTGGTATGCATTCTACGTACACTGATCTCAATCCCGGGACTGCTCAATTTCCACGGCATATTCTTGCAAACTCTGTTTTATCTGATATCGCCCTCTTGACGTCTGATGGTAATATGAGGAGGATAAGAAGTCCTAGAGCCGCATCGTGAAGTTCTCTGGAATGTAGGCGCGGGGTCTTCTTAAACATCTAATATTAAGATACATGCAAGAAGTCTATATCGAATCGGAAACAATCTCATCGACAGCACTACTATTGGCAGAGTTCCGCGACTCGTTTACTATTCAGGTGGTATATCGAGAAGATTATGAAAAAAGCACAAAGGAAGGCGTTTTGTTGAGCGAATCTACTTGCGTATTTCTCGTTTCATGAAACCGTGGAAGAATGCCGTGACGCCGTCGATATTTTCTAAAGAGCAAATCATGGAGATGTCTAGTCTAGTATAAGCACCCACGAAAGGGTTGGAAATAGAAAATAATAGCTACTTACAGTGGTCTGGCCGAACAATGACTACAGCGCCTTGGTTCGGATCTATTCCATAAGTTTCGTACGCGCGGCCGGACGGCGAGTTATATCCGTCGTCGTCGGAGAAAACTTTGAGGAGGCCTGTACGTACGTGCATTAATGTTTGTCGGTTTAAACCTGAGAATACGGCAGCCTTGTATGCTTACACTTCATTTTCCATTTGCTCACCGGAGGGGTAAAAACATCGAATATCTGATGCCGTTCAATCTCCGTACGGCCCGTCGAGAAAACTAGTATAGGGTTGATGACTTTGTCACGATCGACATCCGGCGGCGTAAATGTATCGACGATTTTCTGTAGCCCGCTTGAAAACTGTTTATAATAGTAAGTATTTTCCTCGTCAACATAGAACCCTGCTGGATAGGGTGGGAACGAACATTTCGCAACCGCGCATAAGTATCAGGATTGCGTATATCTCCGGGAAATACTATAACATGCCACCAGGCATTCGCCGGTAAGAACCGGACTAGTTGCCTCACACGGGCATCGATAAAGCGGATCACCGGAACGCTCGGGAGTCTCATCCCAACCGTCAAACCAGTCGCCAAGGATGTTTCACTTGTATTCGCCGAAACTATTATCGAGTCGTTATAATTGATAGCCTGGCCCGCGGTGTACCGAGCGGATAAGAGGAACTTATCGTGGAACTGTTCTGGTGTGATACCGTGCTCCTTGCGATAGGAAGATGAGAACAGCTTGGTCCAGGTCCGATCAAACTCGATCAGTTCTGCAGCAGTCTTCTGTCGTTCCAATACATACGTCTCAAGTAGCCCCGGCGTAGCTTGTCCTCGGATGACAGCCGCCAACTTCCAACCGATGTTGTAGCCGTCCTGTAAACTGACATTCATCCCCTGACCCGCCTTTGGAGAATGAGTATGGCACGCATCACCACCTAGGAAGACGCGGTAGTCTTTATGGAAATGGTCGGCGAGACGTTGACCGATAGAGTACGCTGACCACCAATCTGTTTCAGCTATTTCTAGTTCGTAGGGTTGGAGGATCTGATGAAGCTTTCCATGAAGCTCTTGTAGAGTGACATCCTTCGCGACTACACCGCCCAACTCTATATAGAAGCGAACCATCAAGTCTCCTTCTCGCGGTATAATGATAAGGTTACCTGCTGCCGAGTGAATAACGGATTTCTTGCGAATATCGGGAAAGTTGGTCTGAGGATAGACGTCCATCACGCCCCAGACGCTATCGCTCGTGTCACCAACCATCTTAAAACCAAGCGACTTCCGAACAGCACTGTGAGCCCCGTCACTACCCTGGCGCGCATGTTAGGATATGAAGAATGCTAACAGAGCAATTTCATGCGTAGAAAGAGGGATGCTGTCTTACAAGAACATATTTCGTATGGTATTCCCGCTCGGTTCCGTCTTTCAACACCCTGACGGTAACGCAATGTGCATCAGGATCCTGCGCACTCTCCCTATCGACATCCACACTCAAGACCTCGCATCCGTACTCGATACATGGCTTCTTTGCCCTACCTTCCATCTCATTGGTGAGCAGTTCGTTGATCCTAGCCTGACCGAGGAGAACATGCGGCATGTGGCTCACGCCGGGCGGCCTATCGGCGGCATAATGTGTGCGCCTAATGCCAGTACCGTCGTCATTCGAAGCCCAGAAAGCCAGCTCGGAGGAATGGTAGGATTCATTGAGCAGTGTATCAGCAAGCCCGAAGCTCTCGAATATTTCGACCGTTCGGCATTGCACCCCGTCGGCCTGCCCCTTTTCGAGCGGCCCGTTCCGTTGCTCGAGAATTCGGAAACAGATGCCGCAGCGGGCAAGCCAGACCCCCGCGCATAAGCCGGCAGAGCCGCCACCACAGATTAGTACGTCTACTTGCTCTTCCATGGCTTCAATGCGCGTGAGTAATCCAATGCGTCTAGATTAATATGATTAAATTACCTACAGGTGCAGTACTATACATAGGTATATATATATCTCCCATAGATTCGGCAGCGGATTATATATATATATTGGAACTGTAACGGAGACAAGACGGAGACAGGACGGACTCCAACTTGCATGAAATGCGGGGGAGACGGCCGTAAAAGGCGCGTAGAGGCTCATTTGCCGCTGTGAGGATTATCTTCAACCCGTAACTGCGCCATACTCAAATCGCAGAACATTTCGCCTATCCGCCAGATTGTTGGCGCCTCTGGGCATGTTTGTTGATAGGTTTTAGAGTTTCGGGATTCGATCATATATAACCTCCTACATCGGAATTATCTTTCTCTGTGGCTTGCTTGTGTTGCCGGAATTTGGTCCCGAATACCGTTTATCTCCGTACGACCGGAATTGTGTTTAACCATCGACATGACCAAATCTTGGCCCGCGCCTTCACAGGACCTAAGATATGAAAATACTTTTGTTGTCGCGTATGGAATAACCGAGGGTAGGAGAAAGACCTAGGTTATGGGAGCCGATGGATGGATACACGGACAGGAAGTTATTCCTCATTGTATGTGTCTTAGTTATGCAAAATCCTAATAGGTTTGACGTACAAATGGTATAATTAAAATACATATTTAATATAAAAATAAATAAAAATAGATTCAAATAGTAGTCCCTTGGTCGAATAGTATTAGGTACATGCTTTGAAAGTGATGGGGATGGAGATAAGTTGTGTTTGGTTACGCAGCAAGCAACTCTCAAACTGGGAATTGCAAAGCCGAAAAATGATAAGAGGAAACGCGCCGAACATTTCAAGGTGGGCATGACCTTCTTCACCTTTATTTTTAAAGCGGACCGCTCGGAGCCAACGAGACCCACTTAACCCCCGAAATCCAGAAAAATCCCGGAAAGGAGTAGACTGTGCGACCGGCCAGCCCGGTTCGATCGGTTAATGCAGGTACTAGCCTTAATAAGCCCGGTAAACTGGGATATTAAATTAGAATTGGTGGCGAGTCAGGGCCAAGAGGCGCCCTTTTTTTAGCCTCACCCTCAGTAAGGTCAAAGAAGCATGAAGCGCATGGCATGGTACTTATCCAGTCCCGATTCTCGGTAAAACAAAGAAAAGGAGAATCGCTAAAGACGGATCATTGAAGCATATTTGTTAAATGTTAAATCAAAAAATATTTAATAAAATTTTATAGATAAATGTCAAAGTTATGCAACTTGTAGTAAAAGATATTTCTACTGACTAGAGAATGAGGATGGGTCATCTTTTTTTTTCAGCCTCTCGGCGGTGAGAATTGAAGAAAAGGCGCAAAGTGGATAGCATCGGCCCGTGTTATTTTCGTCACCTTAACGTCACTCTTACTTCTTTATATATCAACACATTCCCATCGGGAAACACAATGTTTTATAGGCAGTGTCGAGGTTGTCGAGGTAGTCAAGTCCGAATCTAAACTTAAAGTATTTTCTACTATCACTTATATGGTTAACTTATCATGGCAACGACACCTTCAATGAGTAACACCGCTAGGGCAAGCCATCGTTTGCTGACCAGAAGCTCGGTGACGTTACCGAACCCCTCTAGACCCAATCACCAACTTCAATGCATTCCACTGGGTTTACGACAGGCCAGCACGACCACACAAGATGGTCATAAAAAGGAGAGAGTCGTTATTTTAGGTTCTGGCTGGGCTGGCTATGGCTTTGCTCGTAGTCTCGATCCGAAGAAATATGAACGTATCATGATTTCTCCTCGATCATACTTCGTATTTACCCCTTTACTCGCAGGTACAGCAGTTGGGACTTTAGAGTTCCGTGCTGTCACAGAACCGGTTAGGAGACTTGGACTGGACAAATTTCACCAGGGATGGGCCGACGACATTGACTTTGCGCGGAAAGTTATTCGAGTGGAGGCCAATACATCAGACGACATCGCCTCGAGGACCCGGTTAGCGATTAAACATCGCCCGGACACGGCTGACAAAGGGGCCCTGTTCGAAGTCGAGTATGATAAGCTAGTCGTCGCGGTCGGGTCTTACAGTCAGACGTTCGGCATTGAAGGTGTACGAGAGCACGCTAATTTCTTACGAGATATCGGCGATGCTAGGAATATACGAATGAAGGTGCTGCAAAACTTCGAAAAGGCGGCTCTCCCCATTACGTCCGAGGAGGATAAGAAGAAGCTACTCCACTTCGCTATCGTTGGGGGTGGTCCGACCGGTATAGAATATGCCGCGGAGCTACACGACTTGATACGAGACGACCTATCACACACATACCCGGACTTGATGGAGTTTGTCACTATTACCGTCTACGATGTTGCGCCAAAGGTACTCCCGATGTTCGACAAGAAACTGGCTGACTATGCCATGGACCGATTCAACCGTGAGGGTATCAAGGTGAAGACACAACATCACTTGACGCGAGTCCGGCCCGACGAGGACTGCGAGGGCTGTCTGAAGCTCAAAATTAAGGAGTACGGCGAAAAGGAGGTCGGCGCTGGGATCGTAGTATGGAGTACGGGGTTAATGCAAAACCCCCTTATTCAGAAATTGGAGAGTAAAGTCTTTAAAATGCCTGGCCTCGACTCCGAGATGCAACTACAGAAGGACACGAAGACAGGGGGTATCGTTACAGACGCTAACCTCCGCGTGAACATGATCCCGCATGCTACAGCGTCAGAAGCGCCTGTTCAGGCACCAAAATCCACCCTATTACCCGGCGTCTACGGTATCGGGGACTGTACCGTGATCTCAGGGATGGGACTACCCGCCACAGCGCAAGTTGCCAGCCAGCAAGCAGCGCATCTTGCGAGGCGTCTAAATAAAAACGACGTAGACGAGAAGCCTTTCAAGTTCCGCAATTGGGGCACTATGACTTACCTCGGCAACTGGACGGCCATTCACCAAAGCAGCGCTGATGAGCTCAAGGGCTGGATGGCTTGGGTTCTATGGCGTACTGCGTACTTGACACGAAGCATGAGCATTAGGAACAAAATCACAGTTCCGTTCTACTGGGCTATGTCTTGGATATTCGGACGAGACATTTCTAGATTTTAGGAGACTGTGATTAACACTGCTCCTCTTGTTTTAACACACTGTGCATCCTCGTCTCCCTTTGTATCAACAGCATATAGACTTAGACATGGGAAACGGATTCATTGGGGGCCTGGGTAGATCTTACGGACGCAGCACCGCATGTGGGCAATTAGCTTAGATTGGGACCTGGCTATAATGTTGGAAAAATACGTGGATAACTGGTAAAACATTTCGATCTATTCAATAAAACATCCGGTACATGTCACCCAGTAGTAATAGAGCGAGTGCGTCTTCATAAAGACAGACAACCAAATGAAAAAATACGCTAACACTACCTGTATAATAAATATAATGGAACCTTATAATGGAAGGTAGTGAGTGACTCCTTTGTAAGTACTATATCCCTGAAGACCCCTCAAGGAGATCTAGGGCTCCACTTCCTGGCTGTATTTTACTACATCCTACGCATTAATATCAAGCAAAGATATCATTTCTTCAAACTAGGCCCTGGCTCCCAATAGATACACCAGTTCACTCGTGGCTCGATGGTGAGCGCTTGATCTTAATTCTAGGTCCGCTAAGATCGGTTGCGGCCTGCCTTGAAATGTTAGCCCGTCCATGAGTCTGCCTTAGCTATCGTGGGTCCTTACTACGCGTTTTCGATGCTCCATCAGCGGGGTCAAAGTAATATCTTCTGGCATGGAAATTTTCATGGGAAAGAATTCGTCAAGTTCATCGTGCATGATGGTTTCGGCATCGGCAGGCCTGTTGAAAATATTACGATTGAGAGCGACTACGTCGATCATCCCGTCGGCGGTACCATTCGTTTTGGCCACATCGAGTCCATCAAGCACTATGACAAGCCAAATCAACAAAAGCTCTTGCGATCTAGGTAGTAGATGCTATTATGAACGGGTTTACTTACGGTGGTACCAGGGAGAAGGCCCTGCAGTTCTACTGACTACCCACCCGCCAGTTAGCCAAGAGGAAACATCTCAAGAAGCTAACTAAAGGTACACTTCACATACAGAGCAAGCACCACAGAACATCAAGGAACTTCACCGAAAACCAACAAATAGAAACCTTGCGGGAACTGGTGTAGCAACCTCTAGACGCATCCGCCACCGAAACAAGCCAGTACTTTTCTATAAACTCGGGGCTAAGCCTTTCCTTGATAAAGTTGAATGCCTTTGAAAAATCGAACTCTGTAAAATTGAGGACAACATCCGTGACGCCAGCTCGGGAAGCAGCCTGAGCTAAAGTCACGGCTTCGCCGGAGGAGAACCATCCCGGGGTACGCAGGCTTACAGACTGCATCGTGAGAGTCAGACGGAGGAGCGTGGTAGAAACACGGATGAAATGAGGGAGGAAAAAAGGGGAAAGGTTGGAAACCGGGACAAGACAGATACATATACTAAAGCGCGAAAAAGCTCGGCTGGGTATTAGTGGGCGATTCGTGAAAAATAACATGGTAGATAATACTGGCTATTCACTATACTATTCACAATGAGGCTCGATATGGACTCACGACGCCGAGACCTATCTCCGGATCACACGGGATCGGCTGAATGCATCATAGCTACGTCAGCAGGTAAGATCACAGTTGTATGCGTTATGCATTAGTTCTATTAGAAAAGACGGCTGTGAGTTTTCCCAAAGGTTTGTGCTTCTTCCACTTTTCATACCTATTTGAGAAATCATTGAAATTGTAATATAGCTGTTTGATACATTTTGTAGGCAACATATTCTTTTCTATAATATTTTATTTTCGTTTATTCTAATAAGAGATTGTGAATTTTATTATAAGTACTAATTTTAACATATATGTTAACAAGAATATATTTAGAAAATTCGATCTTTGAATGGCAAGTTGGATATAAGATTTATGATGCAATTATTAGAATTATCATCTTTGGATTCGTTCGATTTTGGATGGTTAAAATGTTAGAATCAACATTTTTAGTTGATAGATTCACATTGCCCAAGGTAATATTAATTATGAGTTATCATTCCCGGGGGAGTCCCATCTGTAGTTGAGCGGCATAACAACTCCATCACGAAAAAAAAGCAAAGAGACTATCCAGATGATTAAGAAGGCTTAACCAATGAGATAATGGAGAATTGATTACTTAATACGGGCTAAAAGTCAGCTTTGACAATCGAATCGGTGTTGATTTCATTCTCTATCCAATTAGGTAATTACTGCATATATCATATTTGATGTAGTGGATAAAATATATCATTATTCGAATTTGATATAAGTTTTGCATTAGCCCTTTCTTGGCGGGTCAGCTATTATTCCCATACATCTCGAGCCTCATTTATAATAGGTCTGCAGGTATAGGAACCGGACCGGACTAAAGGTCTGCGATGCCTTATGTAACGTATTTTAACCTTATCTTAGTGGAACTATATATATTATCGGCGAACACTGATTCGTCAGGCTCTTCACGGCGGGACACGATAGCGGCCGCAAAGTTTCAAAGTTTTGGAGTTTTTAACTGATGAAATTTGGAAGCAAATATCTGTATAGAGGTATACACTATGATAGATGGGGTTGAGGCATTCACATTTATCGTTAGTTATTAATACTTTACGTTGAAGCATGCCAAAAATAATTAGTACAAGATACCCTGTACGTGCGGATGTTCAAATCCTTCTTGGGCGCTTAGAAATTACGTAGTCTGGTACCTGATAAGAGGTGGGGGTAATAGGTACCTAGGTAGTAGGTAAAGATTGGGTGGAATATGCTTGTACAATACGTACCTGCAGTTTACAAGTCAGAGTCAGCCTTGTAAATCTCTTTCCTTCGGATAGAAGTTTTTAAAATTTGAAGGCCATTAGGAAATCTTGGGGAACCTTTCCGGGCTAATCAGATTAGAAAAATCGAGGCCGCTTCGAAAATTGTTACCTAAGATAGTACGTATAGACATAGACTACCTAATTACATAGGTTGCGCGCATTCCACCTTTATTATTTAGTGGTCATCCAAAGGGTCCAAGGTTCGTTGAAAGGTTTCGAGGTCCAAAAAAAAACCTTGCCCCGCCAAATATTTTCCTTACTTTTAAAGAGCCAACCCACTCTACATCTACAGCGAAATCTTCACAAAGAAACACAAGGCTATCTACTTCATTCCTACCTCTTTACTTTTGATAATGGCATCCCCTGGTTCGGGTGCCGGTGGCGATGAAGTCGACTTGTACGGTAAGTTTAGTCTCTTTAGTCTCTTTAGTCCCGTTGCTTTTTATCGCAGTTTTACAACTGTAGACTCCGATTGCTGACTTGATAATCCCAGAGCTTCTCGGAGTTGACAGGACAGCAAGCCAAGATGCCATAAAGAAGGCTTACCGAAAGGTGAAGACCCCCCCTGCATTCGACTCGGCTTCGCGCGGAACTTGCTGACTGTATTGGTGTCTTCTAGCTTGCACTCCAACACCACCCCGATAAAGTCCCCGAAGAACAGCGAGTAGAGTCTGAAGCCAAGTTCAAGTCGGTTACACAAGCCTACGAGATTCTCCGAGATGAGGAGAAGCGTGCCTTATACGACAAACATGGCATGGCCGCATTCGACCCGTCGAGGGGAGGAGGCATGGGCGAAGAAGTTAATATCAATGACATACTTGCCCAGATGTTTGGCATGGGAATGGGCGGTGGCATGGGAGGGCCCGGAGCGGGTCCCCGTCGACCCCGACGTGGTCCCGACGAGGAATCCAAGTACACCGTCAGTCTAGAGGACCTCTACAAAGGCAAGACTGCCAGGTTCGCAGCCAATAAGAATGTCATCTGCGGCACTTGCAAAGGTACTGGCGGCAAAGAGAAGGTGAAGCCCCAGCAGTGTGATCGTTGCAAAGGACATGGTATGGTAGAGGCCTTCCGACAAGTCGGCCCTGGTCTAGTTACCCGCGAATCGGCCGTATGCGATAGGTGTCAAGGCTCTGGAAACTATTTCAAAGAAAAGGATCGATGCAAGAAGTGCAAGGGCAAGCGGACAGTCCTGGAGACGAAGCCGTTAGAGATTTACATTCCTCGCGGCTCGCGCCAAGGAGAGCGCATCGTCCTAGAAGGCGAAGCTGACCAACACCCCGACCAGACACCTGGAAACCTCGTTTTCGTTCTTGAAGAAGAGCCTCACGAGGTGTTTAATCGGATTGGCAACGATCTTTCTGCCGACCTAGATATCACTGTTGCAGAGGCTCTATGCGGGTTTTCCCGTGTTGTTGTCCAGCATCTTGACGGTCGAGGCATCCACATTAACCACCCACGGGGAAAGGTCCTACATCCAGGACAAGTGCTCAAGGTAGCAGGCGAAGGTATGCCTCAGAAGCGAGGGGACACCAAAGGCGATCTATATCTTGTCGTTAAAATTGAGTTTCCTGAGGATGGATGGCTCAAGGACGATGCCGCCTACGAATCTCTCCAGAAACTGTTACCGGGCCCTCCACCAGAGATCAAAGCCGAGGAAGTCGACGAAGTTACTTACGAAGATGATGCGGATATTGACGAGGTATGTCCCCATTCCCTATTTTATGGATAAGAGTAGAAGAGATACTAACCTTGCATTAGATGGGTGCCAACTCTGGGGATCCGCGATTTGGAGACGGCTGGGAAGATGATGATGACGATGCCGGTGGACAGGCACAGTGTGCTCAGCAGTAATGAATTATGAGACATGAACTTTGACTAGTGGAGACTGGAAGAGAAATCAATGCATGCTTGAATTCGGATGGGGTATAGGTATTCCTCCATCGCTCGGGTTGGTCGTGTATTCGAGTTACAAAGAGGAGCGGGAATAGGATAGATGGCGAGATCCTGGTAAGGTTTCTTCCCAAAAGGAGAATTTGACGGCGTATCTCCTCTTTACCTTCCTAATTACAATTCTGACCGGGTGGAGTTTCCTATAAGACGGCTTCCCACCTTAGACACTCTATAGCTTGTATAGACCGGACATCGCTCTGCGGATGGTAAACCATCATTGTGATGGTTAGCAGGTCCCATTAATGAAGGTATTATGGAAATTAAGAAATGATCTGATTTAAGTGAAGTTTAATGGAGCATAAGTTAAGATTATAGTTTAAATAAGCAATGAAATCGATCGGAAAAATGCAGATTCATGGTAGAGAGTTAAACTTAGCTATTAATATGTAGAAAACATCCTAAGCCGATGCACCTCTTTGGCCTTGTTAGGACAGTGTTAGAACAGTGTTAGAGCAGTGTTAGAACAGTGTAAGAAAGGGTACTTGGGTACAGTACCTAAGTATAGGTACCTACCTAGGTAGCCCGATACCTATATACCAGTGTACTTGCCCGCTTCTATCCAGGTCGCCAAGTCGCAAATAGGCAATAGGTGGTAAGCCACAAGGTTGCGGCTAAAGCTAGGACCAGCTCGAGGCGGATGCTTGAAATCCCCCACTTTGGATTGACTCTTCGCCAAAACTTACATATGTGGGACTTTTCATTAAATACACACGTGATAAATTTCACCAACCCTAACAAAAACCCTTAGCGCAAAATTCGGTTGTGGCCATTGGAAAGTTTCGGTTCCTCTACCACGTAACGTACCTCAATTTTTTTGCGGTAGAGACCAGCAGCAGCCCATCACCATACATCCACCCATCCCGATATCGACAAGAAATCAGTCAAGGTAAATATATCCTCTGGCATAGTTACGGCCACTCTATTATTTAGTCGAAAAAAGAAGAAGAAGACGCATATCATAACTAACAATTATCTTGTCAAGATGGTTGCCGCCAAGAAGCACGTCCCGATCGTCAAGAAGCGTACGTTCGATTCCATTCCCCGCCAGATTTTTCCTCGATTGGCGCGATACGATGCGATGCAATATTACTCAATTATGGATTAAGGGACCGGGTTAAGATATAATAAGGGAAATATATTGACAGATTTATCTCACAGGAACCAAGAGCTTCAACCGCCACCAGAGCGATCGTTTCAAATGTCTCTCCTCCAGCTGGCGCAAGCCAAAGGGTATTGACAACCGAGTCCGACGACGGTTCCGTGGAAGCATGACTATGCCCTCGGTACGTGCGATGATTTCTCCCAGTTATCCGCCGTCTAGATTATTTCAATTAAGGGATATCTCAAATATGGCGACGTTGAGTGGAAGAAGGCGAAGGACCATGCTAATATAAAATTTGCGAATTAGATCGGTTTCGGTTCCAACAAGAAGACCCGCCACCTAACACCCTCCGGCCACAAGGCTTTCCTCGTTAACAACATCAAGGACGTTGAGCTGCTCCTAATGCACAACCGAACCTTCGCCGCAGAGTATGCCTTTGAAAATATTTCCGTACCGGGTACCGGGTGCTAGGTCAAGGTCAACTAACATTATCATAGGATCGCCCACAACGTCTCGTCGAGAAAGCGAGTCGATATCATTGCCCGAGCGAAACAATTGGGTGTCAAGGTCACCAACCCCAAGGCCAAGGTTACTACGGAAATTTAAGGCGCTGGCGGCTGATGAGGATGACTATGGATTTGGGGTCCGGTTTCTCGTTTTCGGCAATACTTTGCATGCATGGGAAGGTTTTTGCGCTCTATGGTCTAAGGACGGAACATTCGAGCTAGCATGTATTTCGTGCTAGGAAATACAACACGCCTTCTGCGATGACACGTATTTTGGCCTACTTTGACCGATTGCATCCCACGCGACTTCACCTGATCTACGGCGTTGGCCCAATCACGGCCCAACATTACTAGGTATTAACAAAGGGCTACAAGTCATACCATGACACGTGTAGAGGCTACGGCCGGTATCACTGATTCGATAATGACTATCGTAGGAATATGGCAATATCACCTTCGTGTGTTGCGAGGCAGATCCTCTCCAATTTACACGCGTTTACCCATTTGAATCTTCAACTTTGTGTTTCTGTAAGCTGAGACTTTATTAACCCTATTATTTTCATATGTGTGAAAACGAGTAGGTATACCGCTTTACTACCAATTTAGTACATATTTCGACTTCTCCCCTTGTATCGTAATTCATCGCAAGGGGTAGAAGTTAGGTAGAAGGCTGAGCTGAGCTAGGAAAACCAATCGCGTTGACCAAGGTCTTACGATCTCCATTTGGCACGGCCAGCTCGGACTCGAATATTCGAATATCGCCTTGCTAGCATAACCTAGATTCAAGTATTGCTTGTAGCGATGATTATTCAAACCTTATACTGAGGGAGGCGACGTCCAAGTCCAAAAAAGAAAGCCGAAAAGAACACCTCTACGCCATGACCTGGACGACTGCTTGTTCAACCTGATATTCATAGTTGGCAAGTTACTCGACGAGGACATCACATCATCAATGTCTCCCTCCAAACCACAGTTATTTTGTCGTCCACGTTCTTTACATGAACGTGCTACACATTAACATGCAATGGGTTTGTTTTTTGGTTTTTTTTTAAAAAAAAATATCCGACGTATACAAAGGTTTTGAAACACTGGTGTAAGATTTATTCTCCCAGTCCCTATGTTCAGTCAAGAAATAAAGGATGTGTATAGGAGTCAACACGGTCGCTTGAAATACAATCGCTCTGCGTCCACACACGGTTCTTACAATGAAGTTGTCGCATCATCAAGATATAATATGGCGCTAACTGACTGTGCTTCAGGAGGCAGAAATATCGGTTAGACTTCGTTAAACATACCAGCTCGAGCCGCTCGAGCCCCTTTACCTGGCGCCTTGCTTTCTCTATTGGTGTTCCTGAGACATCTAAGCTGGTCTTAGCTACAGTAACCTTTGACTGATATCTTTCTACAATCATTGACTTTGCGCGGTTAGTCTACTAGCCACGGTGCGGTTCTCATAAGCTTCCCACAGACTGCTCACAGACCTGAGCTTAAAGCTTCGACTTTCCATTCTCAGCATCGATATTTATACCGACCTGGGCATCCCAGCATTCCCATTTGGCAGATTTATCAAGCCAAACTCATTCTACTATTGATGATTACACTAAGCGGAGTCTATCCAATTCACGTCGATCGCCACAATTGGACAGTGTCATCCACACTTCAGAGGGCGATTTATTACACTGAACTACCATTAATCACCATAAACTATCGTGTCGCTTCCGTATCACTTCCGTATCACTAACACATCCACTTACACGTTCTTTTTTATAAGTTTCAGCAGTGGCAGCTCTAATATAAAAGCAAGATACCTACTCGACATACTCCCTGTCTTCAGCCTGTTCAGCATTCATCGCCTTCGCAATAATATATCCACCTACTAATCCTGCTGTGCTTCCGCTTTCGCTCTACAAATTACGAACGAAAAAAAAAAAACCTTACACACATTCACTTTCCCTTCATTTACATCCACATTTCGGCCGGCATGGCTATCAACCACTCTCCCATCTATTGTAGGGCGCTCTGGTCTCGACCCACAGCCGTTATAGCCGTCTCCTACGGAAGTGACGATCTACTCCGAAATGTCATGGTGTCTGGCGATAGCCAACAGGGCTATTTAGACCTCGACTATCCTGAAGAAGGAATTTATGTCATATTTCAAGATCGAGCTATGCAGATTGCCGCCTCGTCTTGTGACAAGAGAAAATGCAGCATATCACGCATCTGTCGCTGTGATGTGCCCAAGTATTCCGTCAAGAGGCCCTTGCCTAGCCGCCCCAGCTTCAAGCGATATTTATCATCATGGTCGGTTCGGAAGCCTTGCCTTCACTGCTTACTCACTTGGATGCGATTATACCAAGCTGCTGAAGCTGCTAACCGGTTTGGCCTGCAATTTCTCCAGTACCCGAGAACCCTTACATCGATCAGCCTATTTGACCACTACACCTTCTTCCACGATTACGAAATAGAAGAGCTGTCTCGCCAATCTAACTGCAACGGCTCTCTTAATAGACCGATAGAAGCGAAGGCACACTGCTCGTCTCGCCAATTCCAATGGATGTTAGATGCATGGGATGAGTTTGTAGATGCCAAATGCTATGAACCTGGCTACATAACTGCGATATCCACTATCGGGGTCGATACCGAAGAAGAAGATGTCCCTCAAGAGGATTCGGGTTGGGATGACTTCGGTTTCCCTCTTAAACCCGCGCCGGCCCCCGCCCCCCTAGACAACGAAGAATATGACACATTTGATGATATAATCAAGGAAGAGTTCCCAAAGCTCAGCAAGTTTAAAGTGCCGACCGCAGAGGAGCTAGACTCGATCGACTCCACGATTGGGGGTGCTACTCCTAGCGAAGAACAAGATGATCCTGTGCCTGCTGTCATTCCACCCAAGGGAATGAACATGGCTCGGTGCTTCGGAACGAGGCTAATGTCGGATGGCTCAGTAGTACCCTTGAGCTTGGAGCCTATGGAACCATCTATCGCTACCAGGGCCAAAAGATCGTATTCCGATGCTATCGAGCTTGGCAAACGCGACGAAGCCCTGGCAGAGGAAATCTCCCGGATAAAGAATCGAAAACGAAACGCCGGCAAGACGTATTCACTTAATAGATGGTTCAGTTATCCTGTTATGTCGCCCGCTTCTCGCCTTAAGCGCGGTCCGAAGAAACTCAGTGTCTCTTCGTCGTGAAGAGACGACTCATACTTATGTAAAGGGGGAGGTCGGACTAAAAAAAAAAAAAAAGAAAAAGCTGACAAGTCGCAAACTAATAGCGACCCCTTCTACCTACCCATTCATACAACATCTTATTCTCTTTTTTTAAAATTTTTTTTTCCTGGGTTGACTTTTGCGGGGCGTTGGTCAATCAATAGGAGGGAGTATCCAAAATATTCGCGGCTATCCTCGGCCCCCTTCGGCTCCCCTGAGGTGTCACTTACGGGTGAGCTCGTACTATTCCACATCAATATGGGAATGGTATCTGAGCGCGATGTCTAAGGACGTATCTTCTAACGATGCGTCCTGACTTACCTACTTAGGTAGATATTATTGCACAGACATCATAAGACAAGCGCTGAGTTATTTCTTTCATTTCAACAAAAAACTACAAAAAGGCGAACAAAAATAGTTGATGGTTAGCGATGTCGTGTACTATGGTTCCCCCCATACGCGGGGTTTAAGAGCCAAACCCCCCTGTATTACTAGCTCCCATGGTTAGGTAGCTATCTTAGTGTAAGAGAAGCTCTAAGGGAGGTTTTCTTTTCCAGGGCATCGGCGCATGTTTAGATACGGGGACTGAGAGCAATCTCAAACATACGGGCAGGCATACTTGCGGCCCAGGAACGATGTATTATAGCTGAGAAGAGGAATTGCGTTCTCTAGATACCGAGGGAATGCTACCCGGGTACGAAGCTAATAATACCACATATTGTAATGAAATCGATGTATACTCGTAATATTATGGTTTTGTACGAAATATGGTTGCAGGTAAAGATATATCGGGAAATGTAATAACTCCTCAAGGGATTCTTCGCTCCCGTTTCAATTTCATATAACGATTACATATAGTAAATACCTACCTAGGTACGATGTAACGACAAACTCGGCCCCTTTAACGTTCAACTTTCAAATTCAAACATATATGAGGTAGGTAGGTGCTTCGGAAATTTCCATACACTTAAAGTATCTATGCAAGTACGTTCCGATGAACTTTAAATGCTACGTGTATCGTGTCCGTGCACTGATGCATGATACGAGATCGAGCTTAACTGTAGGAAAGAAAAACTTTGAGTGACCGAGCAACAGCAACCCCTTGAGTAGGTACTTATCAACGCGGATAGACGCCGCTTAGGACAACCTTAGGAGCTTAAGGTTCTTATAAATACCTAGGTAGCTACCTTATGTACTCCCTCTCCCGAGTTTACTCTCTTCCTTTTCCTTTCCTCGCGCTCATCCTAAATATCTATTCTTACTCTCCTACCTACTAATAATTATTATTCGTACTTATTAAAACTACCTAATATCCCCGATACTTGAACATGTCTCTTCCTATTCCCCCATCTGGAACGAGAAGCCCCATATAGAGCTCCGTATCCCGAATCTATGATGGCTCTATGGATGCTGGCTGTGTTCAGCCCAAACATGCCTATATGTGATTTGGGAATGTACTTACCCTTAAAAATATAATTGCGCTATTCGGTTAGGTCTAGTAATGAATTCAATTACGGAATAGGTATAACCTTCGATACATTATATCACCCGTAGAGTGACTATAATGGCGCCGTCATGAACCTTATATACGGATTTGAAGAACACCCCATTGCTTACTCTTGCTTAAAACATTCTAGGTTAGTCACCTCAATCATAGTTATTCAGGAGCTTTCTAATAGTGAACTCCAGGATAGGTGTAGAAGCAACTTTTATACCATGGATTATTATTCAGAATAAAGGAAATATCATTGGTGAAGATATCGTTGGAATTGACTACAAATAGCCGTTGAAAGTTTCAACTAAACGCCAAAGACAGGGCCATTGTGCTATTGCTATAGTCGCCGATTGGCAGTAAAAAGGATTCGTTACAATTCCTTTATTAGTTTCTTAATTTTATTCTAGATCTAATACCTTCTCCAGCTTATTTAATACAAATTGATAGTCTCTATCCTAGTTTTTGCCTTCGACTTCAGAGCTTTGCATCAACTTCCGATACCGTCAACGAATATAAAAATTATCACTACCGATTAGTTATTGACCAGTGAAGTAATTATTATCGCCACCTAAATATTTCAAGGGGGAAAGCCACGACAAAGAAAAAGGTCAAGACGGTTGAGATGCCTGATGTTTTTTATAACTCGTCTACTGGAACCTATCATGGTTCAGAGGGCTTGACTACAGCCGAGAGAGACTTTTGTAAGTTTAAATGTTTTCTATAATTATTATTTCTATTTGAGGGCGATGATTGCATAGAGGTTTCCTGAGGGCACCCACTGCATCATTTCAAAGCACCAAACCCAAAGACGAACCCTTCTTCCTATCTATTTCAGTATGTACCCTTGCAATTAACACTGGACACCAGATTATAAAGACAGGCCATGCCGGCCTCAACCCACAATGTCTCAGCGGCAGCGAAAATGGCGGCGTGGGGTAAAGTATGGTACCCCCAAGCTAAATGCCGAGATGTTTCCATGTCCCTATTGTAAAGCCTTGCTTGATACCAATGGAAAGCGAAAAGTACATATCAGATCTACCCATATCGGAACCAAATGCTATATGCGAGACTGTAATGTTACGACCTCAACAGATAAGGAACTAACAAGTCACTTGAACCGAGATCACCACCCTGTTGAAATCGGAGAAGGTCAGTACAAATGTTCTTGGACTGGTTTGGGCAATGGTACAAAGCCATGTAATGCTATCTATGGTAAGCCAACTACGGCTAGCCGGTGTGTTCGTCGGCACCAGTACCAAGCCATATGTGCGGATAAGGGGAGAGAGGAAATAGATAAATCAATTATTAGCC
Source organism: Daldinia sp. FL1419 (assembly GCA_025201765.1). Lineage (NCBI taxonomy): Eukaryota > Fungi > Ascomycota > Sordariomycetes > Xylariales > Hypoxylaceae > Daldinia > Daldinia sp. FL1419. The sequence continues at coordinate 97,426 of MU623366.1, forward strand.
TCCCCCCTCATCATATCATGTGGACGACCACGAGCTCGTAACTTGATCAAGGTATATACTTTTGCCCACGTGCTTGGTTGCGCCGGCAACGAACAGGGGAAACCTTTAACTTCTGAGTGTAGATTATGTACAAATGTACGACAATTAGGTAGTCAGTCAATGGAAAGCTAAGAACCCCCATACAATATCAACTCGACCACATCCTGTGTGATGTTTTTTTTCTTTTTTTGGGAAGACAATTAAATTGCGCTAAAGACGATTCATGAAAGGTACCTACTGTAGAACTCAATGCATTTGATGCCCTTAATAGGTACCTAGATACTTGTGATGTAGACAATACCTACCTACCTATCCCGCCGGGTTCTCCCATCTTGGTCATTTCTTAGCAGTAGACAGTGAGAATTCGTGTAGTTCCTATAGGTACTTCAGGCCAAGTACTCAGTAGATTCTGCAATGACTCACTGAGAAATACATATCCTCATGCACACGCGGTATACGTACCGGCGGTTTGCATGGTGGGGAGGGTTGAGTACGAGTGCGTGGTTGCCCCTATTGTAGCTTTCCAGGGGCCGTGCACGCAAAGTATCGTAAGTAGGTAAACACCCTCATGGCCCATTATGAATACCGCACTGTAGAATGATGCATGAAGAATTCACTTGGCTACCTAGGTAGGTACCTACTTTTGGTATCTATGGTTCTCCCACGTATAAATATCTCTGCCCATCTCCCACCTTTCGCCCTCTTCTTCCATCTTCATTCCAACTCACAGTCATTCTTTACTTTAATACTATAACATCACCCACACGTACCATCCTATCTATCCTAAGCTATTTATCCTACATTATTCATGGAGCCAAACAGAGTCACACGGACTGCTCTGTTGCTACAACACTCCATGAGCACCTATCCAACACTAAATAAAGCCGAAATGGGATGGTGAATACCAAAAATCACCAGCCCTAGCCCCAGAAGTTAAGACCGAACCGATGGTCGAGACAGGAGGGCCGGCCAGTATAAGTAAGTCCACACTCTCTTAACATCTCCTCTCCTCTACATCACATCTTACAAGAGCACAAAAGGCTGGGGACTATGACGATCACATTTGCCTTGCCGCGCCCCTTTGAAAAGCTTTGTTATTCCTCTTTGTTTACCTACCTACATATACACACTCCCTCTTCATATTACTACCCATATCTACGTGTTTAAATCATGTCTGCTGCTTAACGCGATCGTTCTATTTATCGCGACTTGATTTCTGCAAAACTTCACGTCATATCTTTACCATCCCCGTTGCTCTGCGACCACTACCCCTACCCTAAGACTGCCATTATCTTAATCACCTTTAATAAGCATATTACTTTCATATTACCTTGTCCCTTCTATTACCCACCTTATTGTCAAACAACTCATGACGTATTGAATAGCTAACTCAAAGATTCATAGTCTTACGATTCTGGCGTAAATAGATCCCTTACCGAGATTCCCGGGCGTGTCTTGCTTACTCAATCGATAAGTATTACTACGTTACCGGGCTCGACTATATCGGCCATCCGGTCTTTCTCTTTTGACGTGGTGGGGTCGCCCAAGTTAGGCGATATTCTCGATCTCATCATGCGATGGAGGATGCATACGTTTGCGCATGCTATTGATGAACGAGGGAGAATCTGCGGAAATCGTGACTTCGTGTAAGCCCTACTATCTATAACATCAGGTCCTCACGTCGGCCTTTGCTGACACTACTTCTTCCCAGCACGCAAGTATTCGAAAAGCTCAACAACTTCGAATTCATCGAAGAACATGTCCAAGGTATCTTACCTGCCAGAGTTTAACAAGAGTTCCTAGGCTCTCAGAGTCTTACCTCTCAGAGACCCGGATTTTCAAATTTCGACTGGCCGCAAGTCGATCTTGGATGGGAAAAGGGGCTGACTCCGCTCACTAAGAAGAGGATTTAAAGAACCGATCTTAATTGGAGACTGGCTGGTCTCGTCACTAGTCCAGTCCTAATTAATAGATCGTACAATGGTGCTCGTCCGTCAATATAAAGAGACGTAGCCCCAAATCAAATAATAGTATTCAACACCTGCATTCTTCTAAACACCTTCACCCTCTCATTCGGATATTATGCCTGGATAGATATTTTCCGGGGTAGTTCCAGAAGCCCGCAATTAGATCCTCCAACCAGGAGAATCGATGGTTTCGTATCCTCAACTCCCTTTCAACCTTATTGTCGAAGACATGGTGGCGCTGTTCGCAACTTTGCCATAGATTTTGTCGGATACGACGGAACGAGCTAATCCAAGAAGGCCGTAAGCAGCCAACTGGTTTTGGAGGAATGGTTCGAACTGTTACTGGAGAGCATGAATGAACTTCTCCGAAGAACGTCGTATTCTTAAGGAAGCGATTCTGGTTATCAGGAATAATAATATTCCTCTTATGTTAACACCCAAACATGTCTAGCAGATGGTTTTTGGTCTGGTGTGTTTTTTTCAAAGTCCCAAGAAACGAAATTAAGACTACTAAAATAACTAAGGTTAAACTTAAAAATGGATTCAATTCTATGAGTAATTTACAAACGTACCTAATATGAAGATTGTGATGAATTGTTGTAATTGCAAGCAGCTGGTAGTCTCGAGTTATGCATATATGTTTTTAATGCATAGGCCTCCTTTGAATAAATGGTTAAATAAGAGAAAAGTACGAGGTAACTACCTATGCATTAGTTAATTAGGTAAAACTTTTCGCAATGGAATTTACCTTAGGTACGTACAACTTTACGATAATTACAAGTAATAATAGGTAATAAGTACCTACTTACATGTACCTAGGATTGATGAATTTGCATGTGTAAGTCAAATCGTGACATTTCTCCTCATGATAACAAGAACAAGAAACCAAGTCTAATAATCTAGATAGGCCATGAGAAGTCTCTACCTAATCCGTGGTCCTCTATGTCGACCTTGGTTGGCTCGACCACCGCAGGTTCTTAAACGATACAAATTCTCAGGTCGGACTGAGCCGGTTGAGAGATCCAAGACTTTGCTTCCTAAAACCCCGGCCAGGACCCGATTTGCGCCATCTCCAACAGGCTACGTACATATAGGTTCTTTGAGGACGGCGCTATATAACTACTTACTTGCAAAAGCCACTGGTGGCCAATTTTTATTAAGGGTGGAAGATACGGACCAAGTAAGTTTGAAGTGTCTCACGGAACTTGAGTTATTGATCAGTCGATATCCTAACTTTTTTACTTTTTTTTTCAGTCTCGAATAGTCAACGATGCAGAGAAGAGGCTATTCGAGGACTTGAAATGGACTGGCCTAAGTTGGGATGAAGGTGCGGTATTTGCCCTCGTCTAACAACACCCTACACTCATGCTCATCCGTGATCCTCTATAGGTCCCGACGTCGGTGGGAATTATGGTCCATACAAGCAGGTACTCCTATCATAATTCACCACCATTCCATCAAGATGCTGACCCCTTTTCAAAGTCGGAGAGGTTAAAGCTATATACAAAGCATGCGGAACGGCTTATCGGCGAAGGCCTTGCTTATCGATGCTTTTGTACGCCCGAGGACTTGGACCAGATGAAGTCCATAAGCATTCAAGAGGGCAAACAACCAATCTACAACGGGACCTGCTTGCATATCTCCCCAGATGTATCCGAGCGCCGGGCAGCGAATGGTGAACCCCACTGCGTACGGTTTAAATGCGGTCGACAACCTGTGGTCAATGATCTCGTGTATGGACATTACAAGAAGTCTACCTTAGAGGATGACTTCGTCATCATCAAACGAGATGGTTATCCAACGTACCACTTTGCCAACGTGATCGACGATCATCTGATGGAAATCACACACGTTATTAGAGGAGCAGTGAGTAATAACCCTAGGGATACACCGCAATACCGATATGAAATGATACTTAACCAAGAGAATCATAGGAATGGCTGGTATCTACACCCAGGCACGTAGCGCTCTACGAGGCCTTCGGATGGCAGACGCCCTTATTCGCACATGTGGGGCTTATAGTCAATGAGGAGAGACAAAAGCTCAGCAAGCGCCACGGCGACATCGATATTGCATCCTGGCGAGACCGTGGTATTCTACCCATCACACTCCTCAACTACGTCATGTTACTAGGCTGGAGCATGGGAAGGGGTTTTAAAGGCAAGCGAGAAGCCATGGATTTGGACGAGATGGTTGAAAAGGTAGGAATACACTGCGGAGTTTCAAGTCAGAAAAATGTTAACCAAGAGATGCAGTTTAATCTCAACTTCACCAAGGGAGATATCACCATTAACTCCAAGCACGAGTTCTTACAAAAGTCTCATATTAAACGTCTCGCCCAATCCCACGGCCCGTCACACGTCTCCGGCATCCTATCTCCCGCTCTCCTATCCCACGTGCAAAAATACCACAACCGGGACACTTCTGCCGACCAAGCCATCCTCGCCGAGCTCGGACCTATAACTTCCCGCGCGCAAACCAGCGACGGCGCCGTCTCCGAAGACTATCTGCGGCAAGTCCTCGAGATCGATATCCAGAACTACAAAGACGCCGAGTCCTACGTGGCGCGCAACCGGTTCCTAATCTGGCAGGTTCCCGAGGGATTATACCGTGCGAGTCTAAAGCAGGAGATCGCCGCCGTGGACCAAATCTTCACGACCCCGGAGCCCAACTACACCGAGGAGGAGGAAACATCCCTCTCGGAAAAGAACAGCCACGAAGAGCAACGTCTCAGTCTGCACATCATCCCGGAGCTCGTCGCCACGCTCCGCAGCCTCCTGCAAAACATCCCGGAGTCGAAGTGGACGCAGGAGGGCATCGAAGCTGCTATCCTGCCGTTCCTTAGGTTCATCTATGCTACGCCGAAGAAGGAGCATGATCTCAAAACGATTTCCAAAATAGTAAAACAGGAACCGCAGCTCTGGGGGTACCATCTCCTACGCTGGATCGTAGCCGCGTCGAGGCCCGGGCCGGCGTTGATACCTAGCTTGGTGGTGCTAGGCAAGGAGGAGACTATGAGAAGGGTGGATTTGGCGTATGAGGTCGCCAAAAGTGAAGAGGAAGAAAGGAGTACCCCCGAAGCTCAAATCGAGTCGAGTGAAAAATAGGATTACTTGCAAACCACTAGGTTACGGGGTAGGTCTTAAGGCATAGTAAGGACGGTAGTCAGTCAAGTCACGGAACAAGGATCAAAGAAAGAAAAAAGAGACTTGTGTATATCAGATACAAAGCAAAGCACCCCGTACTCTGTACTTTGTATTACTAGCATATTCTTACTTTTTTTATAATCAACCCCCCCTATTCCCATTCGATGCCTAAAAACGCCATTCAATGCTTCATGTCGTCGTAATAAAAAAGCTCCTTTCCATACCGCGTCGCCTCGCACCCCCAAGCATGACGCCGAGCGCGACGATCCTATTCCTGCGCTACAGCACTAATAGCAGAAGCCAAAACCGGGGCTACGTCGTCAGTCACCTTTGTCGATGTATCTCCCAGCCCGTTGAAAATCTTGGCTTTGACATCGATCGCCATGAGGCCTTGTTTCTCCTTCATGGTAACGGAATGGCTCGTGCGGGCTAATTTCTCCATTTCCGCATCGAGGCTTTTAGTTCCCACGCCAGAACCCCCTCTAGTACTGCGCTGATATGATAGTGTGACTTCACGGATCTTGGATCCCAAGTCTAGCATCTGCTTATTGCCGTAGTCGCGATTCGTAAGGAGCGGGTTCTGCGATAACGTCTGCACCCAGTATTTACTCCACAGGAGCTCTAGTAGGCTCGAGTCGAGCGTGGACTTGAAGTGTGATACCCCCAAACTGTAGTATTTGCTCGCGTGGGCGCCAAAGTCTTCGGCTTTAGCGAGAGGCACGGCTTGACCGGAAGAGGAAGATGCGGAGGACTCGGGGGGTTTGTAGTTATCGGGGTACGTGCGGAAAGCACCGATTTCGACGCGGCCGGCGCTGATAGTACGGTCGGGGTCGATGACGACGGCAACGAAGGGATCGTTGAATTTCTGCTGCATGCTCTGCGTCCCGACGTCGATACCGCTGAGCCAACAGCCGTAGCCGGGATGACTGTGGTACCAGCCCACGACGTTCTCTTGCCGGCTGCCTTGATCTCTAGATAGTTGCAGATACCCAATCATGTACTCGTTGGCGTCGTCTTGAGCGTTAACACGGGTCTCAGTACCTTCCACCGGCAGGCCAAAAGCATCCGTTACGACAATCGTGTCACCGTCCGTGTATCCCTGCATGAGGCCCATGACTTCGATGGAGCCGCCGGATCGAGCGTGCATAACCATCTTGATAAGGGCGACGGCGCTGATGCGCACGTGTTGGAAGTGATTGGGGTTTTCCTTCCAGGGCTTCAATGTGTTTACTTCATTCTGTCGGTCGTCGGAGTAGTTGTATAAGGCATCTCGCACGGGGTCGACGAGCTTGATGTCGTTGTCGAGCTCTGCGCGTGGCTCGTTGTTAGTACATAGGTAGGTAGGTATTCAGCCAACGATTTATGCAGTATACTTACCCCATGATTTCATTGCCGCCTCCATCTTGACTATTTTTATTCTCTTATGACCCCTAACAGCCAATCTTGTAAAATTGGCACGATATCAACATCAGTAAAAGGGTGTTGCTGTTGGTAAAGTGCAGCTGCGCTCGGAGGTGCGTTATGTAAGTTTATAGGCAGATAACCTGATAACGTGGGGTTCAAGATAAAGGATAAGGGAAGCTTTGATAACTAACTAACCGGTAAAGATTAACTAACTAAGCTCTTTGTCGCATACATAGGTTCTTTTTACTGCATACCTAGGTAAGTACAGTAAGTTGTTCATCTTCTTCAAGTCCCACCTTAAGGCTGACCTCTTTATCGATAACACCTCAAATTTCGAGTCGCTGTTCTTCGGATCCACTTTCTCGTTCATCTTCAAGATCGCGCGCGCAGTTGAACCCTGGGGGAGAGCGCAATTATCACATCATGGCGAGATCTACGATAGCGAGGCCTATACGACAGGTCCTGTCTAGGCCATTGGTATGTTCTTGAGTCGATACAGCCCCGGGATATTAAAGCTCACCTATCCAAGGTTCAACCACCGCGAAATACCCTGGCCGGCTTCGTGAGCGCTCGCTCGCAAGCCTCAGTGTAAGGCCCGATATGAGGTTTAATATGCTAATGCGATATGATATACTAATTTGGCCCTCAGAGCTGATCCCGCTACTGATTCAAACCCCGCGCCTCCGCAGCTTGTGTATGTATATACCTATATTAGACGACCCAGACGAGGCGCAATTACTTATACGATTCCTAGAAATGAGCTACCAGACCCCGGTGAAGCGAAAGAAGTTCGACTTCCTAGAGCCGTGCAAGCTCTCTACCTCCAGCCCCTCCGGCGAGAAGCCCAATACGGAGTTCCCTCGTGCGACTTACAGCTGCGATCTTTCAGCATACCCAACCTCGAGTTCTTTTGCGACTTTGCGCTGCGAGCCGCATACTACCTAAACCTCCCCGCGTTTGGCCCAGTCCCTCTTCCTAAGATTGTGGAGCGATGGACGGTGCCCAAGAGTCATTTCATTTTCAAGAAGTCCCAAGAGAACTTTGAAAGAGTCACGAGGAGGAGGCTGATCCAGATCCGAGACGGACACCCAGAGACAGTGCAGATCTGGCTAGCATACCTGCAGAAGCACGCCTACTATGGTATCGGTATGAAGGCAAACGTATGGGAGTTTGACAGCCTTGGTAAGTTTAGCATGGCTGGTGTTATTCATTATAACGGTATGATTATAGTTGGCTAATTCGAATATTTACCTAGGCATCGGTAAGAAGACGGATGAGCAAGAGAAAACTCTACAGGAGATCGTAGAGAAGAAGATGGAGAGCTTTGGCAGAGACAAGACATTAGGCACCGTAGAAAAGGTGAAGGAATTGTTAGCCAGCGAGAGGTTCAAGCATACTAAATAAATGCAATACCTATTGCCTCCGTCCGTCTGTACAATGAAGTCAAATATACATATTGTAGCATACAACTAAATACGTACGAGCATGTACCAACTCGTTGCGCGTTATTGTCGAAGTTATTCGGAGCTTCGTCTCCCTTTGAACGACTTATACAAGTGAACCGTAACCTTTAGTAGGTATAAGGTAGGTAGTGCCTTAAGTTCTATAGGAGGTAGGTAGGTAGGTACCTAGTTATAGGTAGGTAGGTACTTTAGTAGGGAGTAATGTACAAAGGTACATCCATTATTCCACTCTGATTGGACAAAACTTCGATCCGTCCCATTCATCTCATTCGAGAATATTTTCAGTTATCCGACTTACATACAATAATAAGAAGGCCTTGGGATTCAATCCTCGTAAAGTCGGCTATTGGTATGATTGGTATAGTCAACTAGGCTAGAGTTGTAAGACAATTGTCCTCGTAATGAATGAACTTGGTAACTAATTGGTCATATAGGTCACAGACCATAAGCAAGTACAGCGCTATGGTATAAGCCGTTTTAAGAGCTTGAGACTTGGGAACGTCGAATAGATGAGATCGACACTTTGCGCCCGTTGCAGGCCCCTAGCTGGCTTAACCGGCTTAGCGCGAAGACGGGTTGCACGTAAGGTAACCCAGCAGCAAATACGAAGCGAATCTACCCTCAGTAACGACAACTCTGGCACTGAGAATGTAGCCAAGAAGCCCGAGGGAAAGGTCATTTTCTCCGGTATCCAACCCACCGGTGTCCCGCATCTAGGGAACTACCTAGGAGCCCTACGACAATGGAAGAAGCTTCAAGACGATGCGAAGCCCGGGGATAAGCTGCTCTTTTCAGTCGTGGACCTGCACGCCATCACTATGCCCCAAGACTCCAAGGTCTTACGTCTACACCGTCGCGAGATGTTGGCGGCGTTATTCGCCATCGGCCTCGATCCGGACAAGGGATCTACGATATTCTTCCAGAGCTCCGTGCCCCAGCACACGGAACTCATGTGGATTCTCAGCTGCACGGCGTCGATGGGGTATCTGGGGAGAATGACGCAGTGGAAGGTTGGTTTTCTATTACCTGCCCCTTTACCGCTTACGTGCAATCTAGACGTCTAACATAAACATACAGAGCAAACTCCAGATGGATAACAAGCAAGGCGACCTCACCGAAGCAGCCATGACAAAACTAAAGCTAGGCCTGTTCTCGTACCCGGTGCTCCAAGCCGCCGATATCCTGGTTCACCGCGCGACGCACGTCCCCGTCGGCGACGACCAGCGACAACACTTGGAATTCGCGCGCGAATGCGCAACCAACTTCAACAGCACGTTTGAGGATATCCTCATCCGGCCCGAGACCATGACCAGTACGCCCCTCTCCTCTGCTCTCCTCTGCTCTCCCCAAACAACCAAGCAGCTAACACATCCCAGCCCCCTCCCCGCGCGTAATGTCGCTAACACAGCCGGAAAACAAAATGTCAAAATCAACACCCAACCACCGCTCCAGAATCACCATCACCGCGCCAGACCCGGAAATCCGCTCGCGAATCATGGGCGCCGTAACCGACAGCATCAACGCCGTAACCTACGAGCCCTCCTTACGTCCCGGCGTCGCCAACCTCCTCGAGCTACTCTCGCAATGCACTCCGCCGGAGAAGCGTCTGTCCCCGCACGAGCTCGCCGTCGGGTTTACCGGGGCCACGCTCAAGGACTTGAAGGAGGCCGTGGCGGAAGCCGTGTGCAGGGAGTTGAGAGGAGTTCGGGAGCGCCATGGGGAGTTTATGGATAGGAAGGGCGGCAAGTGGCTTGATGAGATCGAGGCCGAGGGCGCGGAGGTGGCGAGGCGGAATGCCGAGGAGACGATGAGGTTGGTGAGGGCTGCGGTTGGGTTGGGGCCGGGGTTACCGCTGATGTAGGCTACTAGTACATGCGAAAAGGAAAAATATACCAGAGAAAACGGGAACGCACATTATAACCTCCCCGGTCACTACCCGGGTAGACATGGTATCGTGGTAACTATCATCTGATATTCACAATTCACAACTTCAGTACAAACCAGCATACCGACATTACGATATCAGTAAAGCTAACGCATAATGGACGCAACATTTTTATTTTAATGGCCCACACCCAAAATACATGCTCGATCCTGTCTAGTCCAACAAGCCTCCACGCCAACGATCCTACCTAAATAGAGTTGGTGATGATGGTATTCCGGGTTCTATCAAGACGCGTAAGCAAAATTAGAGCCTCTACAGGCCAACCAAAATTGGCGGACAAGACCGGTAGTTGCCCGTTGACCACGGAGCCTATGCCAAAAAGTCAGCCTGAATCCAACTAGATATGGAGACTGGGGTGTATGATAGTGAGAAAACTCACATGATTACTTTCTTGAGGAACAGCTCCTTATCCTCTGCGGACACCTTGTCACTAGGAAATGCTGGGTCTTGCAGGGCCGCTCCCAACCACTGACGGGCGTTGACTTGTTGCGCTACCAGCTTCTTTAGCGGCTCGCAGAGTTTGTCGAGTTCACTTCTCGCCGCCTTGCCCCCTATATTATGTATAAGTGATTCAGACAACTTCGGGCCAAGATATGTTAACGCGTTATCCACGATAGCTCGAGTATTTTCATCGGTTGTCTGGAGTGAAATAAATGTAGACTAATTCCCACGGGGTTAGTTTTACCGCCGGTTTCTTACGATGCCTAGAGACTTTACTAACCCAGAAGTCTGCTGCTGCTGCTTTCGGCAATGGCTCGTTTCCATTTAACAGCTTGATAGCGAACATAAAGAGGAATTCTAGCATATTCGCGGGCTGGGACATGAATATTTCTGGACGCTTTGACATGACCCTCTGGGAAAATTCGAGGCCGTACTGCGCCAGCTCGGGGTCTTGATCGGGTTCTACACCATCGTTAACAATATCGTTCAACGATTAATTGTTGGACAACAAAGGGATGGTGGTCAAAATACTTTGACAGCCAAAGGGATAAAATAACTCACCCGAAAGTTGGTTCAGAAGGCTGAAAACCCATGGTAACAGCTGGCTGATGACATCTGCTACGTATTTCTTTTGGTTTCCGCTACCTAGCGACGTGACGAATACACTTGCCGTATTGACCACTGTAGCAATACGATTATTCCACCTACTTGTGATAAACTCGGTTACCATTTGTGGGGGGAATACGAATGGTCCAGGCTCCGTTTCGGAAAATCCAGCACGAAGGATACTGCAGATAACATCGACTACCTCGCTATTGCTCGAAAATGTGTCCTTTAGTCGGACTAGGATACTCTAAGATCCCTATTAGCCATGCCTTTAGCACGACGCAAAATACACTTACCATGACCTCGGCCTGTATCTGTTCCATGTCGGCGTTGGATGACATTTGAGCAGCTTCGTCGTCAGACTCCAAGTCCACGAGAGCTTCAGACGGTGCCTGGATACCCTTAGCGATGCTACAGAAGCACCTAAGAGCCCTGATTGCGAGATTCAATGATATTTCCGACGCCGGGACAGGTGTATCCGGGCGCTGTGCAAAGTCATAGGCTCGTACTATCACCTACACTGTGTTAGAAAATTGTCCATCGCTAGCCCCGACACAAATTTTCTATTTTAATTAAATCAAACTTACTGGATGATCAGGAGGCAGAAGAGATTCTTCGCCGCAAGCCGATAGTTGCAAGCTGGTATCAACGTCTGTCCCAATTATGGCGAGTAACCTCCGAAAGGCGCCTGCTTTCCGAGCTTCTTCGGGAACCGCCTGTATGATAGATGCAATAGCACCCACAACCCTCTCTTCCGCTAATGAATCAAGTTCACTACTGCGCAATGTTCCGTATTGTTCGAGGAAAGCATCAACTTCGGTAGTTAAAATAGATCTACAGGAAGAGCAGAGTGTGTAGATCGATTTCGACGAGGGCAGTGCGAGATGTCTATCACCCACCGCGCTGAATAGTAGGTTCAAAGCAGCCGGTAAGAATTCCGCATGGTTACCAAAGTAATCCGAGTAACGTTCTATAAGATAAAGACACGTCTGCCTCGCTCGTACGGGTACCACGCTTTGCCCTTGGCGTAACAATTCGAACAATGGCGAGCCAAACACCTGAGTTAAGATGTCGTCAAACGAATTTTCATCGGGTAAACAATCGGAAAGGGAGCCTAAGCAAAATGCTGTTGCTTCAAGCTCCGCCCAAGCGGACCTCGGTAAGGCTTCAAGCATATTTTTTGCAAAGATTGATACCAACTCCTTACCGATTATTGTATATACTGACTGTAGAAAATCGGCAACATCCTTTCGGGCATCTCCAAAGGAGGTTCTTTCTGTAGAATCCCAAGAATTATACACGGAGATATGAGGGTATTGTATCTTTCGCGAACTTTCTATGACGGCCTGCATTATTTGCCATATAGGTGGTTTATCCCATTGCCTCTCCTCAGTCAAGTCTGAGGATGAATTGTCCACCAAAAATTCAACGAAAGTGCCCCAAAATTCGATAGATGGAACGAATATCCTATCGTCTACTCCGGGATAGCCTTTCGCGCCTAGCAGGCCAGCGAGCATAGCAAGGAAGCGTTGAGCTCTCTCATTGGTCCCATCTGCTAAATCTTGTACTCGCGCATTGCCAAAGGACAACATAAAAAGGCCAAAATGGACATCATCGTCATCCATCTCCTCATTCTCTATGAGGCTACGATATCTACCTTGAGCCCAATCACTTTCGAAGACAGAGTATAAGGATTCGAAGTGCTCTTGGAGGAAGAATAAGGGCCAGTCCTCTAGAACATCAGTAAGAAGCCCGACGGCGGCGTCATACAGCTCTGCATTTGGGAGGCAGTTGATAACAGGTTCCACTAGTTTCTGAAGCTGTTGGACCAACGGCTGTTTTTGATTTCGTTGCATATATTGAAGCCAAGCTTGTAGACAACTTATCGAATCCGCCGGACGGGTATTGCGGTCGCCAACAGGCTTAATACCATGAGCCACAAGGATTGCAGCATCAGCAGCAATATCTACAAGTCGCTCGTGAAGGGAGATATTCTTGACAGATTTAGCATCAATCTTCTCTGCCTCGTTAGGCAATATCTGAGCGAACCATGAAACTGCGTATAAATTTTCAACGTCTAATGACTGGAGTGTAGCCTCATACGCGGAAGCATTATCGACCTCGTCAATAGGCACATAGGTGCGACTATCCAAGCAAAACGTAAGATGGCGGATACATCTGGGCCAGATATGGGAATAGTGAATAAAATATGTAACCAGAGTACTGCAAAGCTTCTTGACAACGAAACCTGCTGTGTCGTCCCTTAGAGAGGTAATAAGGAAGCCGATAAGCTTCTGAAGGACGGACACTGCGTCCTCATCTGATAAACTATCCACAGGTGAGAAAATTGAATATAGAGATGGACCGTCGAGATAATTACCTACATTTCAGTGTTTAACTTTACGGTGAATGTCAATGCACCGAAAAATTTGACATTCTGATCCGGTCGACTTAGTAGGCCGTCTGCAAGCTGCCACCCTCCTGGAGATTTCTGGAGAGTTTGAAGAATTTCCTGGATGCGAGAAATAGTATGAGGGGGGTTCGGCTTATACAGCTCGTGGACCAACTATAAAGAGCGTTATTATCGTAACTCAGAAAACCTATACGGGATTACTATAGCAATATTCTAGGATAAACTTATAAGACTTATAAGATTATGGCAATAGGTATGTGTATGCTTACTTGTTCAACTTCTGGCAGAGTAATAGTTTCAATCGATATGCTTTCCATGGTCGTTTTGATTTTCGTGAGATGCCTCATCCATATCGGGAAACTAGTACCCAAGGTTCTGGATTTAGAATAAAAATTCCGGAAGCACGTAGTTCATTCGTGCGCGAGTGAAGTAAGAGATGTTTGTTGAATTCTAGGTGGAAACACGTTGTTTAAAGAGACGAGGCTGAAATAGGCGTTAATTCAAATGTCCCCTGTAAAAATCACATATGTAACAATTTGATGGATTCACGACGTACCTATTGTCCGCCTAAGAGATTTATACATGAGGTATCGGATAGCTATTGACCAATTCAGATTCACTTATTAGGCTTCATTGAGTGTAACAAAAGCTAAGAAATGAGATAAACTGGTGAAATGATTGGAATTCGCTATCCGTTGTGATTTAAAACGTCATCCCGCAAATAATGAAACCTGGAAGGTACCGACAAGCTCGGGAGCTCATACAAAGAAAGAGGTACACATGTGCATACATGTAGGTTTAGTGCCCAATTTTGATTGTGGGGTTTTTATCCGTATCGTACAAATATGGATACAATATGGGTACAAAGGTATAGAGGTACAATACGTGTATTGCTTCGTACCGTCAATCGTTGCGTGAGCAAACCTATGGAGGTATCTACCTCCCTTACATATGCTACCTAGGTACTAGGTACCCGTATAGACACTTAGTGTTTTAAAGTATATATACTCTCGGAATATCACATCATGATTCAAAGCCTAGTTAAATTCCGTGCATCTAAAAAAATAAATTGGTTTGCTTTCATGTATTCATAGGTAAATATCCACTTTAGTAATACTTACATCCAAGGTACAAACCCCCTCCACCAAAGGTCTCCATCCCACCCTTTTTTCTAATAAGTCCACCTCCAGGTCCTAACTCTGACCTCCTTAATAATACTAAACCTTAGCAACTTCAACTCCCGATATCTACTTTTCGTAAAAGATATCGACTTGAAGAATTAGCCAATCGCTAGGATTTCTAGTAGCTGCGCTTTTGCGAGAATACGACTAGAATACTTCGGATTCATCAGGGCCACTTGCGCTCGGATTTGCGGTATCTCATAGTTGGTTTCCCAAGCTAGACTCTGCTGGGTTGCGGCAGTTAGTGTTCGGCGATATCGTTACAGTTGATGCCGATAAGAATTTCTCCGCCTCCTTGCGCATGGTATATGCCTTCGAGGATCACGCTTTCACCCATCGTTAAATTACCTAGACTCGGATATCGACTGTGGAATCCTCAGGTCTCTCCGATAGCCACCCTACGTCCAGTATATCGGTTTCAGAGCACTATTACAGCTATCAAGATGGAAAAGGTCGACACCAGTGCCCGTCTTACCGAGCTCCGGAAGCTTATGAGCGAGAAAAACGTTGACGTGTATAGTAGGCTAGCCAATGCATCGTGTTCTTGAGTTCCTTGGGTTTTGGCGGCTGACGATTTTCCTGTTAAGTCGTCCCGTCCGAGGATAGTCACTCCTCCGAGTATATTGCTCCGTGTGATGCTCGCCGTGCCTTTATCTCCGGCTTTACTGGCTCTGCTGGTTGCGCCGTTATTACTCACGAAAAGGCAGCTTTAGCTACGGATGGCCGTTACTTCAACCAAGCTTCCAAGCAGCTCGACGATAACTGGCACTTGCTAAAGCAAGGTCTCCAGGATGTTCCTACCTGGCAAGAATGGTCTGCAGAACAGGCTGCGGGTGGTAAAGTTGTAGCTGTAGATCCGACCCTATTGACGAGCGGCGCAGCGAAGAAGCTTTCAGAGAAGATTAAGAAGAGCGGAGGGAAAGAGTTGGCGGCGGTTGAGGTGAACCTAGTCGATATTGTTTGGGGCGATACCCGACCCGCTCGACCCAACGAACCAGTGATTGTTCTCAGCGAAAAGTTCAACGGAAAAGATGTGAGGGCGAAGCTCGGCGAGCTTCGAAAGGAACTTGAGAAAAAGAACTCGCTTGGATTCGTCGTCTCGATGCTCGATGAGATCGCTTGGCTCTTTAACCTTCGAGGAAACGATATCCCATATAACCCGGTCTTCTTTTCGTACGCCATCGTTACTGCCGAGGAAGCTACTCTTTACATTGATTCGTCGAAGCTAAGCAGCGAGGGTCAATCGTACCTCACTGAGAATGGTGTCGTCATTAAACCGTACGAGGATATCTTCAACGACGCCTCTGCGCTTGGAAAGTCCGTCGAAATTAAGGAGTCAGGAGAAGCCAGTAATAAGATCCTTATATCGAATAGGGCTTCGTGGGCTTTGAAGCGGGCTCTTGGCGGTGATGATGCTGTAGACGAGATTAGGAGTCCTGTTGGCGATGCTAAGGCAGTGAAGAACGAGGCCGAATTGGAAGGAATGAGGGCATGCCACATCAGAGACGGTGCCGCTCTAATTGAGTACTTCGCTTGGCTTGAAGACCAACTAATAGCGAAGAAAGCAACCATTGATGAAGTTGCGGCTGCGGATAAGCTCGAGGCTCTACGTGCGAAGCAAAAGGACTTCGTTGGACTTTCATTTCCCACGATATCATCAACGGGGCCAAAGTAAGTATACGTAAATTTGCGTCCTATGATAAACTCCTAATTCTAACCACCCCTTTTTAGCGCCGCCGTCATCCACTACAAACCAGAGCCGGGGAGCTGTTCGGTCATCGATCCCAATGCAGTTTATCTATGTGACTCTGGGGCACAATACCTTGATGGTACTACAGACACTACTCGAACATTACATTTTGCTGAGCCCACCGAGGCCGAAATCGAAGCCTATACACTCACGCTAAAGGGAAACATTGCTCTAGATAGAGCTGTATTCCCCAAGGGAACAACAGGATTTGCGCTAGACGCTCTCGCACGCCAGCACCTATGGGTATGTTCACAAAAAATTTAAATTTTTTTTTCAATCACAGGACTAATAGGTTTACTTACTCGGTTATTTAGCTACAAGGACTCGACTACCGTCATGGCACAGGTCATGGTGTTGGCTCGTACTTGAACGTGCACGAAGGACCGATCGGCATCGGTACCAGAGTGCAGTATTCGGAAGTGGCTTTATCCGCGGGAAACGTCATCTCCAACGAACCCGGTTATTACGAAGATGGTGCATTTGGTATCCGCATTGAGAATATCGTCATGGTTAAGGAAGTACAAACGAAGTATAAGTTTGGCGACAAGCCATATCTCGGCTTCGAACACGTCACTATGGTACCCTACTGCCGCAAACTCATCGACCCTAACCTTCTGACAAGTGAAGAGAAGGCATGGCTAAATGACTACAACGCAGACATTTGGAGCAAGACGAAGGGTTATTTTGAGAATGACGAATTGACCACAACTTGGTTGAAGAGGGAAACACAGCCTTTCTGAAGTGGAGGTTGATTTGGGCATTCGACGGCCTCCGTATATTGTTATCTGCCTAGGTACATAACACAACAGCTAGAATTGCATAAATGCAGACGCAGCGAAGAACAGCCCGAAAGACAAATTAAACGCTGGGTTCTTTTCCAATGCATTTAATATACGTGAATTTCCTAGCCTTTGCTTCAATTTGAGTTGCTGTACTAGATCTAGGCCGTATCTCGAAGCCACCTGAGTGATATTAGAGGGAGGATACCAAGACGAATTTTCCTCATACATACCTGAACGACTACTGCAGAGAGACCTACAAGTAGCACCAGCGTCCGGGAGAAAATACTAATAAGTAGTCCTGATATAAACCCTAGAATATTCTCTTAGTCATGTCTGGGAACTGTCGTGCACTGCTTCGACTAACCCGCAATGCTACCACCCGAAAGTTGCTTCAATAACTCGGGGTCTAACCTCTCCTTCGTAGGAGGAAGATTGCTCATCGGCCGCGGCGTGTCCCTTGCATCTAATCTGAGTTTTGGCTGTCTAAACGTCGCCATACTCGTTCCGAGAGAGAGACCGACGATGCCGGCGCCGAGAGCATGACGCGGCATGAATGTTCGTGTTCGCATAAGGAGTCTTGCAGACATTTTTGAATGGTGTTGAGACTGGGTATTCCGTCTAAATACCTAGGTTAGGTAGGTACGTAAGTAATAGTAGCGTAAGGCGAGAGCTATTATAGATCAACAACCAATTATAAGCTTGAGAGATTTAGTAGGATTTCGAATAATACTTCAAAAAAACAAAAAAGGTACGGTTTGGTTCAAGCAGGAATTGACGAATACGGTCTATACCTATTTAATGGGAGCTTCGGATTACTTTTCTAGCCATTGACGTCACTCACTTTTTGAGGTACATAAGGTTACTCCATCGCAGCTACGCGATGACTGCCAACACCCGAAGTCGCACATTTATTTTAGTTGTCCTTTCCTTGGTTCCACCGCTAAAATCCCCTAAACTCCTCCACGTGGGCCCCAATATTCCATGGAGCTCCCGGAGAGTTTTTTCTAACTTGCCTAGCTCCAATGCACGACTTTGATTCCTCCGTCCTGTCTCCTCGGCTTTGTTTGTTCGTCCGAGAATTCATGTTGATGAGGCTGCAATTATAAGCATTATATTCCGACTGACTGACTGGTTGCATATGTGCTTAGTTGGTGGAAAAGCACCACCTTGGTATCAAATTTAAAAATGCATAGACCTTGACCGTTTTTGCCCTTTCCTTCGGGTTGGTCCGCTTCCTGACTCCTAAAACGCCAGTTCACCTTTTTTCCCCCTGACCCAACCGGGTGAACCGCCCTGGTATCTGAAGGCCTTGTTTCCCTGTCAACAGACCGCTCTTTATACAGTCTTCCTTTACTCTCCTAGGCAAGCGAAAGGGCCCGACCCAGCCGATTTCAAGGGCGACTTTTGCTATATCATTTCGATAGGCACTGTCTTCTGCCCTTTCTCGCTTAGCCAAGGCCACCCCATACGCCACGTATTCTTCTCGCGAGCTGGATGTCCTTCTGCATGATGGTCACTCGTTTCGCGTGGATGGCGCATAGATTTGTATCCTCGAATAAGTGGACAAGAAACGCCTCGGCAGATTCTTGGAGCGCTAATATAGCTTGCGATTGCCACCGCATCTCCTCGTCTACTGGGCGCATGGTTGAAGCTATTTCTCTGACCTGGGTATTTAGTTAGCATGAATCCACCTTGGGATAATTCTTTTCGTATTGGACGTACAAGTCGGGCAAAAGGCAATTTTCTCAGCAGCAAATCAGTGTTGTTTTGTAGTTTTCGGATTTCTCTCAATGCGACAGTTCCTGGCCTGTATCTTCTTCTCCGGGGGTAAGGAATCGGGTCTCCGGCTGCAGGTCTATTAGCTATTTGGTCCGAATATAAATTGTCGTTAACTTATAAACTTACGTCTTGCCCTCATCGGGTCATTCAAATCGGGGAATCCGTGAGGATAAAGCCTCCGTCCACCTCCTTCACCCCCTCCACTCCCTCCGCTGCCTCCGCTGCCTCCGCTGCCTCTACCTCGTCCTCGTCCTCGTCCACCTTGTCCACGACCCCGATCCATATTTAGAGTAATAAGTACGGTATACCAGAGTTTTAAACAAGAGGTTAATGTGTTTTAGTGGCGATGCGACAACTATGCGATTTAGTGTAGCGCGTAGTATAGGGATGCCTCGGGTAGAGGGTATATGTATTGAATCGAGAAAGTGGATTATAATCAATGAATAGGTATTATGCGATTGAAAGCCGTCGTCTTGGAAAGAAAGAGGTTTGTTACTTTGAATGACAAACGGGCATTAGTACATTCCTATGAAAGAGAAAGAGAAAGAAAAGAAAGAGATCATATGAATTCGGTTGGAGAAGCATAATAATGTGTGTTGCGTGTGTGTGTGAACGCTGGAAAAACCAAGGGGCTGGGAAATTCAATTTGCAACTGCCCACTTCTATCTTCTATTAGACGCGACTTTTACCACGCCCCGCGACGCGCGCTCCAGCCATTTCAATTAAAACCCCTGCAAATCTTAAACTTAGTGGGTCCCTTAGTCTGCCCCTGGATTAGTACCCTCACGCGAGAAATTGGCTTTGACCGGGGGATCAACGAGTTTCTAGCAGCCACAAGCAAGCCATAAGCAAGCCACAGCCCATATCAAGTCGATACCAGGTATTAAATTGGTGTGGACGTCATTAACCTAACGGTTAGCTGCTTCCATACACTTCGCGGAAAAATGCAAGATAGCGATATAATTCATTTAACCAGAAAATAAGATCTTGTGCCGTCCGGAATCGCTAATTGCTGGCATTTAGTGGACTTACGTACCTATACATGCCCACCGTATTCAATACCGGTTCAATACCAGGTACCATCTTGGTAGCTGAACGAGCAAATGACAGATCAATACTCCGATAAGGCCAGATTAGCAGTGGGCTGAGGAGGCAATCCCGCCATCGCCGTAAATTTACAACTACACATTACCTACATCAAACTTCCGTTTGAAACTTCCTTCTTTTCTCTTTCTCCTGCTTCTCGTCCTGTGTATTCATTAACGTATCAAATTCCATACGTTTCTGTTATAATTCTTGTAAGACCATCATTCGAATTAGATTACCTTCTTGCCCTCGTTCCATATATAACCGCCAGTCGCGATTCGATATGGATCAGATGATTCCTGGCGATGGGGGCCGAAACCCATTAGAGGCCTGGTTCTGGGAGATGCCCATATGCACCCGATGGTGGACAACCGCAACGGTTTTGACGAGCGCTTTGGTGCAATGCCAAATGGTTACCCCATTCCAATTGTTCTATAGCGTTCGCACCGTATTTCAAAAGGGGGAAGTAAGTTTTCTCGTGCCTGAACAAAGGGCACCAACCTGGAGATGATGGCCAACTTGCTAACTTACCTGACTTTATAGTATTGGCGATTGTTAACTACATTTTTATACTTCGGGCCGTTCTCGTTCGATCTTCTCTTCCATGTATACTTCCTCCAGCGATATTCTCGACTCCTAGAAGAGTCATCCGGTCGATCGCCAGCTCACTTCTCCTGGTTGATGGTATACACCATGGCCTTCCTCATTGTTTTGTCGCCGTTCGTGTCCATGCCGTTCCTCGGTCACCCGTTGTCATCAACGCTAGTTTACATCTGGTCACGACGAAACCCAGACACTCAACTGAGCTTCCTGGGCTTGCTCGTGTTTACTGCGCCGTACCTGCCCTGGGTGTTGATGGGTTTCAGCCTCGTTATGCATGGGACGGTACCTAAGGATGAGATCATGGGTGTTGTTATTGGCCACATCTGGTACTTCTTCTCTGACGTGTATCCTCCGATGCATAATGGTTCTCGACCTCTTGACCCGCCTACGTGGTGGCGCCGACTTTTCGAGGGCCGACAGCAGAGAGACGAGACAGCCGATGCGATCAATAACGAGTTCGCAGTGGCTGGAGGTCCGGAACTTGCTGCAGCAGATTTGCGATAAGCAGAAATAAGACAAACCGATTCAGATAGTAGTAGACGGCTATTATTCGCTCATTCGTGGCGTTTGGGGTCAGATTCCAGTGACATTCATTTACAGTGGCGTTATCCAAGGGACAATATGGGGGCGTTGAAGGTTGATACGGAATAAAACATAGCAACAAACCACAGGTGATGGGTCTTTTGTACATATTGTTAAACCAGTCCATCGAACCACACGGTTGTTAGTGAGATTACTTTTTAACTTAACTAAAAAGTGTCCTTCGTAGGAGACTTTTGAGTTGGATTTTTGCGAAGTAATAAAGAAAAAAAAAATATTAAACCAACCCTGCATCCATTGCTATCACGAGCCTTCTTATAACTGTCAGATGGATACGGAATTTCGGTATGGGAGCTAATCATCTTTCGAAGCAGAGTCTGAATATCAGGCTCTTGACATCCTAAACAATTCTATTGGCCTCTTAGTTGCATCGCATCATGCAATAAACCTTCGTCGGACGAAACAATTACCTACCTAGGCGCATATAAAGATAATGTAATGTTATAATGCTACTATACTCATAGAAGGATTCTATATAAGATAGCCTGCTTTATAGGATCATCAACTATAAGTCTATTCCACCAATAAACAGCCAACTTTTAGAAATAGCGGGACGCAAGTCTCTACATAGTAGGTACCTAGACCCCACCAAAGGAAAAAAAGAGAACCTATCGCCCGGCCGCCCCGACGTCACACCTGAGATTTACCTAAAGTTACTCACCTGCTGGCGCCATCGCTGCTAATTACGAATCGGGAGGCTTATATATATGAAAGACGGCCACCCAGAAATATTTGCTAGCAAACCCTCATTCCAAATTTCCTAATATATTTCTCCGGTCTACGTAAATAAGGCAAATATATCAGCTTATTTATTCAACTCCTCGTTGCGCATTAAACAATTCGAAATGCGAGCCTACTGGTACGATAATGCGCCTGTAAGTGATCAGATAATTGAAAAAAAAAAAAAAAAAGTGCCCCTCATCACATCATCGCGGGTTGTTTTCGTGAATGCGCTTACCCGTATAATTCATCGCGATACTACAACTTATGATTTTACACAACTACATTATACTAACAATTAAGTAGGGCGACCAGCGCCTGCCGCATGACTCTGGCAAAGATCTAGATGCTGCGGCTCTCGAGAAACTGGGCGTTTTATACTTCCGATACCCTGAAGTATCTGCTGTCGACGAGCTCGCCAGCAAGCGCGGATACAAAAACCGCGATGAGATCACCGTCTCCCCCGAGAAGATGGGCGACGTCTACGAGGAGAAGGTCAAGTCCTTCTTCAACGAGCACTTGCACGAGGACGAGGAGATTAGATACATCCGCGACGGTCAGGGGTACTTTGACGTGCGAAGCAAAGATGACGAATGGGTGCGCATTCAGCTCGAGAAGGATGACCTGATTATCCTACCTCCGGGTATCTACCACCGATTCACTACAGATGAGAGTAACGTATGTTTATTTCCGCTTCCCGCATATCTACGAGCAGATATATCTAACATCCCGCTGTAGTACATCCAAGCTATGCGCCTTTTCAAGGACGAGCCCAAGTGGACGCCGCTGAACAGGTCGAACGAGCTGGATGAGAACCAGTTCCGCAAGGAATATGTCTCACAATACCTAAAATAAGTTAGGTGAGGGTGATGCGAAGTGTTACGAAGTTACGCGTTGTATGGATGATCTAGCGGATGTGGCGGTAGCAATACTTTAAGCCTCGGGCGCGGAGGGTTCTTTTGTTAATAGAAAATTCCTTGGTGAGGTGACGAATAAAAAAGATATGTTGCTTGATTATAATTCGAGTATTATATGATACCATAAAATTTTGGTGTTTTGACGTTGCGATAATTCAGTATACAACAAATTAAGGAGTAAAATCTAAGAGCGATCTATCATACATAAAAACGGACAAAATAGTAACTACTAAGTTAGTTACGAATCTTAAACACAAGTTCGACAGTCTCGGCAATGAGATTTGCGGGGACTTACCAAATAGGTAGCATTACCTTTTACCCCAGCCAAGACGGAACCCCAACTTTCTTTCTCTCTTCTCTTCCCCGACCACCCAAAACCCCCCATTAGATGATGCGGTGCGCCTTGGAACAGACGAATGGGATCCGCGAAATGACGAGCTCGCACCTCAAATCGCAGCAGCCAACCCATCCCCATCATGGACTCTAGATCCGCGTCCGAAGTCGCCCAGCCCTCGCCCGCGGGCAGCACCTCCGCTAGCACCGCTGCCGCCGGTGCGCCGTCGAAGGGCAAGTTGCTGCTTCCCGCTAGCTGCGAGCCTCCGCTGCCGAATGCGCCTCGGAAGCAACTCGTATGGATTGTAAGTTCATACATCCATCCGACTCGTACATTCAAATGGCCTTTCACAATGAGAACCTATTTGAGTATTACATAGGTCTCTGCGGGAATAAACGGGGTTAACGAACGGGCGCATAGGTCTTTGGCGGCACAGGCCATATGGGCCGGTCGCTGGTGAAATGCGCGTTGGCGCGGGGCGATTTGGTCGCGGACGTAGGGCGCACGTTTGAGAGCTCGCCGGAGGAGATGGCGGGCCAGCACGAGAATTGTCTTGGCCTGCTGTGCGACGTGCGCGCGCGGCAGAGCGTAGCGCAAGTCGTCGAGCGGACGCTGGACCGCTTTGGTCGCATCGACGTCGTTGCGAATTGCTCGGGCTACGGAGTGATTGGAGCGTGCGAGGATCAGGATGAGCATGAGATTCGCAATCAGTTCGAGACGAATTTCATGGGCACTTTGCATATTATTCAGGCTACGCTTCCTTATTTCCGCCAGCAGAACGGGGGACGGTATCTTATTTTCAGTTCGACGAGCGGAGCTTTGGGTGTGCCTGGATTAGGGCCCTATTGCGCGACGAAGTATGCGGTTGAAGGACTAATCGAAGCGATGCTCTACGAGATTGACTCATTCAATGTCAAGGCGACTCTAGTAGAGCCTGGGCTAGTACGACGTGATGAGCCGGACGCAGAAGCAAGCCCTCTGCCCACATGGGGTCACTTCTTGATCAAGCAGCCGAGCGAGGCATACGGACACTCGACATCGCCAGCGCTACACGCGAAGCGGATGGTGCAGTGGCTCGGGGACCGACAGCCGACAAGCGCAGTTAAATGCGCGGAACTAGTCTGGCAGCTAGCGCATTGCTCGTACCCGCCGCTACGTTTAGTCCTCGGCAGTTATGCCATCGAGAGTATCCGTGACCGCCTTAGGTCCGTCACCGAAGAACTAGAAGATTGGAAGCATCTTAACTATCCCGCCGCCCCCGAGACGGAGGCTGCTGCTTCGACAGCGGAGAAGAACGAGAAGGACAACGAGAAGGAAGACGACACGGGGGATTCGAATGTGGAAATGCAAGATCCTTCTACTTAGGCTTCAAGAGTTTATCTTCTGGTTCGATGCCTCCTTGAAAGCTCAGACACACTATTTTGGTACAGGAGTTGGTCGGATATGTCACTACTGCCAAGTACCAAGTTTAAGAAATCTTTTCTTCTTCTTTTTTTCTTTTTTTGGGAGATAGTTGTCGGACACTATAAGATTCTTATTTGCTGATTGAAATTTGTCCAATTAGTGGAATCAACCGCAGACGCAAACATATTGCCCTCCGGATAACTATACAATATCTTTGATTACCTTCCATTTGACTTCGAAATATGACATATGAATGTGAAATATAAATGAAATAGTTATATGTACCATTTGAGGCTTGTCGTTTAAACGAGAGGACCCTGGTTGGCGTTTGTTTTCTGTACATAGAAGCATTGATGGTTCTAAATTTACCAACGCCAAGACAAAAACTAAGATTTTATATGTATACAACACAAGCCTCACCTCGGACGCCACATTTTGATTTATCTCGAGGCTTCAAATAATAGGCAATGTCTGCCTGCACTCGGTAAAATTACCCTCGATTAAAAACTCCTCTGGCATGCGTCCCTGACGATATCCGTTAAAGAATTCATTTTAATGATTTACATAACTACACGACTGCTGTCTTCAATTGTTTTACTTAACGCCAACTACAATAATATACGCCAATTCTCGAGTAATTGGTTTTCTAGTTATTCGTTCTTTTTTACTTATTAGTTAAAAGACCCTTGAATCTATAAAAAAAAAAAAAAGTACAGGAGTACTTGTCGCAATCTACGCGTTAATCGGGTCCACAATTTCCGGGCGCAGCGCCGTTTCGTTTGACAGATAGCCAACTCTTTTTCTTTTCCCCTGATTTTAGTTTTAAGTCCTCCGATCTTCCCATTCCTCTCCTTCGCCATCCATACCTATTAATCCTACCGCCAGCCAAGCCGAGTCAGAACTTGAAATAGGAAGAGAAGATACATTTCTGTATCGTCACCATGTCCGACAAGAAGAACGAAGACTTTGCTATTCGCATGCCCGACTCGGGTTTGCGAAGCCCATATGGCGGAGAGAAGGACCCTTTCATCCCGGCCGCTCGTCCTGCGCGTGTCGCTTCTCACCAGAGCCTCTCTTCTCAGCTCTCCAAGATCGAGAATAACCCCATCGTCTCCGTCCTCGCCTACTGCCTGTCCTCGATTAGTATGACTGTCGTCAACAAATATGTCGTGTCCGGCTCCGAATGGAATTTGAACTTCTTCTATCTCGCAGTCCAGGTACAGCCACTTCCAAGAGATATAAGACAGGGTTTTAGAATTTGCTAACATTGGTGCTTTTAGTCTATTGTGTGTATAGTAACTATCGAGGCCTGTAAGCAATTGGGCTTGATCACGAACCTCGCGCCGTTCGACGTAAACAAGGGAAAGCGATGTATGTATTTATTGTTTTGCTGGCTGCCTGCTCGAGTCTCGAGATACCCTGTCTGCATCTATAAAATCTTCTAACATCGTTGCAGGGTTCCCTATCTCTCTCCTCCTTGTCGGTATGATCTACACGAGTACCAAGTCGCTGCAGTTCCTGTCCGTCCCCGTATACACTATCTTCAAGAACTTGACTACTATTGTTATCGCATACGGCGAGGTGCTATGGTTCGGCGGCAGCGTCACGCCTCTGGCCCTCCTCTCCTTCGGTCTTATGGTTTTGAGTTCCGTCGTTGCTGCTTGGGCGGATACGCGCAGCGCTAGTCAAACTGCCGCCGCCGCCGAGGCTCTTGCGACTTTGAACGCTGGATATGCTTGGATGGGTCTCAACGTTTTCTGCACTGCTGCTTATATCCTGAGCATGCGTAAGGTTATCAAGAGCATGAATTTCAAGGACTGGGACAGTAAGTTTCTAATGCGCCATTGGCTCTCCTATCTAAGCTATATGCTAACTATAAATACCTAGGCATGTTCTACAACAACTTCCTCACCATCCCCGTCCTAGTTGTCTGCTCGCTTATCGCAGAGGACTGGTCCAGCGACAACTTGGCCAAGAACTTCCCCCCCGACACCCGAAATGCTCTCTTCGTTGGTATGATCTACTCCGGTATGGCTGCTATCTTCATCTCGTACTGCTCCGCGTGGTGCATCCGAGTTACGTCTTCCACCACCTACTCCATGGTCGGAGCTCTCAACAAGCTCCCGATCGCCGTCAGTGGTCTCATCTTCTTCTCCGCACCTGTCACCGTGGGTAGCGTTTCAGCTATTCTTATCGGTTTCATCAGCGGTATCGTGTACGCCTGGGCCAAGGTACGACAGATGCAGGTAGCCAAGAACTCGCTGCCGACTACCCAGCCCACTATGAGCGCAAGCTCTCAGAGCAACCGCGATGCCGCCAACTCGTAAGCGAGAGCGGCGGTGCTTTCTACGAGCTTTGCGGCGAGGTTCTTGGCACCGATAGCTTGGCCACTTCGTGCCAGTGCAATTCTGAACGAGGTGGCAAATAATGGAGGAGCAGCCTCCCTCGAGTCGGCCAGCGTCACTGTATAATATCTATCCCATCCCCATCCCCATCCCTTTCGACTCGGTGGTGCCAGACGGACGGGCCGATGATAAAATTTTCTGGTATAGACTTTTTAACTTATAATGAGAACACGGAGCTCTACGGACTACGGGGAAGAGGGAAGGTCACATTCCATCATCATTCACGATCAATCATCATTAGTCATCATCATATTGTTTTGGACGGCGCAAGAATTTAGGACCCGAAAACCCTCTCCATCCCTTCCCCCCCACCCCCTTACCAACCCCCTTTCTGCCCTTATCATGTCATTGTGGTTGCTTTTAATTTATAGGGAGGGTATTAAGCATTGTTCGTGCCTATACGCACGTCGTGTAGTGGGTAGTCTAAAAACCTCTATACCATGCGTGCATGTTGAATCAAATCGATGTTGGGGGTGGAAATAAGAAGGGAAAGGGGGGGAAGGGAGCATGTCACATACAAATACCATATGCGTACGAACGTACGAGCTGGTCTATCTGAGCAGTCGTAATACACTAAAGCAACTACTTATTGGCTTACGAGTTAATCATATAGAGATGGCTAGGTCTTTAATGTTTCTGATGTGGGCGTTGTAAAGGGGCAATGTGATGAGGTCAAGATAGAAATGACTCAACTACCTACCTTAATGACTACATAAATGTCTAGGTACCTAATGTTTTTTAAGTATAATTTGTGTATTTAGTTCGATGTTTTGATTTTTCATTCATTTTGACTTGATTTTGAAAATATCCCCTTTTCTCATATCCCACCTAGCCGTTGATGTATCCCATGGTCTTATCCGCCCCTTTTCTCATAGAAAAAGAAAGGGAAATAAAATTCCGCTCACTCTATCTCACCAAGGCAGTCAATTTTCACTGCCGTTCCTTATCCTGATGCTAATTCAATCTCAAACTATCCTGGGCACCTAAGCATCCAAATTTACCCACACCTACCTTGTGATAGAGCGGTATCTGCACAAGATGTGTCCTTTACCACTCCCCCATTCAGCTATACCATAGGACCAATTTTAACACCCCCTATCGATATACAACCGTCGGTTGCCAGCATCCCTATCCCTCCGCCGGGATACTGTGAGTCGCGTGCCGAGAGCTCGGTTTTGCCGACCCGGGCATATAGTAAGTCACCCGATACCTTCAAAGTCACGCTGTACGAAGCGTCATACTGCCAGTCGAACTCAACGCTGGCTAATTCTATCCGTTCTTCATCCAAGGCTTTGACTAGGGCAATCCGCTTTACGGAATCGCTACTGTTGATATCGCCCTTCTGAAAGAGTAGCGCGTAGTACCTATTCAGCCCTCGCACCCGCACGGCAACACCGACTGTCCCGCCAAGCTTGACGACGAGGTTCCTAAATATGGCTCTGTAATCTGACCAATCTCGTGTGCCGTAGCTGACAAGCCCTTCGCCTTGATCCTGGGATACAACGAACGCACCGAAGGAAATATCAAACATATCGGCACTGCTGACGAAAGAACGCTTGAAGAAGGACCTTGGCCCGTCTCGGTCATCGCCTGGTTCAAGGACTAGAGTTGGAGTACCATCCCACTGGAGTTTTTCCAGCCATACATCCACATTATCTGAGCTAGTTATGCCCACAGCCTGAATTGGCTGGCAGCCTAGACTTTCAGGAATCTTCCATTGCACGACCGCGGATCGATCCGTAGTGAAATTAGCTCGGGTCCCGATAATATTTTCTAGTTCATCCTTTGACGTATACACTCTTAGTGCCAGGTGCACAGACTTCCAGTATTTTTTAATTCGCATGGACGCGGTGAGGACCTGTCCCGGATATATTAAAGGCGAGGCCGACAGCTCATATGAGTGCATAAGGTCAAGATCGGGCGGTGTGAAGGTATCTGTCATCACATATGGTGTTCCGCTGTATGTGAATTTAATAAGTAACCCAGATTTTTTCACGTTATCGATGGCTTTTTTGATAGTTGACATAGACTTGGAGCCCTCTGTTATATATTGGAATCCTTGCACGCTCCCTGGAAGGCTGAAGTGGAACTGTGCGCCGCCCTTTGGAGGTGTGAGTGTATCTTCGCCGGCGAGCTTTCGGCCTGCATTTACAATATCGTAAGCGACATTCGAGGCATTGTTGATTGAGTATCCACCGTCTGCGCTCGAGATCAGGACACGATCAGCCAGTGGCCCTCGCCAGTCGCAAACTTCCCCAATACCGTTTTCCTTGGGGTCAAGTGCCGTCAGCCCGTGCATGATAGCAACCAAGCACCCGATGTTTCCAGAATTACAATCTGTATCCCAGCCGCACGTATTAACAACGTGCATGGCTTCGGCAAAGTCATTCCCAGCGTAGATTAACGACATGATCATGATGCCGTGGTTCGGTACCACATGACAAATTCCTGGGAACTTATCATACCCATACTTCTTCTCGATCCTTTGACGTGTATACATCCAGTCATCGTCATCCTCACACCAGGTGCGTACATCTTCAATGAGCGTTGCTATTAGTGAGTCCGAAGGTATGAATTTGAGCCCGGTATCCAAAAGGTGGTCGACGTCCTTGGAGATAAATGCTTCAGCCTCCATGGCTGCCCATAGCTGCGCTGCGTATAGAGCTTCTCCGTCGTGACTCACCGAGGCTGCTGCTCCCGCGAGCTGGACGGCTAAAGCGGGATTCCCTGGTGCGGCCATGGCAAAGCCATCAATAAATATCTGAGCACCGATCTGCTCGGCGATGGTACGACCGTTTGTTTGGATAGAGCCGCTATGTGGTGCCTTGATTCCCTTCCGTAAGTTCAAGAAAGCTGTGTGTTCAGTTGACATGCCGTTACCACCCCACCAAAAGACGGTACGGTTTTTGATCACGTTATTGAGCCATGTCTTACCGACCTGTTCGGCGCTAATAGGGCACTCCTGTGAGGATTCTGGGGAAGCCAATGTGTCCGGGGTTCCTGGTGCTTCAGAGGCTTCCGGTGTCTCTTGGCCTTCCGTGATATCCATATTGTCTTCGCTCCCATCGTGAGTTTCCTGACTCTGAACGCGATTGTGGATGGGGTTGTAATGTTCCTCCAGCGCCTTTATAAACGTAAAGGTGCCAGAGATATCATCATCCGTGACAACAATAGGTAATCCAAGCTTGTTATTGACATAGTAACGGACATGCCCTAGCTCGGATAGTATACGCTGATGTGTCCATCCCTCGAAAGGGCGACCCATGTACACACCGATTATTTTCCCGAGGACACCAGCGTAAACTCTTTCGAGGTAATCCTTTGGAAGAGGAGAGATAATGTCCTTTACTTCCTTGTATACTTCCTCTTTTTGTTCATGCATCTTCGATGCGATTTTTTGGAGAAGCTGACGAAGAAGTTGAATGGGAGAAGAGGATGGAAAGGATGGAAAGGATGGAAAAGATGGAAAGGAAGAAGAAGAAAAGTGAACTTGTGAAATCCGCGCGTGAAGTTTTAACGCGTAGTTGCCTATAATACGGTGTATACGGTGTAAACGGTACCTATACCTACCCTATACATCCATGCATTCGTCCATGTATACTGCATACTTCCCGCCTCAGGTGATAGGGGATACCTATTAGCTAATGTATGTGCTGCTTCCTGCACCCCACCCTCTCGTTACGCGATTTAGGCAGCTACAGGGCAGTTGCCGTAGCTACTATATTATGGATGTGTGAGTGTGATACCATTGGAAGGAGAGACTTGATATATGATATTATATGATACATCGGTGGAGTTTCGTT
Source organism: Daldinia sp. FL1419 (assembly GCA_025201765.1). NCBI lineage: Eukaryota > Fungi > Ascomycota > Sordariomycetes > Xylariales > Hypoxylaceae > Daldinia > Daldinia sp. FL1419. The sequence continues at coordinate 128,214 of MU623366.1, forward strand.
TGAGAAGGAACCTTAGTCAAGACTGACGAAACGCAAGAGGTAATCATTGGCTGTTACGGGCATTACGTATAAATGACCTTTACCCGGGGATACTCTTACCTGTAAACCTAGGTAGGTATGCAGGTAAGTACGCAGGTAGGTACGCAGGTAGGTAAGGTAGGTATACCTATGCTTCAGTACTAGTAGAGTACCTATGCAAGTTTCGTAAATTTAGGCACGTTTAGTACATAGGACGAGAGAGGCAAGGCGATGGAATAAAATAATTGTGTTTTGTAAATCCATTCTACCTTACAGATTTACCACCAAATACAATTGGCTGTACCAGAAAACCCCAAAACGCCGTTGATGCATGCCGTCGATACAAGCCCCATGGATCTTTTGCCCTCCTGCTTTTAGTCCACGCGTGCGCATTATCATGTCTAATTTAATGGGTATCCACCGGTAATCATCGTGTCGAGTTAGCCATATTTGACTTCTTATCTTGCGACGGCTGCGCTAAGCACCTGTGTACGGAAGAAGCCTCCCTTGGTGCGTTCGATGACTTGCTGGTAAACAGAGCTCGGCGGATGGTTCATGACGACTGTGCCCTCCTTATAGTCGATCTTGGCGTCGACCCTCGTATCGCGGATTAGGTTTACGATCCACTTCTCGCCCTCATCTTCACCAAGCCCTAGACGTGCGCTTAGGTCCTTGATGTCGATACGAGCGTGAATCTTACAGTAGCTCTCCGAGATAAGATGCCGTGCAGCGTCGACAAAAACATCAGCAGCGGAGAACAGGAAGAAGTCCGAGCGCAGGATCTCCTCAGCGAGGGAAAGCTGCCGTTGCGCTTCCTCGAAGTCGAAGTCGATGTAGAGAGCTCGGACAAAATCGGTCACTGGGTCGGTGTATTCATACGCCTCTTGCTTAACTATGCGAATGATATCCTTGAGCTGCTTCTGGTATTGGCCCGAGTTGCGGGCCCGACTGCGGCCGGTGATAACGGCAGCGGTGAGATAACGAAGAATCCAGGGACAGCTGGTCTGGATGGTGTTGATGTAGGCGGGGCTGAAGAATAGATCCAAGATGGTGTCGCGGGTGCGATCGTCGTTAAAGAGAGGGAATAACGCCCAGTGAATAAGCCAGGTGCGTTGGCTTAGCTGGGCTAAGGGGTTGTTGAAAAGCTTGGTGTCAATATTCTCCTTGACCTTATTCAACTCTTCGACACTGCCTTCCCAGTTCGTAGTCAGAATTTCAGATGCGAACTTTCCCCACGTTGCAGCGGCGACCTTGTCATTATCGGTAGAAAGTACACGAAACTGATATAAAAGATCGGCAGCGGCAGCATAGTTACCGCAGCTGTACTGGAAGTTGCCAAAGTCATACAGCGCGTTGACCATTTCGGTGGTGACCTGAAAGAGAGATTAGGACCCAAGCAGAAACGATGAGATATCGTAAGGGGCTTATACATACGCCGTGCTCGTTTTTAAGGAATTCGAGGTTGGCAACTTTGTCGCTGCGCAGGTTTCCAACAACATCCTCGCGACCCAGTAGATCCACGAGCTTGCTAGTGCTCTCCTCGAACTGCTCTAGACGCGTGATAACCTTCTGTCGCTTGTCGTTAAACTCGGCGGGTGGCTGGTCTAGTCCTTCGAGTTCCGCCTTGAGGTTGCCGACGAAATCGGTCATATTGGTGGTCTTGAGAAGTTCATATTTAGCCTTAGTTATAGCGAGCACTGCGGCGTCGTCGGCGTCTTCGGGTAGTTGACCTGCGGCGAATTCGAGTAGAGGAAAAACAAGATGACGGTCCAGGTGACCAATCAACTTGGGTAGAAGATCATATTCAGCCATGTTGACTGTCGATAAAAATTATGCTTGGAATTCCAAGAATTTTTGGCGACTTTATGTGGGATTAGTGGTGGGTGTTAAAAATGGAAAATAACTGAGGCTAACAGAGTTGCTGAAAATTGAAAATTATCACCAATGTATGTAACCTAATTGTTTGGAGGGGCAGCAGTAGTTATTCCTTAATTCCTTAGACCCGTGGACCGCATATGTGGTTTTGGTTTGACGAGGGCCACAACGAATAATTCTAAAAAAGTGGATTGTGGGACAACTCCCGCATTTATCGATAAGACTTGATAGTCAGGATAGTCCGGATTTTAGACGCCAAGAGGAAGCAACTTACCAAGAGGGCAGGGAGCAGCTGCTTAGTACCTTTTCCGATATTCAACCGGACTAGGTCAGTTCCAGGTATAGGTACCTGTGTACTATGTACATGTGGTCAATACAGTGTATAATAATTTTGCACTGTTTCGCCGCCGATAGCTGATATCACTAAAAAAGTTCCAAGGCTTAACTTTTTGCGATTTACTATCGACAATTGACGATTGTCGCAGTTGGCCTTGGTTTTCCACATAAACGTCTACCTTAGCCGCAACCATGCAGCTGTTAACCAGAACTCTACGGCACCTTGCCGCCCGCCCTGCGCTATTATCGACGCCCTTGGTGCGATTCGCCTTACCTATTCGCACGCGATGCCTCTCCATGTCAACTTCGACTCCGGTGGGCGAATCCCCAAGCCTCTCCGAACCCATTCCGCCCGTACCACCCATACCAAACCATACTGCTCCCTCTACTGCTCCCTCTACTACCGAAACAGAACAAGCAGGCCCCGATTCCGAACCAAAGGTACTGCCATATCACGTATCTAGGAATAAGCTCAACAACCTAGCCGTGTATCATAAGGCTAAGAGGGGCGGAAATCTAAAGATTACAATGCTCAAGAGAGGGAAGGGTGATTTACAAGCATTGAAGCATGACATTCAAGAAGCGTTGAGGCTTAAAGAGGGCGACATATCCGTTCATAATCTTACCGGACATATTATCTTAAGGGTGAGTTAGTATCTTCCAAAGCCAATTTCACTTCTTTATACTAATAAGGCCCTCTCACTAGGGTCATATGAAGCAGCAAGTTCTTAACTTCCTTCATACTATGGGTTTCTGAGAAAGCCGAGGGAGTGGCGATGATATAGACGTAGCGCCATGCTATCAGACTACACCCACTCGAAGAAGTAGGGTGAGATGGCAACGAAGGAGCACGTATGGATATACAAGCGAGGAGAAGAATAGTATAGACAGGCTTTACCTGTCTTGAAGTAATAGGTCGAGTCGAGACTTGCCCGCATCTAGGGACATCGGTTATATAGTATTCCGAAAGTCAACTCTCACCTACACATGTACATATATGTACAAGGATCCATGAGCTATCGAGCCATCAAAAAAGGGGCTCGCGCATGCATGTATAAAACTATATAAAAATCAAGCCAACTTACTCCCCACCCCCTTTCATATTCCAGTACAGTCCGGTCTCTAGTCTACTAATCACTACCCAAGCTATTTGGATGGCATAGCGTATTCTCTAGGCCCTTCGGTACAGTATAGAACTACGATCGAAGAATCGTCCAGCCCCAGTTCCTGTTTCGTGTCCGCACATGCTCTCCTAAGCGCAGCAAGAGTGGCAGCGCCGCAAGGCCCGGCGTGTATACCGCGATCTTCTAGCTCCTGAACTGCGTTATGCGCCTCCAAGTCCGTCACTGCGATACTGGCGTCTACGCCGTCTCTAAGTATGGGCCATGCGGTGGTAGATAGTGTACCACAGTTCATTCCACACATGATAGTATCTTCCGTCGGCACCGGAACGCCTTTTCCAGCTTTGAGCGATTCTAAAAGGCAGGCTGCGGTCGTGGGCTCGACGGAAAAGACCTTTGCCAAGCCGAAGTCTTTCCTCCAGGAGGCGCTCTTGAAGTGTGCTGTGACGGCCTCTCCTATAGATCCAGCGCCAACAGGGACGATCGCATGGGTGGCCGGCTTTCCACCAGTAAACTCCAGCATTTGACGATCAGACTCCGCTAACATTGTGCTATACCCCTGGACGAAATACTCCGGTACAATATCGAACCCTTCTACACTAACATCTAGAATTAAGATCGTCTTATCGCTAGCTTCGGCCTCCCGTTGCGCCACTGGTATCACATCATCGTAGCTCCCCTCCACCTCGATAACTTCGGCACCTTCGCTCCTAATCTTGTTCCGGGTCTGCTCGTCCATATACTTGGGCACGAACACTTTCGTAGGAATGCCCATAATCTTCGCGGCCATCCGCGACACGGCCCGGCCGCAATTCCCTTCTGTAAGTGTCACGACCCGGACTCCTGCCTCCTGAGCCTTGGCGCCCACATCCGCAAGGGGCGCGCTCCCGTCCGACACAGATAAACCCAGATGCGATCCTACGGCGCGGTACACGGCCCACGATGCGCCTAGGATCTTGAAAGCTGGTAGACCGAATCGGTTGGATTCGTCCTTTAGGAGTACGTTCCCGAGGCCTAGTTCTGCCGCTAGGTCCGGCAGAGCATGTAGTCGTGTCTCGTTGTAGTCTGGCAGAGTCTTGTGGAATGCGAGGATGGCTCCCTCCTGACTCCCGTTTTGCGCCGCGGCGGGTTCGTATACCCACTCTTGCGCCGTGGGATTTAGATGGATTAACGGCGACATGATAACACTTATTAAATGTTCTTTTCCCAGAGATCAAATATTGCTATAGCTACCTACTTACATATTTAGCGACTCGGGATGATAGAGCTCTTTTATTCTTACCTAGGTAGGTACCTTTTTTTTTACGATGTCTTCATCAAGTTTACTAATGAGGTAACAGCAATTCGTTCGTTCCACAGGTCTGGATGGACCCCACGCCGACGTCGGATCCCGATACGGAGCTTCAAGATATGGGGAACGCCGGTTATACACTTTCGGGTGTTGTATTGGCGGTGGGGGCGAATGTGGTTTCTTTAAACCCCATCCCGCAAGGATATATCTGCCGTCTAGAGTAGTATTGTAGTATTGTTCAAATCCCGAAATCTGTCGCATAGATGATGCTAGGTAAGTTAATATATATCGGGAACCGGACCGTAGTATCGGGTCATTTTTGTCGTGAACTCTTCTGCAGCTTTGCCTCTTCAATACTTACATAGCACGCCCTTCAGTATGTAAATTGGACGTAATTCAATCGTACGAGGACTGAATCGCTCCCGTTTAGCTATAATTAATATCCTTCAGCCCGGTTTTACGGCGTGGATATATGGTAGGTACTGAGGAATATCACCCCATGTGAAATACCGGCAAGCGATTTCCCGTCCGGACGACGACGTCAGAAGGCTGATTTAGCACTGCGTTTCTCTATATCCCGAAATCATAAAAAGTCGATACTAGTTGCATATGAAACTTACACGTAAAGACTATGTTCGCATGCCTCGAGGTAGAATTGACGGGATTCGTGTACCTTAATTTATATTTTCCAGATGATTTTCGTTACCTAGGCCGTCTAATATTTAGCAATTATGTAAATCATTCATCCTGTGAATTATATCAATGAATTTGTAGTCAAGTGGATTCTTCCTCAACTATAAGACTGGCCAGAAAGAAGTTACTTTTGACATCTAAGTAGGTAGTAATGCCTTGTCTAGGTACCTACCTAGGTGGAGATGTAGAACTTGACCGAGTTGATGTTACTCGACTATAACCAACACCTGTCCTGAAAAAAATAATACCGATATTTACCAAATAAGTGTAGCCAACAATAAAGCTGCATTTCCCGCCCCTTTAACTTCTCCTTCCAGACTTTTATCCCGACTAACTATTATTAGCTAATTGTATACCTATTGTATTGTCGGACAGATGACAAGCAGGTAAGTATGATGATTGTCTATGTTATTGAGAGTTAGAGATGAAGAACGTAGAGTCATGCTATACCTGTAATATGTGTCAAAGTAGGTCAAGCATGACCTGCAAATGAATCCTTGATTGCTTCATCTCTAATACTCATCTACCTTGCGCTAAAGCGAGAGGGGGGACTTTATATTACATAGGGAACAAATCAGTACCTAGATAAAGTGAGGTGGTGGTCACTATTCTAGGATGGCACAAACTAGATGAGTTACTTTTGTGTAGATGATCCGGGGCGAAGGGGAGTGCTTGGACGATTACCTAGTTTTTAAACTGTTGCATTGCGCCTCTTTGTTAGCTGCACTGAAGAGTTGTTGGTTTACAAGTAGATTATAACAGTCGATAGCTACCTAGGCATCCAAAATATTTAGATAAATTTCTATATATCTTCTCGAGTATATGATATAATTCTCCTCGAGTTAGTAGTCATGGCATTCAAACCACCTTGGTAGTCAGCATGTGCATGCCCAAGCCAACCAAGTAGCACTCTGATCTGTGAACTACATGACAAGTTGATATTTTGGATCATATTTGTTTTCACCCTAATTGTTAACTCAGTTTACTTAAAGCCGCTTGATGTCTATATGGATTCTTCAAACATTCTTTAACCCTGGGTTTTTTATATTTCCCATTAAACATTTACCTGTCAACCATGAACCTAACAGACTAGGTATTACATACGAACCCGCGAACCTAAAGTCGATTTAATTACTATCAAATAGTATAATTCTTTGCCCTAATGTGTAAGCTTTAGTGTGATGATGGTGGATGGTTTGAAGTATTTGTGCTAATAGCTACTATACAGCGTCCCACGGGCATGGCGGCAAGAAGCCTAAGCAACCATCCCAGGGCTCCACGGGCAAAAGCTGGAGTAACATGTATATGGAGCGTCGTAAGTCCGACCGTAAGCATGTGTATATTGTCCACCAGCCCGAGGTAGGTTCGGAATCGCAAGAATCCCCTCATCAGTCCCACAGAAGCCACCATAGCAGCCATCATAGCGGCCATCATAGTAGTCATCATAGCCACCATAGCCACCACAGTAGCCACCAAAGTAGCCACCACGGAAGCCGCCATGGAAGCCAACACGCGAGCCATCATGGAAGCCATCATGGAAGCCATCATGGAAGCCATCATGGAAGCCATCCCGGAAGTCATCACGAGAGCCACCGTGGAGATGTTGGAGATGTTGGAGATGCAACAGAAATCCCGGCAGCAGAGCCGGTCGCGCCAGTCGAACCTCCGATCCCCGAAGAGCCTCCCGTCGTGCCTCCGCCGCTAAACGTAAACAGGAGCTTTGAACAAATTCCAGGTACGCACACCGTTGATCAGCCGGTACCAGGTGGTATGTCAATGCGCATGTCGATGGCAGATAATATAATAGACCCAAGTCCAGCAGGTAAATATCCGCTCCCCGAACCCAAACTTATGAGTAAGTCATAACTATTTGACAGGCCCAGCGAATCTCGTCTACGGTAGCCAGGCGGCAAATCCGGAGGAGTTGGTATACAATGATGGGAATTCGGTCTACGATAACGGAAATGTGGTCTGCGACAGCTTATATACGGCATACGCCAACGGCTTGGGCCTCAGTTGGGGCCAACCTGATCGGCACGGTAGGCAATATCTTCAGTATGAGCCGAGGCAGCAGCGCCGACACCGTCACCAACGCCGCTAGAGTATTTCGGGGGACCCTAGTATCTCCCGTGGTCTATGGTGCGACTATTTCTCATTTTTGGGGTTTTGCTTGCGTCTTGCGAGCGTAGGAGTTTAAGGCGCATGAAGCGGAAAATAATTCCGTTGAGCTACGCGCTGTATGCGATGATTTGTAACTTATTTGTAGTTGAATTATCGATATTCTTCTCTTATGCATAGGTTCTTTAGACAAATGTTCGCTGTGAGCGTCGTGCTTTCGAGTACTGGATTGGATATAATCGGGCCCTCATTCGCTTGTTTTTTGTCTGTGTTTTCCTATCCAGACCTCTTCGACTCACTATTTCTATTCGGACTCCCAAATCCACAGAGATGTGATATTGGGTCGTAATTCTGTTCCCAGACTGAAACATATATTGCGGTCTAAGCGCATAGGTAATCGAAAAAGCTGTTAGGACTCATGATAGTCGGAATTTTCGAGACTCTGGCTCGAGTGGCGGTTACTGGTCCTGGGTTTCCGTGCTAGTAAAGCGCTGGATTTGAAATGGGTATTCATCTAAGGTTAGAGGAGATCTAGTAGATGGCCAATTAACCCTAAGCAAGAAATTATCGCATTTGACTTGTTTCATCGGTTGCAGAAGCGAAGCCTCAAAATCCGAAGACATTGATCGATGCCAATGTGGGTCTTCCCGCCCATGATCTTCGCGTAGTACCTCAATTGTCACGAGCAAGGAGTGTAGGGATGTCAGTTCGCCGATAGCGTTCCAGGCACAATCCCACGGGGTATCGCCGGAGAGGCTTCCCTCATCCCAACCTGGCCAACTCCTGCTGAAGGAGTTGTTGAAGTATGCGTGGATCATGGTACCACGATTGAAGAGTGCCAAGGATAATCTGACGTGGTGCAACATGTCGAGATGGTGGGGAATCATGGCCCGAGGGAAGACGGAAATGGAAAACAAATTGCTAAAGTGAAGGGTGTATCGCTCATATAGAATGTCCACAGATTCCAAGTATCTATCTTGCCGTTAGTGTTTAATGGATACGGGTAGGATTTTGGAAATATACATGGCGCAGCAAACGGCTAACAGCGCACTGACGTGACGTTTATTGCTGGGGGAAAGTCGCTCTTGAATCGCATCTTGATTCCAACCCATCCCCGGACTTCGAGACATTGGCATGCCGATGCAATTCTCATGGCCATCTATCCCTATTGCTGTTGGGTTCTTACAAAGCATGCTTACTAGCTGTTGCTCGTAGATGAAGATATGAAGATCCTTGCACTCAAAGACATATTCATAAATAATAATACGAATCTCAGGGATTAGTGCCGTTAGAAACAGTGAACTCGTTTGAGGAACCGGCTTGAGGGTGGAAGTTAATGCTTTTGGTGCGGTGGTTGACGATAGTAGGGTTCCATCCATGGCTTAAAGAAAAAGAAAGGGGGGGAAAGGGGGTTTCAATCTTAAATTTTTAGAATATGACAAAGTAATTTAAGAGGTAGATAGGTACCTAATTTACGAATGACGAAAAATATTAGATTTTAAAACTAAGAGGAGTATTGACGCAATAGTATTATCTTTTTCTTTATTGTTATAGAATTCGAGGCCAACGGTTTGTTTATGAAGACTGATGATGATCCTTCCAAGTACCAAGGTAAACCGATTAACAGACAGTCACGTGACTGACCATATATAAGTGAAAGGTACCTAAGTACCTACCTGATATGTACATAGTAAGAGAGCGTGGACATGGTTTTTTCTCTTGATGTTTCGTTTCTCCCAAATTTTAGACATCTGGGTCCGTATCTAAGTTTCTATGGCTTTATAAAAGGACCGTTGACTACCCAAGTTATAGAGAAAGAATAAATATCGATGGTGATGTATAACAAAATCTTGCAAGGGCATCACACACTTGGTGTAATACATATAAGATGATATATTTACATACTCTTAGATGATACTTCTCTATAGCCGATTCAGAACATTAGGCTAAGAGAGATGATGATCGATATGTAGCCCAGTTGTTACTTTCCGCAAAAGCAAGCTTTAAGTTAAAACATGGCTGGTTTTGGAACGTGTGCGGTTGCAATTCGGCTTGAATATTCATTTGATATGTGTATCGTGGAAGGGCCACTGCTGATATTCTGGTACTGATACAGGGTGCACAGGAGGGTTGTGCCAGTATCTCTTCGGAGAGGAATTGCATTCTTAGGTAGTCTGCGGATACGTAATAGGTGATCTCCCGTGCCGTGTCAATGAACTGACGTACTTGTTTGAATAGCTGACCCTGATCGGAGAATATATAACAGATAGGCTTGTTCATTGTAGTAAATGCAACAATAAACTCGGCAATCGACTCGGAATCGGAATACCGTAAGAATAGATAGCCGTTTATCCCTTGACCTTGGCTAAGGAAGAGACTACGGTTAGGATCCCAGAGTTGCTGAGGAACAGCTGCGTAAATATGGTAGGGTGCTCCTGAGAAATCAACACAGATCGCACCGTGAAATCGGTTCTCAATCGCTCGGGACTCGGAAGTACGAAGATCTTTGCGGATATAGACAGGAGTATTATCACCGCGATAACGTCTCATATGTGGCTCCGCCGTGAAAAGGATGTGAGGATTAGACCGAACATAGCCGTTAGAAGTCTTAGTTAGATATATACCCACCCAACCATCAGGTCTATCCTTGGGCCAGTCATCCCTTTCCGAAACACCTAGATCCCAAACAAAATCTTGAGTGATATCAGGGACACTTATAAGAGCAGTCTCGACACGGAGGCCCAAATTTGTGATAGAAAATTCTGTGCCAATGGCCGCATCTTTAATTCTTGGCTTTAAATGATGAGCATAAGTAAACTCTCTGGGAGACCTGGCGAAAATGCCTCGATAACTCTGATGATTAGGACTTTCTGAGCTTGAACTCGATGGTAATTCCGTCCACGCAAATAATGACAGGTCACTACTCTCTTTGATGATTTCCTCTTGTAATCGTATAAAGGCTTTATCACCTTCCCCATATAACATGGGCATATTAACACCGAATATGCCTAACAGACAGTATGCCCTGTCTTCGAGTCTAGTTGTCTGCCTCATCGATGCCCAAGACATGCGCCTAGCTACAGGAACATCAAACATAGCTTGACTGTTACTTAAGACTGCATAATCAATCCCAGTAACTCTAGCGAGAAGAGCATTCAGCTCGGGTTTCCTGCCTCTAAGCTTCCACTCAGCATCGTAAAATTCTGCCGCTTTAGGCGCAACTATCTCTTGAAGAGTCCAACCCCGATTTAACCATCTGCACTTTGGGAAAGAATCTTCAAACGGTGACCCAGGTGAAAGGTCGGAGAGGAACACGAAGCAGATGGCAGAATTCATATACCATTTGAACATGGAGTTGATTGCTTCAGACAATTCAGCACTACTAGATTTGTCAATGCAACAAGTATCAACCCATGCGTATTCCAAGCCATGATCAGAGGCAAGTTGACACGTGCGTATTATCTTATCAAAGCCTTTCTTCTTGCGTGCTTCCTCGGGGACTTGAAAGTCATGAAAGGATACTTCCCCGTCCTCCCAAGTATGTGATAATATTGCATATGTATATTCTTCTGGTTCAGTGACAAATTCTAGTAGACGAGTATGAGTGTTAATTAGCCACATTATGGAGCAATAGTACTTCACGTTTTCCAATTATAATAGTTGCTGTCATGGAATATTTTTGGAGTTCAAAAATATGACAGATTTTGTGCAGGATTATACGTTAAAAAATAAAGGGTGCGTACTGTATAAATATAGGGTATGGATAATTAAATACACTGTATTTACATACAAGCATATGGGCGGCTACGAAATTGGGAAGCTGAAGAAAAATATCGCGGTTGTATGTCGTCTGGATAACAATTGAAGCCTTGGAAAAATATGAAAATAATTAACATAATAAACAAGATATTAGCGTGTAATTATATCAGGAATAATTGTGAGAGATCAATAGCCAAAAGATAAGTAAATATTAGGCAACACTTAGGTAAATCTCTCAGCCACAGGTTGTGCTATAGCCATCTGGTCTATACGAAATTTGTGCTTCTCTGAACAGATAGTGAATATCATGATTGTGACCATAGGTACCTGGTCATGCAAACGTCAAGCTTGGGATCACTGGCTTACTTCTGTGTCCCTATGCTAGTGAGGCATCAGACTGGGAACAAAATATTATAGAATCAGGAGTAGATTACGAGTGACATGGCATATTCACTACTAGATAGTGACTGAATATGACTTGATGGCTGACTCTGTAGATAGACCCCTTCGGTATTTATAACGATACTACTGTTCTCTCCGATCTATCTGGTTCCCCATCAAAATTCTACCCATGTGGTTCGACCTCACAATTAAGCGCCATACTTGATCAACCAATATGTGTAAGTTCAACACCATTAACAATATTATTATTATTAGGGTATTACGTTAACAGAATCTACGCAGTTCCCCATAACCATAGCAGTAAGAAACATAAGTCCTCCAAGGGAAACTCATCGATGGGTTTGTATATGGAGCGTAGGAAGTCGAAGCCGGACGTTGTTCGGATTTATAAAAAAGACCCAAAGGCGGCGTTATCGCAGTCTACGCCGCCGTCGAGCTCTCAAGGTCGTTCTCCTAGAAGTCCTAGTGGGGACCGTTATAAGAGTCATAATGGAAGTCGCCGTGACAACCGACACGTAAGCCGTAACGGCCATCATGATAATCCTCTTGCTAGCCCTGTCGATGGCTTCCCTAATCAACCTCTTAATAATTATCCCGCAAGCCCTTTCATAATCCCTCAAGGGAGTCAATACGGAGGCAGCCAGTTCGGAAACAACCAATATGGGGGGGATTACGAGTACGCCTACGCGAGCGACGGCCAAAACGGTTATGAAAACCAACACGAAGTCTTGCATAGACCGCATTATGAAGCCCTAAGTGGAAGTCAGCCCCCCAGTCAATTCCCTGGTCAGTTCCCCGATCAGTCTACGGACCAGCACGGAGGCCGGTACGCAGATAAATACGCAGACCAATATGCGAACCAGCATATGGAACCTATAGGCCCAGATATCCCGTTCGCACCGCCGACCGTGCCGGTCCAGCCGCTTATACCCGAGGAACCAGTTACATATCCAGCCCAACGAGGCATATATAATATAGAGGAAGTGACAACACCAGACGGACAGTCGATACGGGTATCAGTGGGAAGGATGTATACGCCCGATGATGTCTCGTATCAAACGCCTCAAGCGAGCAGGAATGGCCCTCAACAGGACAAACCTACAAATCGGTTCCTGGTATGTAACCCTAGTCAGATTGGTGAACTAAATCAATACTATCGCGGGTGCGAATACTAGCTCTAGTAGGTATTTAGTCTTTCCTGGCTCTGTTACGGAGCTAGTTGCTGGACCTGAGGTAGGATGGCCACCTGCGTAGACCTCTAAGCGAATCGCGGCCCCGCGTGGTTGCTTGAGTTGATTTTAACTGTTATCCCATGAGCATAAAGGGTATTTCCATGATCTCTTAACAATATATCATCTATTAATCCTTCATGTCCCAATGCAGTCTTTTTCGATTCATGTGTGTAAGTATCTAGAGAGATGGGCTATGATTTGAGCAACCTGACTGCTTCTAACAAGCTACAGCTTTGTGAGTCCTTTCAAAATGTAGTTAGGAAGCAAATGCGAAAGGGATGGATGTTATAAGTTTAGTAGAAAAAAGCTCCCCTACCTAGTTTTTATATTGGCCATGTTCCTAGAGAGGAATCGCGAGGCCGTAAGAGCGAGAAGGATACCGAGGCAGTTGGTCGTTGGTCCACCGGAAGGGTCCACACCGGGAGAGCTACGACGCGAGAGCGCGCTATGTATTGAGGTAAGGGGTTGATGAGATCCGTCTAAGAAGTCCGCAAAGCCGGACGGAGAAATATTGAAGTTATTAAGGCGAATTCCCCTGAGAATCATCGGGCCCCTTTTCTACTACCTAGTTGACCATCCATAATACGAGTTAAGTCATCCCGAATATATTAGTTACTCCATTTTGTCCGACGGTATTCCGTTCCCGACGTCCATAGGGAATCAATCCCGTTACTAAACCCATTTGGACTCTTGTGTCCACATACGGTACTCCGGCTAAAGGCGAAGCCGTGAATATCATCATACGAGTACGAGTAATGAAAGTCAAGTTTTATTGCTTACAAAAGATGTTAATGCTATAATAGTGAATTATATGTGCCGGGTTGACGATGTGTAGAAGAGGGTCTCGGAGGGGTAAGACCTCATCCCCGAATCAAAAAGAAGCGGTAACCAATCCTAAGTCTGTCCAACAATTTCATGAACGCATAAGACATTCACAGTACCCAAGATAATAGATTTTGGATATAGAAAACACCGTGGCTGCTTGAGTTAGGACGATGCTAATGGAACTTATCGTTACGACGGATAAGGGGTTACTTCGACAATATCATAGGGCAATATAGCTGCTATCGAGAGATAGATAGGGAAGACAACTACAAGTATAAAATAGTTCAATTGGAAATACGTACGGATAGACGTTTCCGGGATAACCGCTCTCAATAGAGGATAGGTTCAGTTGACATATATAATGGGTCCGTATATACGACATGCATACCTCGTCGTCACGGTGAAGAGAATGGAATTCGGATTGTTCGGCCTCGCGTTTCGCTCTATGCCTATTGTGACGTTAAATACTCGTGAATCCCAGCTTCGGTCGGCTCGCGAAATGTCGCCGAACCGATGAAGAGCCAATCGTCGATGAAGTAGCGTTTGATGCAAAGACATATAAATAAGCCAGTCGAAACATATGGCATTAGTCTCTACAGATCAACATTCTATTGTCACTTGTACAGAAATCAGGTCAATACTATTTATTTAGTTAGATAGAGCGAAGTGATGGCTATTCAGACCACGAAACCTCGTATACTGATCGTCGGCGCTGGCCTTGGCGGACTCACACTGGCCCAATGCTTGCGGAAGCAGGGGATTCCGTTCGAGATTTTCGAGAGAGACGCAAATGCACACTCTAGGTTTTTAGGATGGGCTATTGGCATTCATACGTAAGTTCGCTAATATTTATTTCTCATTTATGGCTATAGGGGAACATAATACTGGAATAGTTAAAAGTTCCCTGAATGGGCTCTGTTGAGACTATCTTAAACCGTATTAATTATGAGATTAGACTCCTAGGTGACTTGAATTCATCGCTCCCCGAAGGTCAGTTTGTCTAATCTTATTCCTCCTGATAATAAGGTTTTAATCTTGGAGTAGACTTACCACCGATGAAGGAGAGTATAACTCACTTGTCCCCGCTGAAGCTAGAGCCACAACTTGCCTTTTACTTGCGTGGCAAGCACACGGCAGTAATATCTACCCCTGAGCGACCTGCTATACGAGCAAACAGACCTCGCTTCAGAAATTGGCTTTCGACCAATATTCCTGTCCAATGGGGAAAGAGGCCTACACAAATAGAGCATGTCCAAGACGAAATTCGACTTCACTTCGAGGACGGAACTACAGCAACAGGTGATATTCTAATAGGGGCAGATGGGGTAAACAGTTTTGGTATGTGATCCATCGTTCAAGTCCCTTGTAGTTTCATTAAAGAAATAAAGCCCGGCTTACATAGAATTAAAAGTTCGCGAACACCTTCTTGGGGTTCCAAACAACCAACTTCTACAACTGATCCCGAATTGTATGATAAGGGGCGAGACGACCCTGTCAGGAGAAGCATTTGAGCGCCAGCTCTCTCTCGGACATAGCGCCTATGTAGCAGGCGATACAGTCTCCCAAAACTACTTCTTGTTTGTGGGCTTGAACGAAGTGAGCCCAGACGGAAAGTCTGGGCGATACTACTGGTTCACCGCAGAAAAAGACCCGACCATTGCTAATGAAGATCACTGGGCTAGATCGGCTTCACAAGAAGAGCTATACGATTACGTTACTAAGCTAACGAGCACTCTTGATCCCAAGTTCTCCGAAGTAGTCAGATTAACCCCCGTCGACGGAGTCGAACGTAAACCTTTCTTAATTCGAGATGCAGAAATTGAGCACTTGCCGGTCGGCAGAATAACTTTGCTCGGCGATGCGGCTCACCCAATGGGTCCATGTAAGCTCCTCGTCATCTCATAAACCCCTAACCTAGTAATAATACGTAACTACGGAGATTCATCGCTAACTCAAATCCGAAGTCCGCGGGGAGGGCGGAGTTCATGCCTTCCGCGACGCGTTGAACCTTACAAAGGCCATTGGACAACTCACTTCAAACGATACGAGCGAAATCGAAGCTCTTCTCGGTCATTACCAGACGGAAATGCTACAGCGAGGCGTGCGTGCCGTCAAAGCTTCCAGAGGTCAATATGCTATGCAGACTATAGGCGACGATGAATTAATAGTATGGGGCCAGACTCCTGTGGAAGTTCCGGAAGAGAAAGTTACGCTTGAGGCGTGTCTTCCATAATAAAAAGCACAGACTCCAGAAGACGCGAAGGGGTCGACAGGAATATATCTTGTACGTAAGGATATATTCAAGAATACCTTATAGCCACCTACTGTTGAACTTATATCATATTGATAATCAAAAGTCTTACATTTATACAACATCAATTCAAAATAATCTCATCCATAATCTTTAAAGAAACTATTTTTAGATTTCTTACATTTGGGTACAGCATCGGGACGGTCCGAATGGCGTGGGGCTGGTTAAGATTGTTGCTAAGCTATTGTTCTCAGGAGAAACAGTAAAAGTCACATCGTGGATATTAAATGAGAAATAATCAAGAAATTATAGTGAGAAAATTCGACATCCTGTCAACCTGTTTCGATATAACTAAACGATTGTTTGTGGGCTCTAACAAACACCTATCCAAGTAATTAGGTGGTAATACGAGTTGTACCGATCCAGTAAGAAAATATATTTTATGCTGCATTGATAAGTAGGTCAATGAAGTGATCTTGTCACGGGTTGGAAATTGTTAGATAAATGTATCTAGTCAAAGTCTTACCGAACCAATCGAGAGGCAGAAACATACCTATCTGATATTTAGAAGAAGATAATTTGGACATATAACTTTCCATCGGCTGTCTTCATGCTGAAAAGTAAGAATCAAGTATTACCTTGGCTTAATCGAGTCGTATAACAACTATCGCAGGTTGCCAGCCCTTTTACCCAACAGAAAAGATAAGTCTCGAACGGGAATAAGAAAGAAGTCTTGTATTGAAGTTAGGCTGGCATTGTAAGCCGAGCTAGGTATTCACTTCTCCATGTTGATGTCTGAACGTTTGAAAAAATCTCCTAAGCATCCCAAAGTAAGACAACAAGGCATTTTAAGCATCATTCTGACAGCAATTGCGTCGTGCTACCCACGCTAAACTAGGCCCGTTATTATTATTATCAATTAGGCTGATATTCTTCTCCTTCCTATTTAGTTTCAAAGTCCTGGAGGGTCAAAAAAACTTGTTTCTCAACCACACCAGTCTGAGCGCGTGACATAAGTCAAAGGAGGCATGTCAAAAGGTCAGGAGACCATGCAATTAGCTACCTAGGTAGGTACCTAGATAGAATGAGACGCCACGTCAAAAGGTGCTGCTTCGGTATGCTCGTGTCGTGCTACGGTGTACCTTTCCTGCGATTGGTGTTCATTGAATGGTTGGGCCGAAACGTTCGGCCGGCTAGCTGGTCCATAGGACTATGTGTCACGCGTGTTTATCAATGAGCAGGTATGTTAGAAATATTGGCAAGTATCCCAAGTAGTCTATTACTCTTAAGATATCTCATTGTTGAGACAAAGTGACAAAAAGATTTTAATAAGATGAAGCTTCTCAGCTTACCATATCCTCAAAACAGGTACTATCTAATGAACAAATGATCCTCTTGAGAAGGAGTAGAATTAACGGACTCTAAATATCGTATTACGGGTGTGTACGGGATGGATTACACGTGTAGATAGTGCAATGTGAGTTCGCGAAAAGTAACTTGTAAGTTCTTCGAAACGAACTACTAATTAAGTGTAGGGGTGATTCCTCGACCGAACCCAGGCTTGCAAAAGGGGGAAGTATCGGGGGCCCATGATTGAATGGAAATAAGTGGGATGCATACAGTTGTAAAACTACAAGCACATTATCCCACAAGATATACTCCTTTCCATTTTCTGCGAGGTGCATATTATTTACGTATATATAGACTTCATACTTCCAATCATGGGAAGCAAAGCTAGCGACTGACTAAAACCATACAGCCTGTTCCTTGATTTCTGTGCCGGGAAGCTCGTTGAATATCCCAATAGAGCTACATATCCGCGTTCTAGTTTCTCTCGCTAACGTAGCATCATTTGTAGACCCGAAATACAGTGGGAGGAGGCTGAGAGCACTATAAATCCGCCGAGAAATAGTAAAGCAAGCCGATGTTCTCAGCCGAAGGAACCGAGGCTGACTACACGGGGGCAGTAGAATTAAGTGATAGATCGCATCCTGCTAGTACATAGGTAGCTATTAGTTAAAGTGGAATAACGCGAGTCTACCTGGTAATGATATTGCACTAGGTGGATCTCTTTTATTACGCACAACAGTGAGGCTTCATTCGTCCTCGAGACTTTTCACTTCAGGCTGGTTGAAAACATAATACCACTAATAATGTTATATTGGTGTAAACGCATACCACGCCAGATGCCGGCTATCGTTGTAGTTTGGGCGTTTGCATGTGAATTATATGTGACACTTCCTTATATGGCGCGCGTGACGGCTACTTGCATTTAAGAAAACGCGCAGCTCAAGCCATCGAAGCATCCCTTAGGCTTAGGCCCTAAATTTAGGTATCGTGATTTATCGCCGAGTTGGTTGTACGACGCACAGCAGACGCCCGACCAGTAGTAGACACCTCCAAGTATGCGAAACATGCCACGAAATAAAGAGGAGGAAATTTATGTAGCTTTATTTATGTATGCTACCTTGCCTTTTGGAAGTCGGAACAGCATATGATTCGAAGCCTCGCCTCTTATTATGCGCAGATATGCCAATTATCTTTTCGTACACCAACAACTTCCCACTTCTAGCCAACGGCTTAAAGCCCCGGTAATGCAGCTTTGCGTATAATGCCATCGTGCATTATCACATCCGCGGAATTAGGAAAATGGTTGGCTCGTTTGATTTGGAGCCTCAGCCAGCGGTGATGACATCGATAGCCCGGCTTTTTGCTTTTGGTTCGGCCCGCGGCCGCTGGCGAATAGAGTCACATTTCTTTATTCGTTGGTGCTTGAACACGGAAAAGCCAGTAATGGGTTACAATGATTTAGTTAGACAAATTGGGGAAAGCGAGGCCTGTTGCGAAACTATGATAATTCTTACCTCGTGCCCCGAGTCTTGGGGGACTCAATGGGCTCGATAAACCTCGATGAAATTAAGAACTAGGAGTACGTGAATCTAACTGTTACGGTATCATACTCTCCTTCACCGGTATCTTGAAGGATAGGCGCTATGAGTATTGCTACTCCCCTAACAATCCTCACGCAGCACACACCTACCATAGAACTTAATGTTAGGGAAAAAGGAGCCTTCCGTACTCTTACCATAATTAAGTCATCCGAAACAGGGGTAGCTTTTATCACATTGAACAACAACCGGCGATGGAACGGAATAAAAGCGAATACGGCGGTCCCTGACACAACGTCTCCCACACCAGCCCCAGCACCGGCCAGCTCTGGTGGTGACTCTTCCACTACTGCCCTTATAATAATGGGCGTAGTCCTCGTATTGTCTCTATTATCTCTTATCGCATGCTTCTGCTGCTGTAAAAAAAGGAAAGGTTTCTGTAGCGATGGTCTAGACGGCTGTTGTGCCCCTGTGAGGGTCGTCCGCGGCCCAAGAGGACACCGTGTATGTGACATAGTCTTTCGCTGCCTCGTTCAAGATAGAGGAATGGAATACGTGAACTGACATAGTAGTTTTCCGCATAGGGACCTCCAGGAATATCAGGGGCTCAGGGGATTCAAGGCTTTCCTGGTATCCAGGGCGTCCAGGGCGTCCAGGGAGATCAAGGAATACAGGGTATTCGAGGGGAGCAAGGAATACAAGGTCCTGCAGGGATTCCGGTAAGCTCGATCCGTAATATACCTAGGTTTCTTCTGGTAGAAACATACTTACATCAACCATACAGGGGCAAGATGGCGCACAAGGCGACCAGGTGAGTCGTTACAGCTGTACTAAGAAAGATAGGTTATTGACATATCGTTTAGGGTATTCCCGGAGAAATAGGTCCTCAGGTAAGCGTCGACTGCGCTACATATATTCTAATTCTAACAAACATAACTCATTCTGTAGGGACTCCCTGGTCCTTCTGGTCCTCCAGTAAGCCTTCCGTCTGCCGTTGTAACAAAGGGATTTGTCTGATGAGTTACGACTATTAGGGAGAGAATGGGGATATAGGTCCCCAAGTAAGTCCTATATCTCATTGAGACCTGCACTTATGTACACTGACAATGGAACTAGGGCCCAGCAGGCCCAGCAGGTCCGGTTGGTCCGGTTGGTCCGGTTGGTCCGGTTGGTCCGGTTGGCCTAGAAGGTCCGACAGGTCCGACAGGTCCGACAGGTCCACCAGGTCCACCAGGTGCTGATGGCGCGAACGGCCAGCGTGGTGAGCGCGGAGAGCGCGGAGAGCGCGGAGAGCAAGGCCTACAAGGCCTACAAGTAAGCTATGATGGTTGGATATGTTAAAAACAAATGCTAACTTTCGTTAAAGGGGCCCCGCGGTAATTACGGTCCACAAGTAAGCCTCTGTATATCCGCGTATTATTCTCAATAGATTAACTAATGCATTCAGGGACCTGCTGGGGAACGGGGTCGTGATGGCGCCCCAGGACGTAAGAAATCTCTTGAAATACCTCCTTAACAAAATATTACCCTGAACTACTTATATTATTGGGGTCGACAGTAAAGCTGACTTTCACAACAGAGCAAGGAATACCAGGACTACAGGGCCCAGCCGGTAAGTAGTGATGCATAATCGGTTGAGCCTTCACCGCGCAAATATTAATCTTGAGCATTGAAATCCTTCGCTAACATTATTCTAGGCCTTAATGGTGCTAACGGTATGAATGGCATCAACGGTAACGACGGTATTGACGGTCGAGATGGCGAAAGAGGCCAACAGGGTGAAAAAGGCGAGCAGGGTGAGCCTGGTGAAAGAGGCGAAAGGGGTGAAAAGGGAGAAAGAGGTGATATAGGTGCGGTGGGTGCAGCTGGCGTGGCGGGTGGAAGAGGCGAAAGGGGAGAAAGGGGAGAAAGGGGAGAAAGGGGGGAGAGAGGGGAAAGAGGAGATCGTGGGGAGCGAGGAGCACAAGGAGAAGGGGGACGAGTAGGGGATAGGGGGGACCGAGGACCGCAAGGACCGCGAGGATATACGGGTGAAAGGGGCCCAAGGGGCGGGAGGGGAGATCCAGGTGACAGGGGAGAAAAAGGAGAAAAAGGAGAAAAAGGAGAAAAAGGAGACAGAGGAGACATGAGCCATATCCAGAATAACAACACAGTGCATGAAGCTCCGTAAGTATGTGAGATTTAGTACCGGAAGAGCATTTCTTAGCTAACCCCCCCTATAGTGTAAACGCCTATCGAATACGATCCCGAGAATCGGTATCTAGAAGGCCGTATTCTTATTGTTGTCATGATTGCAGGAGTTACTGCGGGACATTCTGTCCTGGTCACTTGGATGGAAGGGTATATTGGAATCAAAGATCTTACTGCGATGGACATTGCACCTGCGTGTGTAGATGCTGTCATTAAAAACACATATACTATACCTACCTACCTATCTTATAATAAGAATCACGGCGTGGAGGTACAACATTGATTACATCTTGGAAGGCTGGCGGCATTTGATCTATCTTTTTACTGGGATGTCATAGGAACAAGAAAGGAGTACACGAGATAGGATATATATTTCGTACAATCGTACTTCTATTATATCAGCCACTGCTAACACGTTCATTATACATACTACGATCGAGATGCTACGAATGAAGGGGAATTATCATCACTGAAAAGCATAGTATATTAAACGCCATCATTCTGGCGTCTAATTACGCCTTCTGGGAATCTCGCCATCCGGCATTTGTCGCCCTGAGGCCTGATTTAGCGCGGAAGAACCCCTCGCCCAACTCCATGAGAATGCATATTAACGTAAAGCTGCCGATTCCTCAACCACGCCAAACGCCAAACAAGGTTCCCCCCTGCTATGTACAGACTCTTCGCTATAGATTTGAGGGATATCATCTCCTAAATGTGGCACTCTTGCCGGCCTTCTCTCCATGCATCTTTCGCGCGGGCTTAGGTCCTTCGACTGTCATACCATAAGGGTTAAATCTGGACATCTGCGGGGCACCATTAGCAGTCCTCGCTGCGTTCAAAACGGATTTTGCCTTGCTGTAGTCGAAAGGTTCTTCTTCCTCCTCGTCTTCCCCCTTTTCCGATCCGTCTACTGCGTCGGTAGATACTTCTTTCTTAGCTCGTCTAGCTAATTTCTTCGCGTGCCGACGTTCCTCCTTCAGTGCCTCTTTACGGGCCTTCTTCTCGGCCTTTTTAGCCTTCCTCTCCCTTCTCTGCTCTTCACTATCGTCTGAGTCTGGAACCGCGATTTCATCCGTATCAAGTAAACCGGTTGGGTTGGACTCTGGTTTGGACGGCGTATCCTCTACCTCTCCTGACTCGGAATCCGACTCGATTTCGGGCGCTTTGCGTTTCAAGCCCGTTTTTAGTGTAAACTCGTTATCGGCTGCGTGGTCATCTTCCAAATGAATCATCGACTCTTCTTCCGTTTGAGTATTTGGCTGTTGTGCCGGCGTATCTACAACTTCCAATACCTTACTTGATTTAATAAATTGAGCCCAAGGGAGTTCAAATTGTACGGTTCCCCGGGTCTTGACAGTAGAAGGTTTTTCCCATCGACTGCTGATTGGAACATTTCCCCATAATTTCGATGTTCGAGAAACAAGATCCTGCGTTCCGGAGACCTCCGCATCGTTACTTCTTAGTTGAGGGAGGATCGATTTTGCAACTTCACCAATGCCCATTGTAGGCGGCGCATTGCTACGAATAACCTCAGTAACGCTGGGTCCGTTTGCCCCTTGCGCCTTGGCGTTAGTAATAATGTTGAACAGGTTAAAGGCTTCACGTTTGGCTACGTGGGACGCGGAATCAAGGAGACTATGGACGGCCTTAGCGTCTGGTGGTATGCGCCTAGCTATATCAAAGAGTACGGCGTTGCTCATCACGTATAGCGAACTTTCGTCTTCGCGACGGGCCACCTCATCTCGCCACTTGTGTACGGCTCGGAACACAGCGAATTGCTCCCTCGAGAACTTCCCGGCGGACTGTCTTATAAGTAGGTTATACCACCCAAAGGGACCTTGGCCGTTTTCGGCATCATATACGGATGTTTCATATCGTCGTAAGGAGGTCTCTTTGGACTTCTGAAGGACTTGGTTCATTAGATTACTTTCCGACTCTTGCGAGGTTTGTTGTAGTAACTCATTGCGCATCATATCGTAGATATAAAGTAGGTAATGAGTATCGGAGCGCGCGTAATAAAACATTTCGTCAGGTATTGGGCTGGTATTCGGTCAGTAAGACTTAAAATAAGGGGTCATGTGTGGAATTAGGATGATTTCATACCGTATTCTCCAGTCGGCTAATTGATATTTCTTGTCCGCGTCGAAATCGATGAACTTTTTCAGTAGATACGCAAGGCTCCTACTAGGATATTGCAGGGCTACTGCGGCCTCGAATGTGTCAAAGAGTCCCACGATGTATATACCGCAGTCTCGTTGAAGCCATATAATATCCATGTAAGCACCATGGAGCACCTATAATCGTCAGAGCTTAATAAGATCGGATGGGAGATTATGGCTGACCTTGACGATCTTCGGATCGGCAAACACTTCGTTTAAAACCTCGAGTTTGTGACGCCATGGCTGCAGAGTATCGACGATCCAATCCTTCTCGCGTGTGCTAATTTGCATCAACGATAATAGACCGCTATATGTTCTAAAATCATGGTGTTCCGTGTCGATAGCGATCTCCGTAGCGGACTTTAGTTCTTGAAGCATATCTAAAACACCCTCAAAGGTATCGACGAAGGTAGCCGCAGTGGTTTCGACGGGTTGATATTTGATGGGCTCCCTTTCTTCGAAGATGGTTTCGGGATATTGCAACTTCTGAATTTCGGTCTCGTAAGGATGCTTGTATCTAATACGACTATTAGCCTAGATATGCTACGTACACGCCTAGGTAGGTACGATGTTGCGAGGCGAAGGGGAAACAGCTTGCTGCCTGCTACAAAAAAACAAGAATGGGAGTGGTATATAGATACGTACTGAGTTGCCTGATCATCATCGACGAAAGTGTCCAGACTATCCTCAAGGGAGATAAGCGCATGGGGTTTCGCGGTGAGTATCGGCTTCCAGGGTGATGGATCGGTGTTATTTGGTTTTAGTTCGAATGCGTTCTGAGGTTTAATAATGTTGGCGCGCCGAAGGGAGGTATCCAAAGTAGTGGATTTGGATTTCTTCGATGGTGGCCCCGACTGATCGGTTGGTGCGGCCTTCCTCTTGATCACACCGGTATATTCATCTAGGCAAGTGTCGGCCTTTTCTAGCAAAGTGTCGACAACATCAACGATTCGCGACCAATGAACATCAACATCGTCACTATCTTCGAGAGCAGGAGCTTTAAAATCCGTACTCGTCGTTGCAGACGCAAGGAGGGATGATGCGAGCGAGAAAAGGCGCGAGGACGTATCATCTAATTGCTCTTCCACTTCGGGATTGCTTGTTCTTTGGAAGCTGATGTCTTCGGCGGCTATCTGATTAGTGAGCCTAGTCGTAGCCACAAGAGCAGTCTGAATCTTTTCCTGCATGGACTTAAAATCCTGAGGGGGATCCATGATGGCTGCTCTTGCGCTGCTTTTTGTTAGCGACGGGGATCCTGATGATAAAAGAGTTGACGATGTTTTGGAGATGAAAATGCGCTGGACCAATTCAAAAAATTCAAGAGGATCAAGGGTCAGATGGCTTATCGATAATGCATACGACTTAGCGGGTTTCCCGCCGCAGGGACGTAAGTACCTGCCTCTTAGGTACATACCTCACTAGTGACGGCGCGTATCCGACGCGACCTACCTGCCTAACCCTACTATGCAGCTAAGAGGTACATAGGTACCTATTTAAAGATCCGCTGGTTACCTAATAACTAAGATAATGATACATACATGTAACAGTAGTTAGTTATTCCATACATCCCAATATCCCGGCGTTGAGCTGCAGCTTTGTCCATCATCTTCACTCGTCATTTCCTCTTTCGTATTACTCTCGTTTCGTATTACTTCACCAATATGTCTGCCTCTCTTGCGCCTGAATGTAACGAAGTAAAAGAGTAAGTATTCTATATTTGCGCAAGTCTTGTCAAAGCTAACTACTGTAGACGATACGATACTTGCTTTCTTAAGTGGTATAGCGAGAGTACGCATGAGATTAGTATCCATCCTTTCATGGTTTTGTCTAATAACTAGGTGCTTAGAATATTTGCGAGGCAACGGAAAAGCAGACGATAATGAATGCGCTAAACATTTTAAAGATTATCAGAAATGTCTCCAGGTAAGCGGATAGATGAATTATGCAGCGTATCGTTGAACTTATGATAAAAGTCTCTTTTTTTCTTCTTTTTCCCCCCTTTTCTTGGGTTTTTTTTATGCGAACTTACCGCTGGCAATACTAATGAATGTTTTCTATAGGTCGCCCTTAAAGAACGAGGTATAGATAAGCTTCTAGACGAAGCAAGAGAAGACAGTAAAGAGAGCGATGCTCTGCACATGAAAAGAAAATGACGAAAATGACGAGGTGATTTAGTTGGGTCGTTAAATGTGCCGAATTTCCGAAATACTCCATCAGAAATGGATATGTCCCAAGATTGTTAGGCTACCTAGGTACTGACACTTAGAAGCTGATATGCTTGAGCTGACTGCAGACAGTCATGGGTCGTTGACTAGAATTCGAGGGATGGTCTCAGCCAACGTAGCTGATGTAGCCAATATGATTAGAAGAATCAACCCCGCGATTTGTTATTCGGCTTTACGAGCCGAGCTCAGCCCTACCGCGCCTAAGCTGGAGTGACGATCGCTCGCGGAATGAGACCAAGTGATGAAAGGAAAAGGAAATGCAGGGCTAATACGGCGAAGCGACGTAACCGTAATACCTTGGCAGTTTAGTAGTGTATGTGCAATAGCCTAAGGTTAGAGAAATGGGAAAATGGGTGTAAAAGCTCGTATTCAGCACCTAGCCCAGTTAGCCCTACATAACCTCAGCTCCAACTATTTAAAAATATATGAAAGCCCCCCTCTTCAACCATCTTTACCGAATTTTCCCCTACTTGTGTACCTACCTAAGTTTCCCACAACACGCATGGTGCTTGAAATATTTATACAATGGATCAAGTTAAAGTCTTGAGACGGTAAGTTACAACGTGGAACGATGATTTGTTTATTATAACGTTTTGCATAGTTGCCACGCGTAATGAGCATGCGATTCATCCAAGTGTTCTGTTTAAAGCTTGAAAATGAATCAAAAGCCGGTTTTCGATATGAGGTTGTCAAGGGATAAGTATGGATAAGACCACCTATAAACTGACTGTTTCTCAAGCGTTTAGGCGTTTTGAGAATGGACATCCTGGAATAAGTGGATCGGCGTATCGGAGCTTTGCAAGTACCTGGACGGCTGGGGGTATGGAACCTCAACGTCAGAAAGGGTGATCTCAACCTAGCTAATTTTTGGCTAATGAAAATGGCTTTGGAGGCTATCGATAACCTAAAAAGTACACGCAATACGCAATGCAACTCTGCAAGTCTAAACTGCAAGGGGCAGCAACAAACAACTTCAACGTTTAAACTCGTAAAGCTCGATCGTCTTTATCCAATCTTTTCCTACCAAACCTTCGTCGCTCGTTATACGTGTCGGGCTGATTCACGGCTAAGTGATTGGGAATATAAACGACTAGAAATAGTTTCATGCGACAAATATCGACAAGTCTTGCGCATGCCAAAAAAAAAAACACCCCAAAAAACATATTCATTACCATCCCCGACTATATCCTCGTTCTAGTCGAATCGACTGAATACCGACCGACGTTTTATAAGACAGCAAATAGCCAAAACTACCTCACCGAAAAAATATCCCCGACCGAGATTATTAATGACAGCGACCTCTTCGTCTACACCCTAGCGTGGAAACCGGGAAATATATTAGAAGTTAGAAGTATAGGCGATGCAATCCGAATAACACAAATCTCCGACTTCCTACATGCACCCTTTCTCCATCCTCACCCTCGCGATCTTCGTAGCTGGCTACATCACTGCTCGATGGGATCTAGTTACCCGGCTCTATGAATTGGCCGTTTTTGCCTGGGATAAAGGTGTTATTGTGAGTCAAAGTTATGAAGACCTTCCTCCGCTAGGAAATAGGCGATACAGATGTTTGGCTAGTGAGGAAATAGAAGATAGGCGAAGAATATTTATCTAATGCCCGACCGCTCTTACTGTAGGCCCGTGTCACCCAGGGATTCGCTCTCTTGAGTTTCGTATTCGTCCTCATATTCATACCTGTGCAACATATCGCCCGGATAGAGGCTGATCTGGTATTGTTGTGTCCCTCGTCCTAGATCCGGATCAACTCCAGCTAACGATCAATTGGTAGCATCCGCGGTCACCTAGTCTTGGGATATCTGCTCGAGAACAACTTCGGCGCAGAGGCTCCTTTTAAGTGGAGTGCTCTGACGCTTATTATCTGGTCATGCCAGAGCATGATGGACTAATGAGGGTATTTTGGCCGATCGACATCCCCACGTCTGATGCCCCCGGTGTTATTGTTGGCTGGAGGAATTCGAACCTCGATGTCGTTGTTATTGCTGTCTTGGACCATGTCGACGTGAGCTATTCGACCCTAGTCTACTACTATTCTTTATTAACACTATTATATCGCAGCCAAGAAACGTCGAGAATGCGCTAAAGACGGGGATTCTCTTGAGGAGTGCGCCTCATCCTATACCCCGTATATTCGAACTTTGTGGGCAGTCGTCTATGCATGTTCTTGGTACTACAAACCGCGAGTCTAGTATCGAGCCAGACTCGTCATGGGTGCGAGCTGTTGTTGGACCATCCCAACGAGTACCAAAAATCGCCTGTCCCAAAGCATCGAGCATCCAGATCGTCTTATTTGAAAGGCCTGTCCCTCTGCGCATGCAGTATATATCCTTGAATCCAATTGCACTCTCTCTTGCTGATAAAGAAGACGATCCGTCATGCCATGCGTCTGATAGTTCCGAGGCTGAAGAGGAGAAACAAGAACGAAAAAACAAGCAGAAAACACGATTTTTAGTAGACAAATTAAGGAATCATTCGGTAGTTAAACACGCTCCCTCGCTAAAAGATAGGGCTCTGGAGAGAATCGTCAATCAGATCAACTGGGCATGGGAGTTGGAGCATTTGTTGCAGAAAAATGTGCCACTTATCGGCACCAGGCCGAAGCGTACTCTGAGCGTCTCCGAGCGGGTAGTAGAGCAAGCCACAAACATGAAGGATTACATCGTCCTTTGGATATGGGATATGATCATTCTCTACGTATTCCCTATAATACGTAGGGCCTTTGTGCTCCTTCTCCTCAGTCATCGGTGTGCAGCCGAAGCTCTATTACTCATACTTGAATGGAGGGCTCGGCCCAGCTCGCCCGCCCTCAAAGATGTATCTGCCACGGCACAGCAGGTAGAGATACGTCTCCAGCAATTCTGTTATTGGCCGATGCAATATGTGAAACTTCGACTGCGAAAAAACGACTGGGCCAGTGTTACCACTAGCCACCCAGACTACATACGATTCTATAATAGTCTATGGCTTGTGGCCAACGATGTCATTATTGGTATTGCTCTCGGCTCATACATCATTGAAAATGCCGAGTGGGTAGCCGACACGATTAGCATGCTTCTGGGGAGTTATACCATCGACCTGTTGCGAAGCAGTATATCCTGGCTCATGGGCTGGCCCGCCGGTCTGAAATTAAATAGCGAGTTGGCCTTATTTTTGGGCGACTTATTTCTTTGGGTGATTGATTACTGGTCTAGTTGCATTGGCACCTTAGAACCATTGTTACCTCATATGGTCTGGTTTATCGGATTCTCCAGCTTTGCCGGAGCTAGTATGCCGATTGCGCTTTTCTCCGACTTACTCTCGGTCCTTACCATTCATATTTATTCGTTCTATCTGGCCTCGGCTCGCATATTTCACTGGCAGTTGACGATTTTACTTTCTCTTTTCCAATTATTCCGAGGTAAAAAGTATAACGTGCTACGAAATCGTGTCGACGCTTGCGATTACGATCTTGACCAGCTACTGGTTGGCACTATATTATTTACGCTTCTTTTCTTCCTTCTGCCTACCGTTGTGGTGTTCTATCTGAACTTCGCGCTTGCACGCATGGTTATCATATCATTCAAGGCGGTCTTCGATACATTACTCTCTTGTTTAAATCATTTTCCATTGTTCGCATTGATGCTTAGAGGTAAAGATCCTCGGCGTCTCCCAGGTAAGTTCCACGGTTGTCTTGGGTTGCAATGCAAATTTTTAACTAACCCATACTCAGGCGGCATCCGTTTTGAACTTCGTGATACCCCATATAGACTTAGTACTAATTCTACTTCACCCCCACCGTTTCCTACACAACCCACCTCTGTAATCTATCTCAAGGTTTGTGGTGTGCCGAACGTCCTGTGGTAAATGATGAGTTAACTTGATACAGCCTATACCCCTGGCATTCACAGCAATGTTCCATCAGTATTTCCAGATGGGTAGCCGAATCCGCAAGCACTACCTATCACCTCGAGTACTATTCTGCCTCTTTACGGGCCGATTTGTTCCACCGATCCATAGAAAAGCTCTATACTCTTTACAATATAGCATGCTGCCGGCACGTAGAGCAGGTATCATGGAAATGTGGGAAGCCTTAAATTCGTTACCGGCAAAGAAGAGACCCGTGAATGTGCACCCATACGCAATGGCGTCTGCCGCGGCCCTAGACGGAAGACGGCATGCAAACGGAAGGGCGGGAAGAGGTCTTCCTAAGGAGTACGATTAATGAGGTGTCTGGTCTATGGGAATTATAGATTATAGATGGATGGTGACGACGGATAATGACATTCTGTATAAGGGAGTAGGGCGAGAAGCGGCTCTTTGAATGAATATGATAAACCATTCGCTATGACGATATAAGCTTGCAGCGTGGACGGGTAACGGGTGACGGGTTACGGGTTACGGGTTACGGGTTATGTACTATGAGTGAGCTATCGATTTATAGACTACGGTGGTAAATATGACAGTACGCCGACACCCGATCATGCAATATTAGGTATTTTTTGCCACTATGCAAAAGACTGCTACGCTGGCTTCACTCACAACACCATAGTTGAGACTGCTGACTTGCGATGCGAGGCTCGGTGTGACGGTGCAAGAATTGGCCCATTATGCTACAGGAATTAGGGAGCTCGTTGGCTCTTTAGCTTGGAGCATGATATGGAATCCACGCACCAATTCATGTGTAGCAATAGTCGTGTACGATCTATATCCACAATGTTGGAATTGGGTCCTGGGTCCTGGCCTCATTCGCCATTGAACTAGATAATCGTCAATCAAAAGGTCGCTTTCGACCGATGTAAATAATATTATGTAGGTCATTTACAAGATCCCTACATTCTATCTCCTTGGCGCGTAGCATTACGCAAATAGGGCCTCGTTAGAACTAATCGGCCTTATTAATGATCCCAATGCTTGTGTAGGTATTGTACCTTGTTTCGACTTTTTTTGTTGGTCAAGTCAGAGGTGCCACGTCAATTCTCGATTTCTTTAATGCAGTGGGCCTCACGTATCCAGGTCCCTTATAACGTAGGTACTTGGGTACATGATCAACTACAAGCCTGATATGGACGCTACCTAGGTAGTTACCTATGTACATAGGTAGGCACTCGCGAATGGGCAGTCGTTCCAGTCTTACCCATACCTTCCCCGGAATTCAATTATAGGTCACGTGGAATGCATATGATACCAGACCTTTGTTATCTTGAGAGGACCTCAAGGAGCTAGGCTAGGTTAGGGTTTAACGGCAGATCTAGTGGGGGGTAAAGGTGGTACATACCTTTGTACCACACGGTTATCAACCGGTTTAAATCTGCAGCTTCCCGCCGCAGAATCCAACCGTTTCTTCGAACCAATGCCAACTACAAACGCCACCAAGCGACAACCTTGGGGTTTACATCACAACCCGTAATCCGTACTACCACATCAAAATCTACCTACGGTTCGGATATCTAGTACTAGGCAAAAATGCGTATATCAATGGAAGGTAACAACTCAGCATTCGGCAGGCTCCCCAGGCCGGTTTGCTTTGGAGGTCCCGTCTCCAATGATAGACGCCGTTGGAAATAAACGAATATGATCTATCATCTTTATATACCACGTACCATAGTCACATCTAAATGATCTATTTCCAATTATATGCCCAAACCACTTCCTAGTACCTAATCTACGTTGCCCAGTAAAAATGTTTACAGGTTTGTATAGCTGTAAGTTCCTCCCAAGTCCTTAACCACCGGTCAGGCTACCACCCGGTTTTATCGGGCTGCCGGTCAGTTTGAATCACTTCATTCACTTCCTTCAGTTTTGGGTACTTTCAAAAGGAAACCTTATATCACCGCTGCCTTGCAAAAGATACAGAATTTTATTCTCTTTGCTCGCACAGATGCAACAGAAGTCTACTCCCACTTCTACCATTTTCATCGCATTTATCATCTTTACTCTCACCCACCTTCGTCTCTCGTATTCTACTTCCCTACCAACTTCCATGTTTAGTTACTTTCCTTTCCTATCTTACCTTACCTAAGCAGGTATAACATCGCGCTTCGCGCTTGTGTTCAAAACATCATGGACTTGCTTCAAACTGTTTTCAACCATTTGGTGCTACCTCCCCGGCTACCCGGTTCTCAAGACTCGGACATCGAGGCTGTATCATACGATGTGTTGATGCGTATGATCCGTGCCTGTAGTACTGTGGAAGATCTCGCGGATCCACCTTGGTCCGAAGCGTTTCAATCTCTTCGTGTCTCTCTCGAAGAGTGTCTTACCCTTCACTCTGGACGTTTGGAAAAATCCACGCTGCTAGACCATTTCCGCAAACTCCAACCGCATCGCATGCTCATCTTGCATATCATAGAGCAAAATGCGGCTTTACTTATTCGCCGGACGATAGAGTTAGTATATAACCAACGCTTTAGTTATCGCTTTTACTAACTGGAAATCTAGAAATGGAGAACATTACGTCGTGTTTGAGGCGTTCGAGGCCTCACCCGTCTCGGAACAGGTCCTTGCCGCAGGACATGCATTGCAATGGGACTTTCCTGGCCGCTCAGCCCGATTACCTCTTTCCTCGTTTACCGATGAGCCGTTCCAAGAATGCCTAGCAACCTTCCTAGAACAGGCCAGTGTAGAATCGCTGTATAGCCTCCAGGCAACCGCCCAAAAAGCCAATGTTTCAATTACTGAAGCTAGAGATACCACGGACCCGGCACTGATCACCCAGATGCTTATGCCAATCCTCGAAGCAATGGGGAGTCATTTCCAGCCTCCTCTGCTCCGAAAGCGAGTTAGAGACGATGTCAATATACAGAACGCGGATTTACCCTGGCGCCGTCTTCCTTTTTGGTTGGTCTTACGCGTCGCAGCTCAGCGACATCTCTGTCTTACTCTCGGCAACGATCAAGGACGTGTCGGTTACAAATTCCTCATATCCTTATTACTAGCAGACTTACTAAAGCAGTCTGCTGGAAAGCTCAACCCGGCGATGGTGATTACGCTACGAACTAAGTTATGTCGACGCATGGCAAAGCTTGAGATGGATAAAGCGGGGATCAAACCGTCCAGGACTAAGGCACATGAATCTATGTTCAACCTTATTTCCCCATTGATCGAGAATACGATCCGGGAGGCAACCACGCAGGTTGAAAATGCTTGGGAATCTTTTAAAAAGGCCACCACGCGGCATATCCCAGCACTTCCACTTTATGCGAATAACGCACTTCGTCTCTCACTCTCTAACAGCGGAGCATACCTAAACCGTCTCCTCTATGCCCGGCAAAAGCAAAAGAGCAACATTACATCGCTAAATCTCCCACAGCCACTTGATAAAGCTATCCAACAAACACAAGATTTCACAGATAACATATTCCGCCTTGCAGATATGGAAGCCCGCATCAAAGATGACGAGTTTCCTGCACGGGATACTCCAGCCGGCTTCTCAAATCGCTGTGTCCGGATTGCGAAGGAAATCGATCAAGTCTTTACTGAGGTTGGCACAACGTACGAGTCAAATCCAGAACAAATGAGCTCCATGATTCTTACCCTGTTTACTTTATGGGTTCGATTGGATAAGTGCGCTATGGTGGCGTGTCCTCTTATCAACGACTATCGCCGCGTTTTCAGCCCCGAGATTCTGGATGTCCTTCAACTACCTACACTATCCGAGATGCAACGACTTCAAGACATCCAGACGTATCTGGCACAACGTCAACACAAAAGCCGTTACGGTACTATGTTTGATACATTTAGCCCAAACTGTTTGGCAGCGCGTTACGTTGCACAAAGTAAGGAAATGCAATCGTTGAAGGCACGTATTCAAGCAGCATCTGATATGGCTCGCGACGCAAAGGAGGCAGAGTGGAGATCGACTTGTCAAGAGTATGACAGCCATACAGCAGGACTCGCAGAGGGCACCTGTTGCTGCTCTTGGCGAAATGGACAGCGCGATATACGAGGATGTAAGGCCTGCTGGCACGGACGAGCCCGGAATCGATTGAAGATTGAGGTGCACGAAGCATTCCTCCCCGATAGCGACCCCGCTAGATCCGCCATGGTGTTTGAACTTGCCATACCCCAGTACCTCTCAGCTTACCGGGATGCCACTTGGAAGATCATGTCGTTCTTAGCACACCCGAGTCGGCCTATAAAATCCTCAAATCCAGCCATAGAACTCAAGAACTGCCCACCCCTCCAATATTTCGTAATAGAAAAGCCGTCTAGCATTACTCTGGCATCTTCTATTAAATGTTTCAGTCAAACGCATTACAAGTTCAATAGGGGTAAAGTTCCCCTTTCCCGCGTACTTCTACCCTTGGGAGCAAGATTTGAATTATATGACCGCGCCAGCGGACTGTGGGTTAAGGATCTAAATAAACCCCTAACATTCCAGCATCTTTGCGCTGTCCACATCCCCCGTGCGCTTCAAGGCACAGTTATATCTGTAGAAGAGCATCCGCCATCTAGCGTGGATGGCCCATCATCCTACGAAGTTCAGGCAAACCAGGTCGAATGCCCGTCCGACATGTCTGTCCATGAATTCTCCGCATACCAAAAGCTTCTCGGAGGCAACGTGCGGCGGTGGCCTAACATACTTGTTGAAATGGGATCTTCTAACCTGAATATTGGGAATGAGGATACATCACGGGTTCTTTCCCAGCTTGCCATTCAAGCAGGTCCTCAGATGTCCAATGAAACGTTACGCTTAAATCATGTCATCTTCAAAGAGGAACTCTTCGTCGAGCGCTTAATAGAGATAATTGACAAGAGACTGCAAGCTGTTTTGACAAACTGGCGAGAGCATCATTATATGGAACTGCTTATCACACTTGCCTTGCGACTTTTCCACCTCACATCAGGTTCTTGTAGAAATCGGGCTCAGGCTCTACTCAAAGTCGCACGGGATGCCACACTGAAGTGGACTACGGATCTCAGGAAAGAACTCCGAGCTGCCACGGATGCCGAGGCTGCCCAACGAATTTCGACTTATGGGTTCTGTGCTTCTGTCCTATGTCGACGAACTTTCGCGATTTATACTGAGGCTAATTGTACTATGGGTGCCGAAGAACTGAGCTCCTGGATCCTGGCGTCTGTGGCTCTGCAGGAGAATTTGTTAGTTGATATCAACAAATTGCCCCATAATCTGAAGACAATGCTCTTACGCGATACGAAAATGGCGTACCATCTACGGCCTCTTCTTAAAGCTGCCATAGAGGCATATCCGGATGCCGTCGGTCATGGGATTAGCAGAAGTTGGTCCGATAGTCCGGATGGAATCAAGTCATCATTCTCTGAATGGGTTTTCCTTGCCGCACCACATAGTCGCTGGATTGTTGCTCGTACATCAGAGAGGCGCTGGGTGTATACTTCGACTCAGACAATTCATTATAATTTCATCGAAGGCCATATGCTAGTTAATGGAAAGCCCCGCGGAAAATTACCCCTAGAGATTCAGGACAGCGAAGACGTTAAGCAGATGTTTGGAAACCAGCATATCCTTACCTACCCATCTTCTCTCCCAGGCATGACCCACCGACTCGCAAACCGCATTAATGGCCAAGACGTACATTTTGGTATGCGGGATGGACTGGTTGTCATTCGCACCTGCACGGCAGACACTACTCTGGAGTTTATCCCCAAAAGTGTCTTTACTAGTTCAAAAGGATTCGACTTACCAGCGGAATTAACAGAGAACTGTGTACATTGGTTAAATCTGGGTACGGAATGTTTAGAAATTCGCCGGATGCCAGCAATTTGGGTTAAGCGGCAGCGTGATTGGGAAATTGATATACCAAATCGTACGGCCACTCGTGGTAACGTGAACCTTGTTGATACACAATCGAGCGTATTCTCTCAAATTGCAAGAATGCTCCAGTTCTTCGAGCACCCAGAAAGATTGACGGTATCTCAACCTTTGAAGGGTAGGCTACAAGTGGAGCTACGCCATTTGGACCTCTCGTTCTTTGTGAACAACAATGGTTTACTTGAATGCCGGCAATTAAATGCTGAAATCGACCCGAACCAGGACGCAGGTACCTGGTATGGCCTCCAAAGTATGATTGTGTTACGCGATACAATTTCTGGAGATCGGAGTGTTATTGTGCCTCTAGGACAAATCGACTATAACCGAAATGGGATGCATGTCAGTATGCGTACTAGCAAGGCTCAGAATTATGGTAGATATAAGATCGACGACATCCTCGGTCGGCTTTCTTGTCCTCCTGAACCCCGCCTGCTTTACATGAAAGCTCTTTGCCATGCTTTGACCTCATTCTGCCTTCCGGATCCCCTGACGGGAAAGACTGGTACAGATGAGGCGTTCTCAATCCTCCGCTCGGGTGCCTCCCAGCCATGGGACCCATTGGGAGCTTCAACCCATCCAACACTAACCACGTTAGCGGCGCTCGCCCCCAAGAGAGTTTACTACCCACCGCCGATGAAACGTTTACAGACTGTGTCATGGAATGATAAATTAACGACTACGATACAGCACGATGGCTTTGAGACTTTGGTTCAAGAGATCACTACGAGATCCAACCAGCTCCATAGATTTCATGGGACCGCTGTAGTCAGCATCGATTTTAGCGAAGCGAAGCATCTTCGAGATCGTGGTGAAATGCAACGCAAACTCTACGAACGTCCGATCGAAGATGCGGCTACTCTGATTTTCTCGGATGGTATTTATACCCCGCGTGACCGCAAGAAAACACAGAGAGCAGTCCATGTGTACGAGATTGCTCGTCAGATCCTCACAAGTTCAACATCATCCCTACAGATGCGGAATACGCTTAAGACACTCCTCGAGTCGAGCGAGGTTATTGGCGGGTTTCATGGCGAAAGTGGCTCGTATACAGGAAAGGAGCCGCTTATTGACCAAATCGAGGAATCGGTATACGAGAAATGGGGGTCTCTGGTGCAATTTTGTCGCCATACGGACCATACCGCACCCTTACTATTTCGTCTCGGGCTCCTAGCTTTTCATACCAACCCTAACATGGAAATAATCCGTTGCTTTCCGGCATTTTCTTTAATCCACCAGATTAAACGTCTGAAACCCCCACGTTACGGGGGATTCTATGATTTTAAATCACGCGAACGGCCACCCGTTGATTTATTACAAGCACTTATAACGTCGGCCCGCCTTCCTTTCGAACCAAGAATTCGTCGTGGAGGCGCATGGAAAGACCGAGATGGACGTAATTCCCAGGAGCACGAAGACTTCTGTGAAGCCCAGGGGCGAATTCTTGCTGGTCGGCTTGCACAACAATGGCCCGTCCAAATTAGCAAAATATCAACGGAGATATTGGGAGTGCAAGCCATCAATGTGCCCTTGGCACTAGAGAAGATACAGCCCGAATGGGAGCGCAGGCTCGAAAACATCAAACTAGCGAGCTACGTTGACCGGGTCCAAACAGTTTTGAACTCTCTGAATGGCCCGCGAGATTCTTCTGTGCTGCTTGACTGGACAGGTGCCAGCCCAGCCTTTACTGGACGAAGGAGTTTCCGAGTTATACCATCAGTAGCTCAAGACCTGGTGACTAAATCTGCACCTAACCTAGATAACATGGTACCCAATATCCAGTTAAACACCGGAAACGAGTCTAGGTATAGTGAAACTCACAGAGCACCAACAAAAGACCCCTTCAACGAGGCTACGGAGCTAGGGGCGATCTTGCATAGTTTCGAAAGGTCCCAAAACTTAATTCGACAGAAATACAGTAAGGATCTTCTCCAGAGTCTAGCTGCCCTGAAAGATACGGGCCAGCCAGATACTCAAAATCTGGTTCCGGCACTTAAGGAGGTCAATCAGGCAATTGAACAATTCGGTAGAACAATCTCGGAGCATCACGAGCAAATATATAATGCTCTTGCTAATGGGGACTCTCGGTTCCAATGGCTGCGACTAGGTGCTATTTGGCCTTGCGCATCACCGAGTGAGATGCTGATATTCCTGAGATCTTCGTTAACTTACAATGTCAGTTCCAGCATGAAGGGCGCTCTGGTGTCCTACGGAGTCGCGATTACAAATTTGCAGCGACTCAAGAGGCTCCGTTCCGCAGTATTGCGCGGAAACAAGAGGGCTTGCAACGAAGAACTGCATAACCCAGGTCATGAAAATTGGTCACCTCTCGAATTGTCAGACTGGCTATTACTTGAAATTGACAGCGACTTTCTCATACGAGCTGAACAGGTGGATGTTGCTCGTGCAATGATTACGCCAAAGTCTGGCCAAAACAGCGTGTTGCAGATGAATATGGGTAAAGGTAAGTATATCAGTTATCATGTCAAGAGAAAGCTATTACTGGGCCGCTGCTGACTCCAAATGTAGGCAAAACATCATGTATTGTACCCATGGTTATAGCTGTTCTAGCAGACGGTAAAAATCTCTCTCGTTTAATTGTTCCAAAAGCGCTTCTTATGCAGACTGCGCAAACAGCACAGTCTCGCTTGGGAGGTCTCGTGGGGCGTGATATTATTCATGTTCCTTTCTCGCGGAAAACGCCAACAGAACCAGATATGCTGGAATTATATGAAAGCCTCCATCGACATACTCGTAACCGAAGGGGTTTAGTTCTTACTAGCCACGAACACATTTTGTCGTACAAACTAGGTGGGTGGCAGCATCTTGCGGACGGCAAACTGAAGGCAGCAAGGAGCATGAATACTTTTCAACGATGGCTAGATGATAATTGCCGTGATGTTCTAGACGAATGCGATTTTACCCTCGCGGTTAAGACGCAGCTCAACTATCCCAGCGGGCCCGAGATGGCCATTGACGGTCATCCATTCCGATGGCAGGTGGCCCAAGAACTACTAGCCTTAGTGGCTCGTTATTTGCCAACTCTGCAAAAGAAATTCCCATCCAGTATTGAGGTATTATGGCGATCGGGGACTTTTCCAATTCTTCATTTCCTGAAGAGTGATGTGGAGGAGGCTATTCATGACTGCATACTGGAAAATATTTGTAGGGGACAAACAACATTTCTTCGACCTGCAGATTCAAGCTTCCGAGGACGACAGGGAATAATTCGCCGGGTTCTCTATGAACCGAAGTTTGATGAACGTATCTTCACACAAGCAGTCAACGCGTTCGTCAATCCACAAGCAGCGTCAAAGATACTCTTGCTAGTTCGTGGCCTTTTGATCAATCGGATACTTCTCCTCTGCCTCAACAAGCGATGGAACGTCCAATACGGCCTTCATCCCAACCGTGATCCTATAGCAGTGCCCTTCGAGGCCAAAGGTACTCCGTCGCAACAATCCGAATTTGGACATCCAGATGTGTCTATATTGTTCACCTGTTTGGCGTTTTACTACACGGGGCTTAGCCTCGAACAATTCCGTCAAGGGTTACATTATGTCTTACAGTCAGACGACCCGGCTTCACAGTATGAGCTATGGTCTTCCGGTTGTGATAACTTACCAGAGGCATTGCATCACTGGAACGTGATAAATATCGATGACGAAGGGCAATTAGAGGAGTTATGGAAATACTTACGCCTCACTCGAAGAGTGATTGACCATTATTGTAATCATTTTGTCTTTCCAGTCCATGCCAGACAATTCGAAATCAAACTGCAAGTATCTGCATGGGATATACCCCTTTTTTCGAAGGGTCCACGTGGTGCTAGGACGACGGGTTTTAGCGGCACCAATGACAGCCGTATGAATCTCCCTCTAACAATTCGTCAAGATGACCTTCCTAGTTTGCAGCAAACAAGCGCAGAGGTTCTCGCATACCTCTTGAAACCATGCAACAGAGGCTATCAGGTTACCACGGATGGTCTAGGCAAGAGACTAACTGAGGAAGGTCTACTAAGACGGTTGCGCGAGGAAGGTATACGTACTTTTATCGACGCCGGGGCCTATATCCTCGAAATGGATAATAAGACAGTGGCTCAAGAGTGGTTAAAAATTGATTGGGAAGCCGACGCTGCTGTTTATTTCCGTGCGGATAACCGCGCCTGGGTACATTATCGCGGGGATAAAAAAGATGTTCCGCTCTTAGCAACACCCTTCGCGGATGATCTCAGGAAATGCGTTGTATATCTGGACGAGGCGCACACACGAGGTGTAGACTTGAAGCTTCCGTTAGACGCCAAAGGAGCCCTAACACTCGCACTGAAGCAAACCAAAGACTACACTATGCAAGGTAAGTACAGCTCACTATATAAATATTATGCTCGATACTGCTTAGTATTGGGGCCATATACATAACTTGAGACAGTCCCCTAACTATATCTATAGCTGCTATGCGCCTACGTCAGTTGCGTACCACGCAATCAGTCAGTTTCTTTGCTCCCCCCGAAGTTGATCAGAGCATCAAAGACTTCTGTCGCCTACCAAAGGGTAGAAGTATCAACTCTTTCCATGTCGTTGCCTGGCTTCTTGAGCAGACGTGCTGTGTGAATGAGGATCTGCAAAGTCTATACGTTGCACAGGGTATAGACTTCTGTCAGCGTACGGACGCGATTTGGCGCCATAGCAATTTCCTCGCCGACCCGAAGCAACGTGTCAAACTACTGCAAACCATTCAGCAGCCTGAACGCCAGACATTAGAGCAGATGTATGGTGGGGCTCTAGCAGGCTCGCGAACTGGAACCGTAGATCGGATGTCCACCCCACAGTTGCAACAATTCATCAGCCAGCTTAATCAGACATGCGGAGGGCACGGTTCTCTTCACGTAGGCGCTATGGAAGAGGTCGAACAAGAGCGCGAAGTTCAAGTCCAAGTTGAACAGGTGCGCCAGGTACAGAAGCCGCTCCGATACGAAGCCTTGACCTTCCCAGGCCTACATCAAGAAATTTTGAATTTCGCGCGTACGGGGCTACTCACACGCGTATCGATTCAAAAAGAGGCTTCATTTGAGCATGCGTTCGCGTATGTATCAAGAACTACTCTAGGAAAACAATTTGGCGTGCGAGAAACGAACTCGCAATTATTCGTATCGGCAGAGTTCAAGCGAACGGTTAAGACCAAAAAGGACAACGTGGCTGACAACTTCATAGTAAGTAATTAGCGCTTCAAGAGGAATGATTTATATGGAATAAATGCTAACGAGCGGATGACAGCGCCCCGTGGAATGGATCCTCTGGAGCACCTCGACTCAGACCGCACTGGTTATCATCCCTGAGGAAGCAGAGTTGTTGATTACTCTACTCCGTACCCTTCGCATCGCCCCGCGTGTCCATTTGATCGCGTACGCAGCGCCTGTTACCAAGACTATGCAGGCTTTTAATACTCTT
This sequence comes from Daldinia sp. FL1419, assembly GCA_025201765.1. Classification (NCBI taxonomy): domain Eukaryota; kingdom Fungi; phylum Ascomycota; class Sordariomycetes; order Xylariales; family Hypoxylaceae; genus Daldinia; species Daldinia sp. FL1419. The sequence goes on from MU623366.1 coordinate 168,828, forward strand.
CGGTATTACAGTCTTCCAGCCCTACCGTCGGCCTACAAATTCCCAGAGTGGTTCAGGTTTGAACTGGGTATACTGAGCGGTCGACTGTACTTCGGCTCGTCGGAATGGGATTCGCTCAGGCGTTATCTACAATCCTCATATGAGGAAACAGGAGAGCCGTCCATAGCGGACGAATCGACGCTTGCCCCATTTGCGGATGACCCGTCGTCTTTCCTTCTAGAATGGCTCACGCTGCTACGCAAAACGAAAGATGTTTTGCGTACGCCTATGGGTATTATATGTACGGGAGGCGTAATCGGAGGTCCGGGCGAGTTTCAGGAGACGTTATTGTGATTACGATCACGAGTACGATCGGATTAACATGTTAAACTGCGATATTGGGGAGTAAGGAAATTGAATCTCACGTAGTCTGTACGTAGCTTAGTTTATGCGGTTAGGCATATCTTGTCTATGCTTTTGCATCAGGATACATGTAATGAGAATGTATTGATTGCTGTAACGATACTGGGGATAAAACGATGATGAGATAGTGACTTGACTGATTACTAGCTGATAGCGGGTACTGGTTACTGATATTGAATTGAGGTGTCAGTGGCTCGACTTGAAGTGTTGAATCTATTTGTAAAAATCCTGTGAAAATAGTTGATCCCCTTAATGCGGGACTGCATGATGTAGAGGATTTGCCCCGTCCCCTTTCCAAGAGGAAATATATACCTAGGTAACTATATGGAATATAGCAGCTATTATACAAAAATGATCAAGCCTATCATTGTATTTATCAATCTGGGCTATCCCCCCCGTAAGATGGCCCGATATACCACTCATGGCCATGGATTGTACATGTGTACCTCACCTTCGTAGATGCGCTTTAGAGGTCCTGTGGTAAGTTTACTGCATATGTAAACGAAGATGCAGACAGTTAATCATTGAGCCTAAGGGGTGATGTTGCTACGGCTATGGCACGATGGCGATAATTACTACCTCTCCAGGCTAGAGGAGGGCTATGTATCTTGTTATCGTTTTTGAAACCGTCTACGACATGCTACTTTCTTAATTTGACCTCACCACAACATGTCCTAAACATACTACAACGGATAATCAAAGACTTACTATCATTCGTATACCGACACTACTTAGGAACTCGGAGTGCCTGAATAATACCTGTGGATTTTATCTCATTTGTTTCCTAGTTCTAGACTAACCAGCAGGCGGAATATTTATGTTGTGGTCGCGTAAAGGAGGTCGCAACGGCTGCTACGGATGGCCACATGAAGAAGGATCAAAGTCGCCTCGTAGTCCAAGGCTGCTATAATACGAACTATGATGGATCAAGGCCACAGTCGGGCATAAATGCGCCTTGACCGAACCGGGTCGCCGCTAGCTTAATCTGCCAGGCTGGCATAACCGCGTTAGCATGATCATTCCGTGGCTATGCAAGCATCTGGCTAGAAGGGAGTTTCCGATTGGTGATCACCGGGCGAATCATATAATAAGAAATGTTGAAGGCTGACTTACCGTGACCGTGTCGGATTATTGCCTTGGCAACGTTGACGATGGTACTAACATGGTACCTTATATGAATGTGAGAAGATATCTGCTCTTGAAACCTGTGTCTGACTACAGTTTATTTTGAAACACTCTCTATCAAAGTCTCATCTACAGTCTAATCTGTCATTATCATCATCATCAACATCATCACCGTAAGTCTCCTAGCATGGCCGAACTTACTTTGGGTGTGGTTGGCATTGCCATGGCTTTTAAGGGGGCAGTCGACACGTATCTCTTCATTGAATCTTTTTTCGACGAAAACAATAGGGGGTGTAGTTATGCTGCTCTCCGCTATCACATCGAAAAGACCCGGCTTCGACTTTGGGGCGACCAATGTCAAGTTGGTACACCTAACTGTATACTTCACGATAAACCGGTGTACATCCAGGACGTGGTTGTCAAAATACTGGGTCAAATTAAGACTATGAACGAAGACGTGCAAAAGCTGGCAAATAAGCAAAGTATACTTCCACCCGAAGTGCCATCTAATATTGATGCTGGGAAGAGTTTTGACCCAAATAGCGACGGCGTCGCTGAAACAGGAGGTCGCATGAAGCTGTTAAGGCCAAGGTCTGTGCTCAGCTGGGTTATAAAGGATAGGTCGGACTTCGAAGAGAAGGTTGAAAAGATTCACAAGCTTATTTCAGACCTATGCGATATTACACTCCAGAAGAGGGACATTCAAAGCCTAAACGACGGTCTTCCAAGCCGCGCCCTAGCCCTAGTGGATCGCAAAGATCTGTTGGAAGCCCTAGTCAAAGACGAGGCGCTGTTTAATCAAACATTGCGTCTTTCGGCTCTGGCAAAGCTATCTCAGACACAAATTTCAGTGGGCGCTGGCTCGGCCAGTCGTATCCGTAGTCAAGACTTGACCATTGTCGGGGCCTCATCGAACACCGGCGTCCTCAAGCGCTCACCTGAGAATCATATGATTGTACGAATCGACTGGAACATTGTGAATACTGGGTCTCACACGCAGCGATACGTCGATCGCATCAACGCGCTAGGATATATCCTAGAGCAAGTAAGCGAACCGGCACTCAGGTTGCCGCCATGCTATGGTGTATTCGACGATCTAGCGTACGAAGCAAGCCATGGCAAGAAGAGGCTAGGATATATCTTCGGACTACCTTCTACGGGCTCTGTGCCTAGTAATAGTAATCACGATAGATCTTCATATGATGAAGACCTCAGCAGCCACCCCCCAATTACGTTAAGAGAGTTGATTAAGAACCAGAATAAGGGCTCAATACCGCTTCTAGAAGACCGATTCCAGCTCGCATACACTCTAGCGTGCGCGTTCAGTCGTTTTCACGTTGCCGGATGGCTACATAAAGGTTTCCATACTGGAAGCATTGTCTTCTTTCAAAACAAGGGCGGGAAAAATATGGTGGATGTGACGGAGCCATTCATTACCGGATTTCAATATTCTCGGCCGCAAGATGAGAGCTCTCTTTCCTCGAGCCCACTCCGAAATAAGGATTTGGAGCATTACTATCATCCAGATGCCGACAAGGGGTTTACCAAGAGACTAGATCTTTACAGTCTAGGAGTCGTGCTATGCGAGATCGGATGCTGGGATCTGATTGCTCCGTCGACTAGGAATAAGAGTAGGGTGCAATGGAGAGAAAGCATGCTGAGAAGAGTAGACGCGCAGCTCGGATGGAGGATGGGTAGCAAGTATCAGGGCGTTGTTAGGACATTGCTGGAATGCGAACTCCCAGCTGATGAGCTCGGTTCCGAGTATTTTGCGATCCAATTTCTGGAAAAGGTCATGAAACCGCTGTGTAACTGCAGTGCCTAGGTAGTTAGGCCCTAGGTTAGGGAAATATGAATTCGTACTCGTATTCTACTAAACATCGCCGTACCCAATATAATACCTACGCGTTATTTAATCACCGAGGCTGCGAGGGCTGAGTGATAGGCGTACTGGAGATCGACAGACGCGTCCAATGCATAGACCACTTATTCGCTGAGTGGCCGTTATCGTCGCGTATACCTTATATTCCGCACTGTAGCCACTGCTATTTACAATATGGATCGTCGATCACATCGCCACTCGTTACTCCACAGCAAACAAGATCCCAACTAGATTAATTACTAACTCAGATAGGCACCAAAAGGAGATGACATCTCGGAAGTTTCTGATCGTAAAATAATATATAAGAATATTTTATAGTATAGTATAAGGCAGGTACTTAGTATTCCAACCACGCAGAATAGAAGCGAGATTTTATATGTTTCATTTCCACCGTCAGCGCCACGTCAATGCGTCCCGAGATAGCCCAAAACACGACACCCAGGCCCAAAGCTTTTCATCCAACCAGAATAGTAAACCCACCAGTCCGACAGCTCATGCAGTATATGCTCCTTTTAACTCCCCGTAGTCATATGATGATACAGCAGATAGAACCCCCCCCTTTTTCAAACTCAGTGCCTAGCGCATACGCCTCCAATATGTGAAATAAGTTCCTCGATGCGGTACGGCTTCGTCGTTACGCCATCCTAATTTCGGATATCAGCATCACCCCAAACAAGGCTTTACCATCCAACTTACCATGCCTACTTCCATAGCGCCGCTGACCTGTTTGCTCCTCACATTTGCCGTGACTCCCAGTATCGGTATATGTCCCGTAAGTTCGCCCATGGCCTCGAGTCTCCTAATTTCCTTCGTAAACTCGATGCCGTTCATAACCGGCATTTCGATGTCGCACAAGATCACATCGAAGGGGTTCTCTTCGTGCGACACTTCCGCTTTGTTGTCTTGCACGGTGTCGAGCGCGTCTTTTCCGTGATTCGCGGCTTTTACGATGAAGTCCCGGTTGCGTAGTTGCTTGCATAGGACCTTCTGGTTGACCAGATTGTCCTCGACAACGAGCACCTTTAACGGCGATGGTTCGTGGGGTGCGGGGCTTGAGCCCTGTGGCGTTACGGGATGACTGCTATCTGCGCATTCCGACGACATCGGGGTCCCATCTGCGGTAATGCTAAGCGATCGATTCAGTCTTACAACGGGCTCAGACGCGTTGGAAGGGCTACGAGGGAACTCGCGCCTTTGAGTCTTGACGTAAAATGCGAACGTGCAGCCCGACCCGGGACTACTAGCCATTCCTATCTCACCACCGAGCATCTCGGTTATCTGGCGGGATATAAAGAGGCCAAGACCCGAGCCCCCATATTCTATGTGTGTTTTAGGGGATGCCTGAGCAAAGCGGTTGAACACTTGCGCCTTTTCGGCCTCCGTTAAGCCCTTTCCCGTATCTTTGACGGTAAAAGAAAGGAAGACGTCCGGTTCCGGTTCCGGTTCAGGTTCTAGTAGACCACCGGGAGAACATGCGTCCAACGCAGGCGTTACAGCCGAGTATCGCTGTGGGACGTACTCCACACCTAATTCGCGTTCGCAGGGACGATGAGTCGTGGCGGCAGCTCTCACGACTATCTCTCTCATTTTCGACGTCTTGGTGAATTTGATAGCGTTCGTGACGAGATTGATGACTATTTGGAGGAAGCGGTTAGGGTCCAGTAAAACACACCCCAAGCCTAATAAGCCCAAGGAATCATCTTCGACAACTTTCAGTTTGATGTCGGTCATCTTTAACTCGGCGTCGAAGATTTTCAACGATGAGCGAACCAGTGCCATTGGTTGCACCGGGATAGGAGATACTACCAGCAGGTCGGAGTCGAGTTTTGAAACGGTAAGGACGTCGTCAACTATTTGCTTCTGATGCTGCACGCAGTAGACGATCGTATTGGCGGCATCTAGCGCGCTAGCAGCCTCGTTTTCTAGTACATCCCCTGCGGAGTGGTTTGAGTCGGGTGCATCATTACTGTCGAATAACGCGTCGAGCGTGGAAGAGCTTCTCTTAATTGACTCGATTATTTCCTCGCTGCAGTGTAGGACTGCTGATAGGGGATTCCGAATCTCGTGGCTAATCATGTCCATGAACCGCTCTTGCTGGGTCTTGGACCGAATAGCTTCTTCCATCTTGTCTGTTAGAACCTTCACAGCCATCTTCTGGCCGCTGATGTCCGTTACCCAGAAATCTATATGGTCGACCGTTCCATCCTCCCTAAACTGGGAAAACCCAGTAACGACAACGTATGCACCATTAGTGACAGTCTCGTCACCTCCCGATATAGTGTAAGTCCTGTTAACCAGTTGGAATTCTACAGATTCAGGTCCAGTATGCTCCTGAAGCCGATCGAAGAGATCTTTACACGGCTGGATGTAGTCTTCGCGGACCCACGGCAGCCATGGTTGCGGTATATCCGGAGTAGGACTACCGGGTCCAAATCCGTAGAAAGAATGCCAGGCATCGTTACCATACTGAACGTATCCTTCCCCATCCGTGCGGCAGATTCCAAGAGGGCAGTGTTCGGCGTAGTTCCGCCATTTCGTCTCCGACTCCTCGAGCGCCTTGGAACGGGAAATAAGTTGCTGCTCGGTCCACTTCAACTCGCTTATATCCATCGTGAAAATCATAATACTTTCAACTTCGTCCGACTCATCCAGGTCCGAGTAGCAAGCGCAGATCCCGGTCCGATGTTCTGAATACATGTGTCCTCGACGGAATGGTTCCTTGGAGCGAATCTGAAATGTTCCCCCCGTCTTACCAGTAATCACTCTGTTTTTCCACTCCCGAAGTAACTCGGCGTCTTCGGGAACGACGCTGTCGAACCAGCTCAGATGTTCTTGATCCGCCGGGCTAAGACCCGAGAATTTATACCACGCATCGTTTGCGTATATGATCTATCAGCCATCAGTCCCGATTCCACTATTATTCTTGGGTAGATACCCATATTACCTTTCCTTTCACATCGATAACCGCGAGACCAACGATTGACCGCTCCGCAAACCGAGAAAATCTCATATCGCTTCTTTTCCGGTCTAATTGGGCTCTCTTCGCCAAGTCATTATGACGCGCGACCTCTTCTGATAACCTCGCCCGCGATACCTGTGGCGCTGCGACATCCGCTACCAATTTTAAGAATTCGCAAAACTGGCTGCTGTATCTTCGGTATGGGTTCAGCCCAACCACCATGAACGCCGCTATCCTAACGTCATCCTTTATTGATACGATAGCAAATTGGTCGGTCGTTTTTTCTCCCTTCCATCCAAGTCCGTTTAGCAGCTTGTGTAATGACGGGTCGTTAGCTTCCAGTATAAGTATAGACTTGCACCTGAGTGCCTTGAGCATGGTCGGCGCAAACCCGTCAATATCGCACGAGAGATCGACGTATTCCTGACCCACGATGCGCTTCGGATCAACGCCGATGGTACCTTCTAAATGGCAGGGGTAGTTAGGTTGGCTTGGGGCAGAACCAATGCCTAGTTGTTCATCCAACGAATACAACAACACAAACGGTATGTCCTTGTTGTTATAGCTGAGTCCGATTAGTAGCGTATGCCAAAGTTCCTTCATGTTATTTGCCGTCGCGGTGTGGCGGGATAACTGCTGAATGCACTTATTCTGTCTGGAGCAAATGACTTCATCAGTCCTGTCTAGAGGTATGCCGTAGGATCCTTTAACCTCCCCATCATCGTCGGTAACCGGGATAAGCTTCCAGTCAAAATAAGTCTCTTCCAGATGGCCATTCCTCTCGATAAGCAATCTGGTGCCCGTGCACGTCTCAGTTTGGCCTGTCCGACGTTGTTCGGAGATATCCCCCGAGAGCTGATTCCAAATGGTAGAGAAAACCTGGGAAGCATCCATCCCCATTGATTCCGGGTGCTTATTCCCCAACATAGGTAAATACGCTTCATTGTAGATGACGCAGGAGGATTCCCCCCAAAACAATACCGCCGGGCTCGTGTCAGCTAAAAGGAAACGAGAAATGTGCCGAAGTTCTGAACACCATTGGTGCCTTGGCCCGAGGGTTAACTTGCTCCAATCGACGTTAAAGATGAATTTCTGAAGCGGTAAGATTGGTGGTACGCAGGTATCCGCGCTCTGGTCCCTTCCCCCTCTAATCTCGAGCTGTACCCTTTGGCGTCCGTCTTGTTCCTGGGACGCACGCCCTTCTGCGGGTAAGCCTAGCTTGTCGCCGTTCGGAACCATCCCGGTACCATCGGGTGTCGTAGCTTCGGGAGGTGGTTAAGGTGCCAAGTGGACATCCAACCGAGTGCGAAACGGAAGCTATCTACTAGGCAGCACGTCAATACGAAGGTCACGCCGGCGCCGGCATATCACTGCTTATCGTTTTCAAAGCAGGCAGCGACTTTGACGAGAAGATGAGGTTCCCCAGAAATATCATTGTCTACCTGACGTCGTAACGATGCCAATAATATTCTAAAATACATGCTCATTACTCGCCACTTGCACTAGCTACTCTCCATAGTCCGTTAGCTTTCAGGTCTAGGTTTGTCAGCGAGGAGTCCAGAAGGTTTACTTGACAAATTCACTCTTTCTCATTCCAGTGTAACGAGTGTAACAAGTATGTACGAGTGTGTACGAGTGTATTTTGAGTGGATTAGTACGGAGCCTTTGATTCGTCCCTAACTTGATGTTAGCCCGCGTCACAGGTTCGTCATCATTCCGTTAGACTCCCGTTAGCCGCGGAAGTTTCCGATGCGGATTAGTTATCCGAAAATCCGGGGTAAATAATTCAATCGGTAAGATCCCATACAAGAAGCTGGTTGGACTTCTAGAGAAAGGAGAAGGGGTATATTATTATCGTGGTGCTACTCCGACGATATGTGTATAAATAGGGCAGTAGGGCACGATAATACATGAACCAATTTCATCTCATACTAGGTTAATAATAATTCAACTCCTCGGCACTGGGTCCATGAGTAATCCCCCGCGTACTTACAATTGGCTTGCAACTACTACCGCGATAATTAAATTTACTGACTCGAAGAATATACCACCCATGTAAGCCGAATAGTTGTTGGATACCGGCAAGACAGGTATAAATATTCAGACCGAGTATATCCCTGGTAATCGTTATGGAAATATTATTTATTGAGCACTGTGGAAAGGCATCAAAAGCTCTAATCTAGGGGAGCTATCCATTTTTACAATTTCTTCCTAATTCAACACACCTCTTTTTTTCTATTTCTTTTTTTTTTCTATCCTGTCCTAGCGAAACAATAGAAATGATCTAGTCGTCAAAGCGGGCGTTACAAAAGGATATCCTTGTCAGGATTCGGATACAAAAAACTAATACGACCAGCCAGTCGCATCGAAGCCCGCATCGAGCCTGATAAGCTATAAAAAATCTTGGCCGTATCAATATCTTCCCTTTCATAATTGCCGACTCCATTAGCCTGGGCATAGTTCGACTGGGATCGCGTAAAAACTAGCACCCGTTACGAGTCAAACATATAGATAGATTACTAAGGTCAACTAACTAATTGGGAACCAATTCTTCGTTCTCTAACCACTCCACCCCATCTCAAGTTCTGACGAGAGTAATCCACAATACGGCATGTAAATATGGGCTCCCAAGCCTTCGGAACGGATCTTCACCTAGCGCCACTTCCGCCCCAGGACTATATTCAAAATTTGCGGACCGGGAAGATTCGCCCGTTCGGAGGCGTCAAGGGCCTGTTCTCGGCTATCAACAAGCAGCCCCGGCAAGGAAAGATCCGACTTACGGTAGGCGGCTTCGAGGGTGACGAGCGACAGTACGTCAACCACAAGAGCTTAGATAATGCAATTCATCAATACGACCCTCGACATTATGAAAAATGGAAGGAGGTCTTGCCGGAGCGTGCTCACAAGTTCAAGGTTGGCGCATTTGGTGAGAATATGTCTTCGGCCTACCTCTCAGAGGACAACCTATGCGTCGGGGACAAATTCCGCTTGGGGCCCGAAGCTATTGTACAAATTACAATGCTCAGGCAGCCATGTTATAAGTTGAATCATCGATTCGAGTACAAGAAGATGTCGAGACTTATTCAGAGCACTGGATTCACGGGGTGGTACTATCGTGTTCTCCAAGGAGGCGAGGTCCAGGAAGGAGATGAGATCAAATTAATCGAACGCATCAACCCACGCTGGTCTCTTTCGCGATTACACTATATCTTATATACCGACTCGAACAATATGGAGGCCGTAGAGGAAGCTAGTAAACTGGAAGGGCTCAGCAACGAGTTCCTTAATCTATTCCGGAATAGAATTTCGAAGGGAACCGAGAATATGAATCAACGGCTTCAGGGAAACTTTGCTGTGCCGTGGCATTTATATAAGTTGGCTGAGAAAACCCAACTGACGCCGAGAGTGCAAAAATTCGTCTTCGAGTCTGAAGATCCTGAGATAGACGCGGAAGATCTGAATTTCGGGCGCTTTCCCCACGTACGCCTTAGATTTGGACCGGATGCCAATTTCACCCGGGCTTATTCCGTTGTGTCGGGAGATATGAGATCATTCGAACTGGGGATCGCAAAAGATGATAATTCAAGGGGTGGGTCGCTCTTCTTACACGATAAGCTGAGGGTGGGGGATATTCTAGAGGTAGCGAAAGGACATAATGCGGTTATTCCTATAATAAGTACTAGCGACAGTAGCGCGCCTTCAAGACATATTTTTATCCTGGGTGGAATTGGTGTTACCGCTTTCATCGGCGAGATCAGGGCCCTCGAGAAGAAATCTGCCAACTTTGAGATCCACTACGCCGTTCGTACTAATAAGGAGGCCGCGTATATCGATCTTTTACCAGCCGAGAAGACTACTATTTATGCCAAGAGCGAGGGTAAACGGCTGGGTGTAGATGCGATCATTCCATTACCCGAAGATTGCAGGGATAATTGCAAGACGTTGGTCTACTGCTGCGGTCCGTCGTCGTTGCTTGCCGCTTGTCGTGATACGACGATGAAGTTAGGCTACCCTCGATCTCAGACTCATTTTGAGGAATTTGGCGGGGCCAAAACCGGTACTGGCGACCCTTTTGAGGCCGAGATTAAAAACACTGGGAAAGTCCTTCAAGTTCCTCGAGAGAAGTCACTATTGGATGTTCTCAACGAAGCTGGCTTCGAGATAGACTCCTCGTGTCTCGTGGGTAACTGCGGAACCTGCATGGTAGATGTCTGCAAAGGAAAAGTCATCCACCAAGGTGTAGCCCTCGAAGAGGAACAAAAGGAAAGCAGTATGTTGACCTGCGTGAGTCGTGGTCAAGGGAGGATTGTGATTGATTGTTGAGAAATCTTATCTCAACTAATTCGTATTGAAAGCGTTCTTGGACACCAACAATTAGCCCATTTAAGAAGAATTTGAACTTCATTATCGTGGTCAAATCTGCTAATACATGTGTAATAGTGAGCGAGGCAATCCTTTTGCTAATATCGCGATAGTATTACTATAGTGTCACTGCCGAAGGTTGTGGACTGCCGCGTTCTGGCCGGTTCGGAGCCCGGCAAACACGAGATTATGGCTAAACTGCCGAGATCTCAGACAATAAACCCCGGAGGAGTAAGATCTGTTAGGACGTGTTACGGTCGAGGATCTCCACTCTCATATAAATAAGAGTAGGTGGCAAATCTATCTATTATTAATTAACAGCATGATTTGGAGCAAGGGGCGTTCAAAAATAGTAACCGTCTTATTGAATGTAATGTAACTTGAACCGGAGAGGTGTGCTCCAGGTCCTAAGTGATATAAGTAACAGTTCATCTTTATCGACTCCAAGTGCCATGGTGCTTTAAGCCGGGTATATAAGCCAAAATCGGGCGGGCTGAGGCAAAATTCACGAGCCCCTCCTTTCCGGTTCCGCTTCCTACAAAATGAAGCGATGACCTCGACGCGACAATGCCCTTTGCTAGCTTGGGGAAGAAACTAGAAATTTTGAATAACCTTGGGATAGTAAAGAAGAAGAAAAATGATCTATTCATTACTTTTAGTGGGCGCCGGTTTCGCGTCGCAGGTCTCTGCAGCTTGCACTCGGGAGTTGCTCCAAGAGGCCACAGCGGCATACGTCAAAGCTCAAGCCGCCGGAGACCCGAATATACCCGCCCTCGCTAGCAACGTTAGCTACCTAGAGAATGACACGCCCGGGGATATTAAGGAGGGTATTCTTAGCGAAGCCATCACCGTCGACTTCAACCGCAGTCTGCACGACACGACCCAATGCGCCACCTTTACCGAGCTGTCCGCAGCCACCAATAAGAACCCCTATGTGATCCACACGCGCATGCTATTCACTGACGACAAGATCACAAGCGTGCAGTCAGTTGTCGCGGATCAAGGCGACTGGGCGTTTAATGCGACGGGACAACTTTACTGGACCAAGCAGGAGAAATGGGACGTGATTCCCGAGGATCAGCGCGACACTCGTGAGGTTATCCAAGCCGCCGGTGACGCATACCTTGACAGCTGGGGCGACAGCAGAGTCAAGGTGCCATACGGAACACCGTGCGCTCGTCTCGAAGGTGGCTCTTACACGGGAGGTTCCCAGCCGACGGCCAACACGTGCACGATGCCTCAATTCCCTGGAGAATTCCAGGCTGGAAACCGTCGATACGTCATCGACGAGGAAGTTGGCGGACTCGACATCTTTAACAACTTCCCGTTCATCGACGCGGGCAAGCCCGATGGAACACCAAGCACCAACTTCATTAGGGTTGAGGGCGGCAAGCTCAGATACATCCACGAAGTCACTGTCTGCACAACTCGCAACTGTGGGAGGTAAAGGGTTAATTTGTTACGGGGTGTAGCATTTTTAAAATGACATTTGGAAAACTGAGGTTGCTGTATCTTCGTTAGAACTTAGGTTAACAGGTAGTTAGTATGTTCATACTCTCAGCTTCAGTACCTAACCAATTTTCATAAACCGTCGCTTAATACTAGGATCCCAGCTCATTGCCTCCATAAGGATCATGAGACGCATATTTTGAACCAAGATTTCGTTTATCTAGGAGCAGTATTATCCGAAGCTTCTAGATTAGGATCCATGTTGTCTCTGAGACTTTCTTATTTGACCTCGGCTTTTACATATACTTGAATCAGGAGACATTCAGGCCGTATGAAGCCGAAGTGGGACCAAGTAGATATTAATTCATCGTAGTGGGCGAATAGAGGTTAAGCACAGGTGATAGATTGGATAACTAAAAAAGTCAACCCTTTGAGTTCGGAACATAGGATGCTCAAATTTAGCAGCGACCTGATGATCCGTGAACGATAAAAGTTAGATGAACGAGGAAGCGGATCAGGACTGGGTCAGGACTGGGGATACGTCAGATCAAATTAGGGGACTTTTCTAAAGGGTCAATGGGGTAGCACAAGTCTAATACATAAGTGGCATGAGGGTAGTGGAACGAGCGCTCATTGGTGGCTATATTAGTGCCATGCATTCCCCTCCATCAGATGCTTATCGGATGCTTCCGTACTAGCAGACTAACGGTTAGGTAGCCTTCAAATCGGCCAAACAATTGAAGCAATCGGTCCCTTGTCAACCATTGACGACATCTTGCAGTACGGCATCGCGACAACCCCAATGATCATCGTGAATCCCCCGCGTTCTTTCTTCTTATTCCGATCGCTTACATTGCCATTGCATCACATCGCTTCGCTTTCTTCCGAGAACAGGGATATATATACACACACCTACCCTCGCATTCTTATGCACTCCGCTTCATCGTCTTGCTTCATCGTCTTCAAACGCTGATCTAGGCATACACACACAAAACAAGAAGCTTGCTGCAGGTAGACATTTAGCTTAGGCAGCAAGTAAATAAAAGGTACCTTTTTGAATACCACCAGATTTGAATCCAATAAGAATATTGCTTCGGGATTTGTCCTTTCATCCAACATGGAGACTCAAGTTTTTATTCCTTTTAGTCCAATCTCGGCTCTCAACTCCCACCCTGGAACAATGGCAGAACGCAACATGTCCGACCCTAAAGAGAAATTCTTTCGTTATTTTCAAGCCGAAATAACCGGTGAGGCTGTCTTTATGGTGACACCTACGTAATAGTTCTTTATACTAACCCCTCGAAGCTATCCAAGGCCAGATCGATGACCTCGCAACTCTGTCCCCTATTGGGGGCGAGAGACAGGACTGCATCGATACGATCCTGGCTGGAATATCACGTTTGTCCAATGAAGTAATGGATGCAGGCGATTATATCCCAGCTTACGACCAACGAACATACTCTCAGGTACTAACTACTGATTGACTGGTAAATTCTGACTTCAACTCTGACATCTAGGTAGGCTATGAAAGCTCTCACCGACAAGCTCAATGAAACAACTGCTAGGTTTGCTCCAAAGTCACGATTCCAGTTCAAATCGAAATCCACCAAAGCTACGCCAGGCGCAGAACCCCAAGCCGATCCCCGACAACGCACGTCGTTCAGTAACGTGGGATCCAAGCAGTCGCCGGTCCTCGATGCGGCGAAACGCGATGCTGCGGGCACCGCTGCCGAAATAGTCAAGAACTACAACGAAGAACTCGAGCAACAATCAGGAGTGAGAAAACCCAGCTTTTCAAATGCCAAGAGTATTTCTCTTTACGACCACTCCGGACTGCACATTATGTTGCCCTCGACGGCGTCCAGGGCTACATCTTCGGGGAGTTTGACGAATCTTGAGCGATGCGTCGTGGATATGACAGCCCCGACGAGTGCGGGAACACCGTTTGCTGGGTTGGCATTGAAGAACATCAAGGAGAGCTTGATTATTGCCGGTCACGTCGCAGGACCCGTGCACATTACCGGACTACGGAATACCATAGTCGTCGTAGCCGCGCGGCAGGTTCGTATCCACGAGTGTGAAAATGTTGATGTATACCTCCACTGCTCGAGTCATCCTATTATCGAAGATTGCTCCGGCATGCGGTTCGCACCCTTACCAGAGCTCTATGTAAGTGTTTTCGTATAATGCTTGTAGCCATGCGCTGACTATCCTGTACCAGGCAACCAAGCTGGAAATCAAAGGTGAGAACCAATGGAACCAGGTCGACGACTTCAAATGGCTCAAGACCGAACCATCTCCGAATTGGTCCATCTTGCCCGAGGAGAAGCGCATCTCGGAAGACGTATGGAAGAATTCCGTGTGCGGAAGTCCGAGCCTCAGCACAGTCGATATACTCCGCAAAGCTGGCGTTCTTAGCTCATGATCGTCCTAATCCCTTTCGAACGCGTTTTCCAAGACTGTACCCTGATTAAGATTCCAATGTACGAGCACGGGTTAAGCGTACGGCGTCGGCTTTTATTGCAACCCTATCCTTCGTAGTCATGTAGTAAAATATAATAACCTTTTGAAGTAGGCAGTTCCTATGAACACTGAACTTCTCACTCTCCGTACATCTGGCCCTCTTAATGTTGCCTTGTGGTATCGTATTCTGTCGTAAAACATGCCCAACGCCCAAACACCGTGCAATGCGCATGCCCGTCGGATTCTTAAACCCATAGCCACCATTCCTCTTGTGCCACTGCTTCTCCTCAGCCGCGTCGTTAGTATTGCTACCCTCTCAATCCACAACCATTCTATCGCGATCCCCGTCGTCTTGTTGCGCAGCCAGCCTTGCGCCCATCTCGCGCAACTTATCCAACATATCCTTCTGCTTCCCTAATCTCTCCTCCAGCGCCGCAATCTCCGCCTCCTGGTCCGTTATAGTGCGCGTCATGTCCGGCAAACCGCGAATCAAGACCCTCGCGCGCTGGAACCTGTGCTTCAGGACATCGGCGGCGGGCGGGATTTCCTTGAGAGCTAGCTCCCCAGTATTGGTGGTGGTGGTAGCGCCGTTGTTAGTCTGCGCTTGGGACTGGTTTTGTGCATGCGAGGGCTTTTGGGGCGCGGGCGTTGGCGCGGGCGTGTTGCCTGTCGCGGTGCTGGAGGGGGTGCGAAGACGGTTCAGGAGGACCGCGAGCTCAGTTAAGGTGTCGAGGGTGTCGGGGTTGAGGCCGTCGGGCATGGCTAGGACTTGGTTTTTTGGTGTTTGTACTGTTGATGCCATTGTGAAAAAGAAGAGGTGCAGTATCTTTGTAGAAATGGGATCTAATAGGGTAGAATAATTCGTTGTCTCACTAAGGACAAAGACATTCGGAGGTAAGGGATTCGTTCGTGGCTGGTTAACGGTTAGAATTTAATGGTACCTAACTAGCCTTAATGGTTTACGTAAAAGTGAACCTTGATGGCGGAAGGCGAGTAGCTGAAAATCAGCCTTAAAGACTATTAATAACCCAATTATTAGATCTAAACGTGGTTGTCTAGTCCGGTCGACGATGATTTGACTATTTGATGTTGTATTATGTTGTATTATGTTGTATTATGTACAAGTTAGATAAGGCGGAACTTCGATCCAACGTGTCGGAGATCTTAGCTGGTCCCCTTCCGATTTATGTGGGGTTCATATGGTTGGTGCGCATTGACGTCAAGTAAAAATTCACCTTTGCAACTTGGAGGAGATAGTGGGTTGGTGGGGTTATCCGATCATCTTCTCCAGCTTTAATACTGATACTGATCTTCAAGATTTAAAATGAAGCATGGTTTCAGTCTGGGTTTTATAAGATTTATGGACTATCTCTAGCGTCTCGAATCTGTACGGGCATAAACAGGTAATAATACAGATAACTAATACGAATGATTGGATCTAACGTGAGGTACATCAACTCGTTATGATCACCTGAGGGGAATAATGGATGAAAAAAAAAAAAAAAAAGAATGAAAAAAAAAGAGTGTTATCGATAGACGGATTGTTGAAAGGGAGCATGCTAATAGGGAGAAAGATCAGTGGCAGACTGGGTAAAAACCCCCACTATAAGCCATTTCCTAGCCCATAGCAGCCCACCATCATGCGAAACATCTCAACATATCAGCACCCAAGCTATTTACCTCCGTAGAAAATCACTCACCGTTCCTCTTTCTATTTTCTCTCTCTTTTCCTTAGATCCTCATCCTAAGGTTATTCTACACTATCGTTTTCGAGAAAGAGATATCTTAAGCAAAAGCAACAATGGCTGCTACCAAGCAAAAGGCGTGTCTGAGTACGTCCTATCCGTCTATCTTTTCTGTTTCTCTTGCCCCTCCTCCTCAAATATCCCGAGCTGGTCCTAGAAAACCTGATTACTTTACTTCTGCTTGCTATTTCCTCATATATCTCGAGATTGGCTGGCTAATCTTCTACGCCTTACGAACTTACAGTCGTGATTGATGGCTGGGGTATCGCCTCTGCCGACTCTCCCAAGGAGGGAGATGCCATTGCTGCCGCCAAGACCCCCGTCATGGACGAGCTGTCCAAGAGTGCAACCGGCTTTACCGAATTAAATGCCTCCTCTCTCGCTGTTGGACTTCCTGAGGGCCTTATGGGCAACTCGGAAGTTGGCCACTTAAACATTGGAGCTGGACGTGTGGTATGGCAAGATGTCGTCCGAATCGACCAGACAATCAAGAAGGGTGAGCTCGCCAACAACGAGGTTATCAAGCGGGTCCTTGAGAGAGCCAAGAGCGGCACGGGAAGACTTCACCTGTGCGGTCTTGTCTCTCACGGTGGAGTTGTATGTCATACTACATAACAGTTCCGATGGCCTAGCTGCTGACCAGACTCTTTAGCACGCCAAACAAACCCACCTATACGCTCTACTCAAGGCCGCCAAGGCCGCCGGAGTCCCCAAGGTCTATATCCACTTCTTCGGAGACGGCCGTGATACCGACCCCAAGTCAGGTGCCGGCTATATGCAGGAACTCCTCGACACCGCAAAAGAGATTGGTATCGGTGAGATCGCTACCGTTGTTGGACGATACTACGCTATGGACCGCGATAAGCGATGGGAAAGAGTCGAGATTGCCCTTAAGGGTATGATTCTGGGAGAGGGAGAGGAGAGCTCCGATCCGGTTAAGACCGTTAAGGAAAGATACGAGAAGGGTGAAAATGACGAGTTCCTTAAGCCCATTATCGTTGGTGGTAAAGAAGCTCGTATCCAGGATGGTGACGAGGTTTTCTTCTTCAACTACCGATCTGATCGTGTCCGACAGATCACCCAACTACTCGGCGGTGTTGACAGGTCGCCCAGGCCCGACTTCCCTTACCCCAAGATCAACCTTGTTACTATGACCCAATACAAGGCCGACTACCCCTTCGAAATTGCCTTTAAGCCCCAACATATGGGTAACGTGTTGGCCGAGTGGCTCGGCAAGCAAGGTGTCAAGCAGGTTCACATCGCCGAAACCGAGAAATACGCTCACGTAACGTTCTTCTTCAACGGTGGTGTTGAGAAGGCCTTCGCCCTAGAGACCCGAGACGAATCTCAGGATCTGGTGCCTTCCAACAAGACCGTCGCAACATACGACAAGGCACCTGAGATGAGTGCCGACGGGGTTGCAAAACAGGTCTGCAAGCGACTAGCGGAGCAGGAGTTCCCGTTCGTCATGAACAACTTTGCTCCTCCGGATATGGTTGGACACACGGGCGTGTACGAGGCAGCAATCGTGGGTTGCGAAGCCACTGACAAGGCTATCGGCCTGATCCGCGATGCTTGCAAGAAGGAGGGATACATCCTCTTCATCACTGCCGACCACGGTAACGCTGAGGAGATGAAGTTCCCCGATGGAAAGCCCAAGACTTCTCACACCACCAACAAGGTTCCCTTCATCATGGATAACGCTCCTAAGGGCTGGTCGTTGAAGAAGGCCGATGGCGTCCTTGGAGACGTCGCCCCGACTATTTTGACGGCGATGGGCCTACCAGTCCCCGAGGAGATGACTGGAAATAGTCTCTTGGTTGTTGAATAAATGGCATCATTTCGTAGAGCATCATTGTTAGGACACTGGGCTAGATGAGGAGTTGGTAGGGTTTAGGTAGAGGCGACAAATAGGAGGCGTAGAGATACCAACCGTATTAGACGATGAATATGGTTATTGATAATAGACTATTTTTTATGACTTATTCTATGAATTATTCTATGAATTATTGTCTTAGGTAGTATGAAACCAATTTTGATGATAAATTCATGCGAATTATTGATTGGTTAGATTTAAAGTTAAGATGCTGACGGAGATGGTTCATTTTTCGTCTTGAAGCTTCCGAGTTCTTGGGCTCGAAGGTATGCATTGCTTTCTAACCGTTAGGTTAGATGTATGCCTGTGAGGTTAAGTGGAACCCTTACCTAATATCGCCGATATGTAAATGCGCTTGTCCTTTTAGGTATTAGCGCGCACACTCGGTTTGACAATTCCAAAACTTCAGCAACTTTAATCACAGCCCCACCAAAACCGACTTTTTCCTGAACTTCGACCATCGTGAAAGGACTCGCTTCGACCCCCTCGCGATCACCTCCAAGATGGATTCCGAAGACCCCCAAGAGCGTCCCGAGGACGTTAGCAACATCATCAACGGCTTAGAGCGATACAACCCCGAAGCCGTGGGCAACCTAGAGGACTACCTGCGCCACCAGTGCGAAAACAGATATACCGATTCCAATGCGAACCGAACATTGCTGAAGCTGTAAGTATTACTATTATCATTTTAAAAGTGATCAATATTCTGTGCTGTCTCTTCGGTTGGAACGATGATCAAATTATCCACGTTTCCTATTACCTGACCAGCAGCGACGTATTATAAACGTTGTGTTGTCGTGATGTCTCTTATTAGCTCTATCTGACCTCCAAAGTTGACTTTCCCCTCGCGCTACTTCCTATGCATCTCCATTTTTGCCCGAGGTTCTCGTACCAGTGAAGCTAACCATAGATGCAAACTCTTAGGTACCAACTCAACCCCGACCGCGTTAAGGAAGAGGTCATCACAAACATCCTAGTCAAGGCCTTGACTCTGTTCCCATCTCCCCAGTTCTCTCTGGCTCTACACCTGATCCCTCCTCACCTCGTGGCGCCTAACTCGCGCGCCGAGCTTCCCGAGGCTATCTCTAAGCTACGAGAGCTCAACCTCCAGCTGCAAGGTGCTCAGTACGCTCGTTTCTGGGCTACGCTAGACTCGGATGACCTATACGCCGACTTAACCACCGACATTGACGGCTTTGAGGAGCTGATCCGCGGCCGTATTGCTACCCTCATCAGCCACGCCTACCGTGAGATCGAGCTCTCCGTTCTCGAGCAGTGGCTCGGTCTCGAAGGCCAAGCCGCCGAGAAATTCGTCACCGAGACCGCCGGCTGGAAGGTCGAAGGTGCCGTCGTCCAGATCCCTCGCAACCCCGAGAACGAGGCCAAGAAGAGCGAAGTCCGCGAGGACGTCAACGTAGACATGTTCTCGAGAGTCATCAGACGGGCCTGGGAAGAGACTGTATAAAGTCCCGAGTACCTACCCTCTAGAACTATTTCTACGACTTCGGCGGTAAGGGTGGTGGCGATGGTGGATCGGTAGCGAGACTAAAACAGACAGCATTGGGAAAGGCGACAGATACCGCCTTTGGCGTTACGGATGACGAGTTCGGATATTTTCCGGATTTGATGTAATGTGCTGTTTTGCTCTGCCGTCGTTAGATTGGCGGCTACGAGATATCAGAAACGAAATAAAAATCACGATCTGAATGAACATGACGCGCCATTTCTTGCCACCGCGTAATCACTGCCATCTTCTTTCCTATTGCGGGGGTTCTAATTAATAGCTGGACTTGTAGAATCGAAAAGGGGCTATGCTTTAACAAACAAGTAATAATAAGAGGTAGGGTTAAAAGGTTGAGCATATCCCATATTTCTCATAAACTTTGATACGAGCTTTCCGCTATAAACGCTTACTCTTCCATTCCCCTTCTCCTTCCGCAGGCCTTACACACTCGAGAGATATAATACCCAGCGACTTCCTTACTATCGCCGGGCACCCGTAGCGGTCAGCTCCTCCCACTGCACACCAGCCCACTCCTCCAAGTACCCAACCTCGCCCTCACCTACGCCTCGTGCCTGACAATCCCTCTCGCACACCCCCACAATCACAGTACCCCAATCCATACCCTCGAGGGACATATCATCCACCTCCAGCTCCGTAATCGCATGCGGCGTCATCTGCACTTCGAAAGCCCTCGGGCCGCCACAATTCGCGCATCTTGGCATACCCCTCGCCGCCGAGGTAGTTACCCCGTTTCCAGGCCCGGTACTCGGCGCGGCGAATAACTTGCCGACGGAATCAGTCTTGGAGTACAGGAGCGGCTGTCCGCCGAACTCGTATCGGATGCTTTGTTCCGGGTTCTGCGCCAGTCGGTCCGCGAAGCGCTGGAAAGCGGCGTCCATAGAGGACTCGAAGACTTCGCGGTCTTCTTTTCCGCCCTTTCCACCACCAGCACTGTTATCGTCGACGTCCATGCGTGTGTTTTGCGGGATGGTGGTGGGTGTGGGGTCGAGGGTTTCGTACTCGGCTTCCGAGAGGTAGGCAATTGGGTATGGGGGCGGTTGCTCGGCTTCGGTGGGCCAGGGCTCGGATGGGGTGGGAGGGACGGCGGGTTGTTGGGTGTTGTTTAGGTTGAGGGTTTCGGCGAAAGTACGCGGGAGGGATTTTAGGTCTTCTGTGGGAGATTCTGGCTTGGGTTCGGGTTTTGTCTCTGTTGGGGGAGGAGGCGATGAGGGCGTGCTGAAGGGGTTTCCGGTTGCGAATGGATTGCTTCCTGCCGAGGAGGCGGTCGATGTGGAAAACGGGTTGGCGGAACCAGATGGTGAGCCGATCGTCTTGGCGCCGAAGAGCGTCTCTCCTAGATTCGACGGCGGTTGGGGCTTTGGCTGCTCTTCTTTCGATTTTGGCTTCTTCTCCTCCTTAGTCGCAGTCGTAGTAGCAGCAGTTGCGCTTCCAGGGACTATTCGTATGCTGCGCAGTGCACGAATACTGCCCTCTTTTCTACGGCACGTCTTCCGCCGACATGAGAAGACATATAGTCGGCGTTCGTGACCAGGGAAACGATCTGGTAGTTCACCGTCCAGTTGTAGAAGTAGAACCATGAGGTCTTTGCATATCTTACACCGCGCGAGAGCAGCCGATGGTGGATTATTTTGATCGAGCCATTCCTATATATGTATATAAATATTAATTCTAATATCAGTTGCGGAATATGAGATAATTGGGAAATGCGTATAAAATCGGGTATCGCATACCGGACGACCTCCCAGTCGACTTATACTATCGTCGCCTGAGTCTCTCGACGCATATCCTAGAAGCACATTGGTCTCGGTGAAATCGTCTTCTTCGCCAGCAGACGAATCACTATCGTACGGAGCCATTCTTTTAATTGTGTATGATTTAAAATGTAGATGAAGTTTTGTTTCTTCAAGTTTAACTTTGTCGCATTTACTGTTTTTTTTTTTCTTATCGATTTGGAGGGGTTAATGGAGGGGCTAATCTGCCGTTGTCGTTAGGTACCTAGGTACCAAGCTTTGCAGATATCGACTTATGTAATAATTTATAGGAATAACCTCATTTATACATTTATACACTTACATTCTCACTTCCTTATTATTAATATAACTATCTTTCTAACTCACACCAGGACTATTATATATCGTACACTTATTTCCTTGTCCAATTCTGTCATGCTTTTAGTCGTCTTACGTGTAGAACAAATCATTTGTCGTATACCTACCTATTTAAGAGCTTTCTAAGGTGGTTTTATACTGGCTCGGAATATCCGGACTTGCCTCATGACAAACTCAAGACGTCCCCTTCTGATGTCTTACCTTAGGTATCCTCTATGTTATCTGTTTTATTATAAGGGAGAGTAAGCTATTAGCGTTGCGTAACTCGGGAGGACCAAACAAACAAGTCACTTAGTCGGAATTTGGAAATAGGCGACCAGTTGGAATCTAAGAAACGTCCTGCTCTACGGGCTTCATATTATTTCTCATCTTTAAGCAAGAATTCATCACAAACACTACAATTAATGATATGAACTCAGGAAAATGATTAGTTGAATACCCACCTAGGTAGGTAGATGTGGCATATTTTCAGATGCGCTCATTCAGAACACTCAACTAAAGACATGATAGACAAACAACCCCCTTCCGTGCTATTACTGTCCTAACAAGAAACTTCGACTCGTCTAAGGAGCGAATTATATAGTCTTACAATGACAGTAGGTATTTATTATCTCTATTATGGTAAAGTTTTTCATGTCAACTATTTAGGTAATAACTATAGGTAATATACTGAAATATTAGCTCAATACAACTCCCGAAAATTTAGAAACTAACGTGCTTTCTCAAGTTGGGGGTCATGTAATTCTCTGCACAGTAACTTAAAGTACCTCCCGCTTCTCTACGCTTCTGTTGCACTTTTCTTTCATTTTATATTTTCTTCTTCCTTTTTTTAATGGAAAAAGCATTTGTTGGCTTTTTCCTTCTTAGAATCGCTCTGGACTTAACATGGACTTTCCCAAGAATGCAAGCTGTAAGCAATACTAAAACGCCATTATATTCTTACATAAGTTTCCCCATGCCGCCGCCGACCTAATGGGTCAGGGATACCTAGTTAAGAAGACCCATACCTTGAGGTATATCCCGTGGTCATTGACAGGGGCTTTGCCGTATGCGGTATCCCTCCGGCGTGGTTTCAAGAGTATATTGCGAGCGTGTGCCCCAACCATCTGAATCCCCGTGGCTGTCCCACCGTTGTCTGCAGAGATTAAATTGATAACTATCCGTGGCGGCTAGTATTGATAAATCACTGGACTGCCCGAAACCGGGCGTCTATAATACTTCGGGATTCATTGGATGTATAGGAGAGTGGATCTAAATAACAAAACTATTGTATACTTTCCAAAGCCACCTTGGCTTGAAACATAGAAGTAATAGATGGGAAGGAGGACCAGTCGGATCCCCATCCCATCCCAAGACATGCATTAAATTTTCTCTTCTAACCCACACAGTTTTAACTTGGAGACCTTCCTTGCGAATCTATACGCTATCCAAGAATCAGTACAGTTCGGTGTCTATCACCGCTAATTCTTGTCCTTCTCGGCTGTTGCTCGGTCTTATGTATGATTTCAAATTCGTTGGATTCAGTATCTATTTGCGGCAAGCGAATGACCAATTGATACTAACGGAATTCCGAGAAGGGCCGTCGTTGTACGATCTATTCTTCGCGCTCCGAAAGTTTGAACGCGAAGCCGGGGCGAGGTATAGCCCTCGATATGCCTGAGAGTAGGACTATATAAAGACTCCTATCCGTAGTTTCATATCACATCCAGCAGTATACTCTGCCTAGAGACGGATTATTTACCAGAAGCTGCTTCCAACACACTATAACCATGTCCTCATCACTACTCATTAAAGATGTCCGTATCTTTGACGGCGAAAGAGAAATTCCGTCTGGGAGCGTGCTCGTGGAAAACGGTTTAATTAAACAAGTGTCAGACAGTTCCTTGACTGCTCCAGGTCCATCTACTGTGGTTATTTCCAAGCCAGGGCATACATTGATTCCTGGACTTATCGATGGCCATATCCATGCGGACGTAGACGAAGAAAATTCGACGCTTAGGCAGTCCCTAAAGTTTGGCCTCACTACTGTCTGCGACATGCACCAAGAAGCGGAGAATATCGGTACACTCAGGGAACAAGCTGCAAAGGATCCGGATTCGGCGGACTATAAGACTGCTAGTCAAGCCGCAACTGTGTCTGGAGGGTGGCCAACACCTGCTATATTGGCACATGACAGCTCGGAAGAAGTACCTATGGAGCCCACCTCGCACTTTGGAATCTTGTAATGTGCTAACAAAAACTCAGACCAAGGCTCGAATCTCGAATTGGCCAAATATAAGGAGCCAAGCTGACGTTGATGCCTTCATCCGAGACCGTCTTAACGATAAAGTGGACTACGTGAAGCTCATACACGAAAATGGCGACAGCTTATCCGTAAAACCTAATTTAATACCAGTGGAGCTTCAGAAATCAATCGTCGATTCTGCCCATAAGAACGGCCTTCTTGCAGTTGCACATGCCTTGGGCCTTCAAGGTACGATGGAAATGCTACAGATTGGCGTGGACGGGATGGTGCACACTTTCTTCGACCAGCCACCTACAAAGGCTGTCATTAACGCGTACCGCTCAACCAATGCGTAAGCTTCCCATAAGATCCAGGGCCTCGGTGTTGATAGCGTGAATCTAACGAGTTGGATACAGATACTGCAGTCCAACCCTGGTGACGATCGCCAGCGTGACGGCGGAGGGGTTGAAAGACCAACAGAGGTACTGCGCGGATCCTCGCGCTCATAAGCACCTGGGCGATCAAAGTAAAAAGAATCTTCACAGGTGCATGGCACTTGGGAATGGAGAGGCAAAGGTAGAGTACGCTTACCAGAGCGTGAGAGAGATGAAAGCTGCCGGCGTGGATATCATCTTGTAAGTTTAATCACGCTATATGATTATACTGGTCACTAAGTCTTCTTTTAGGGGATCCGATTCTGCTGGCCCTGCACATGGGACTGCTTTTGGTCTTTCAGCGCACCAGGAGCTTGCCGTGCTCGTGAAGGAATGTGGGTTCTCTCCGAAGGAGGCATTGAGGGCCGGAACTGCATTGGTAGCCAAGAGATTGCGCCTCAACGACAGAGGACGAATCGCAGAGGGACTGAGGGCGGACCTGGTACTAGTAGAGGGTAACCCTCTCCAGGATATCGACCATACACTTAACCTCCGAGGCGTGTGGAAGAAGGGGACTCTCTGCTCAACGTATAATGATATTGCGGCGTAGGTTATTAGACCACGGCGACTGATTTACGAAGCATACAAAAAAGTCTTAAGAAACACGCATAACTAGCTTTGAAGAAAAGTTGAATACACACTCATTCATATAGTCAATACATAAACTTGGGATATCGCGGGTATGGTTCGATAAAATGCGGTTGCACTATAGCACTAAGAAAAATACTATACCTAATAAGCGTCGAAACATTATATGAAAAAGAAAAAGAGAAGTGTTGTAAATGTTGAATGTCTTATTACCTATATTATATAACGTAAATAGGTGCAGGTTAGTCAAACAATTCATTGAAGTATGAATGACCCTAAATTGTAGCTTGACGAAAATAGGGGGAGGATATAAACGCATATTTCCAACCAACTTTCATATCCGAATTGGTGTAGTGGCTAACATTTGACGCTCTCAAGACTTCCTAGTCTCGAAGCACCGTCAAGCCCGGGGTTCGATTCCCCGATTCGGAGTTCTTTTTGGGTCTATCGCCTACCTGTTAATTCAAGTCCTTGGTTTCTTTATTCTGTGCGAATCGGATAAATTGAAATACCAATGTTTTTATAATTGTGGTCCCCTAAGCTAGGATTCTATATACACTAGTATATATGTGCACTAGGCAGCGGTGGATGTTGATGAAATTTTGGCGAGGTTTCCGGTCCCACTTGGGAAAGATGTTCGTCCCAAATCTATTTGGCGAATATGGACCCGATCTATCCCCTCGCAAGAGATGCTTCTAACCTACTCAGAAGGGTTTGTTATCATGCCGACACTAAAGTTGGATGCTTCACCTAGTGCGATATATTACAAATGGTAAAATGGAAAGTCGACATGACGATTTGAAAATCCCTTGAGCCCAATCAACTTGAATATCGAACGGTTAATGCTTGCCAAGAATAGCGAATCCATGGTTAAGTCCAACGGACCCCATATTGTAGTTACAGTTGATTTTGTGGACTCGCGCATCGTTGAGGGGTTTTGTTTTCCGAGACCGAGTCAATTCCGCGAAGGGGAATTACTCGATTTTCCTACCTTCTTCCCACAATACCAAACGTAACACATTTTTCGATAATATGACACATCCACAATTGAATTTCATCTAACCCTATTACAAGTTAAAGTAGTATATTCACTTCTGGGATGCCTTCGTGGATGACAAGTAGAAGAGATATTGGAAACTAAGTGATATATCTATTAGTTATTAGTCCAAATATTTCTGAGCAGTACCTATAAGCACTAACTTAGAAAAGACTTGAGCACTCTGAACTCGAATCGAATCTTGTTTATTACGAGAGTGACTGATGTAAATTTCCCTACGGGGCGGGGTATATATTCAATGAGTGGGTATGGTTTATTGTAGGTATACTCTTTTACTTGGAAGTCACAGTTGTTACGAATCCCAAGACATGATACAATCAAAAATCACTTGTCTATATGTTATCTCCATTGACAACTTTGAAAGTCGTCCAAAGCACGCCGACGCGATTTCTGGTGACCTAATATACACAGAACATTTAATAATATCTTGGATTGCCGTACAAAATAACAGATAATTCGAGATTTAACATGACTGAAAACTTCTCAAGCGTATGAGCAGTAACTCCCGTGTTCATAATGGCGGAACAATAATGATTCCCAGACAAATATACGGGACAATTGAATTAATATTTTTACCCCTGAATCATCTAAATATCGTAGGTAATAAGCTGAATCCTGCCTGCATAATCCGTTTGCCACACATACCTAACCCTTTACTTATAAACATTACATATTCCGGCCTTCGTCTGCTTTCAATTCCCACCATATTTCCATATCTATTCTAATTACTATTACAACGATTCTTTGGACTCCTCGACCAGAAAAAGGAAACCCCCCCCAAGACGACAATAGAAAAACAGGGGCAATCGCAACACCTAGTTTTCAACTAAGAGTATCCTACGCAAGATAATCAAAACGGGGGAGAGTTAGCTTGGTTGAGCGGTATTTCAACATGTCGCAGCTTAAGGACTTATTATCCGATGATCTCTCTGCTTAGAACGCGGAGCCATCAGTGCTAAAGTCCTCATCTGAGGTACCGAGCCAAACTTTGCCTCACCGACTACCCCAAATATCGTTCCCTCCTTGGGGACCGGTCCCATCGCCATCCGCCTTGACTTTTCCGGAACCTACTACGCTTTCCACTCGGCGTACTCAGGCTACTACTACGACGCATTCTTCAATAGATGCAATCGTCATCGACACAAGTGGAGTGACGCTACCTACGTTGATTACTCCTTCTTCGACACCACCAACTGGTGCCATCATTACCATTGCGGTAATTTTGTCTTTCTTTGGACTTCTTTTCACTGTCTGCACGGGCCTTGTATGCTATAAAGGAATCAAGGGTCGTCGACAGCGGACCACGCATGAGGAAAGTGGTAACCTACCCCAAGATTCCGGCGCAAATGCGCCAACCCGACAAGCAAACCATGAGCGTGACGACGATGTACTTGGAGAGGATGGACATATAATCCACCATGATCAACCCCTCTCTAGTAACCCCGTCCAAAGAGTACCTAATAACTGAGTAATGTGTGGACACATTTTCGGGGGAATCTTCTATTGCTACTATGCATACTGCACGGCCAATATGATAATCGTTCGGTATTATATTAGCTAGAGATTTCGGTACCAAACTTGTAGTTTTTGGATCAGTTCGGATACACAGGAAGGTGGGAGGACATTTTGGCTAAGGCCAAAACAAGATAACGGAGTTTTTCTAGGGTGTGACAATGATTTCGGTCTGATGAGGGTATTGACGTTCCAGAGGTTAAATCTTCTCAGAAGTTTGATACCTGGAGGAATTGTCCACTATTTGAGGTATGGTTAATTATTTGGAATGCTAGGTAATTAGCTGATATCTTACTGAATATACTTCCAACCGGACATCAATCGAGATTATCTCATTTTTATTAACAAACTGCAATTAACTATGAAAATTATGAACTGTGATAAAGCACGCACATTACAGAGAGCTTAGTATTTTCCAGAGTCTGGTCAAGAAGCAAGCTAGGAAATAAAATTACAGACTAATAAGAGTATGTTGAAATGGGAAAGCAAGTCTAAAATAAGTTTAGATGTCTATTATTATGTTCTAACCTAACCGGTTAGTGTATGCATGGTTCTATGGTTCTATGTACGCATGTAACTACCTCTTAATAACCCTTAGGTTTTCACATCCTGGTACTAAACGTGGGGCTTGAGAACTAGTGGGGTATAAATAGGAGACGGTTACATAGGTACCTATATACGACTGGTCCTGCCCCACCTCACCCGTAGTTTCGGGTTGTTGATATGTAACCTTCATATTACGTACTTACCTTTCTATTTGCTGATGACGAATGCGATTTCACGAAAACCAGAGTAGCATGAGAACTTGTTTATATTTAATTCTCACGTCCAAAAACGTATCATTGGTTAAAGTAGTCCGGTATATCCTACGAGGCGAGCATCGTATACGTGTAGGCAACGTAAAACGTTGCACGTCCCGTAGTGATATCCGGGGATGTCGTTGCAACCCGGCACAGATCCGGCATGGGCCTCGAGATCTATGGCCACCACAACCAACTCAAAATGCATTACATAACATCCAAGTTAAAAGATTCTTCCAAGCTGGAAGAACAACACAACAATAATAAATAATGAGCAAAAGTGGAGGAAGTACCGAAAGCGAAGTCTCGTGGTTGATCTAAGTCGCAATAAGACCTGATAAAAGATATATAAGAAAGATCATTGCGACAAGATAGACCGTGGTGACAACTTCATCGATGATTGACGATATATAGGGACAACAAGGGGAAGATTGTCGGGGCGAGCGTGTAGGTAGAAATGTCTCTGGGTATAGAATCCCCAAAAGGTTAATAACCCTATCTGGTAAGCTAACCAAGACGAGATAGGATAGCTTCCAGCTCTGCTGCAATCCTTGCTTCGTGCGAAGCTTTGGCGCTTTCCGAGCTAGTTGTGCCGTCATGTACAAGAGGTACAGAGTCGGGTCCGTCTTGGAATGCTCGCAGACGATACTCTTGGAGACTTTGCTGGTCAGTCGGGTGACCAGTCGGTGGGTTTCCAGTGAAGTTATGGGTTGGTTTGGATGGAGTCGCACTGTTTCTTTATTAAAATGTTAATTCTTCCACGGATGAACGATTGGACATACCCAAAATGTGCTGCGATGTTAGATTTGTCAGACATAATTGCTAATTTGGCAGAATTTGTTACGCCGGAAGTGTGCCGTGTCTAGGTGGAGAATGTATTGAGAGGCCTGGTAACAATCTCAATATAACGTCGACTTTGCGGGACTAGGGAAGACTCGTATGGGGTGGGCTTCTAGAAATATATACCAGTGTTATCCGAGCGAACTCGACAGTCCCGTATCCATCGCTGCGAACCTGCCCTTCGAAGGGTCAGTAAGGCTTCCACGGGGCCGATAGATATCAACATTGCCTGACCGAGTGCAAATACAAATAGGTATACTGAGCTGTAAAGACGTGGATGTAAATCCCAAGGCAGAACTTCTTTGACGTTAGCTTGTCTTGTCACTTAAGTATCACTGCATCCGGGCTATGTAGAACCAGTTAAAGATGATGTGGGACTTCGGGTACGTGTTCGACATCAAGGATTGCTGTAACCCTACCTACTGCCGGGCTTGGTTGCCTAAACCATACTTCGCCCACTTGACATACCGAAGTCAGTGATATTTTTCTTTTCTTTTTATAAGCTTAGCACTTGCATAGTACTGCATGGAGGGACAAATATAATGTGAAATATGATATTAATATATTCTAGATGCAATATTGACAAAATTCTTCGTTTGAGACCCCATCCTCCTAGATACTATAAAATCTTCCCAACCTAGATACTTTTAGTGCAACTGTGCAGAATCCGGACTATAAAGGTAAGATTTTGGGTGAAGCAGGAATTCATTTGGTGAGATAAAACGTGTTTTGGTGCCACTCACACAGTAGCTTCTTATATCGTAAAACAAAAGAACTGAGGAAGTTTGCTGTAGGAAGCCCTGTAGGGGGTCCAAAAACGACAATATATGAAGAGTGTAACATGAGTACAAATGCGTTTATGTTCGTAGGTAGGTAGGTAGTTATACTAGTTAGGAGAACTCATCTAGTCCATACGTGACAGATCCCCACGTGGGGCGGTATCATGCTGGTGAGGGAGGTAATTGAGAGACCCATCTCAGCTTAGCGATTCTTTAAGATCAAATTCCAAGAAAATCGGCCCGCCGTAACACATCAACAGCCAGCCGAAGACGATGCCCCTAAATATTTCCTGCGAGCTGGAGTATTAACTGAAATCAAGCTGCTAAAATTTGTATATATCATGCTCACGTTTTGGTGAAGCTAGGGCCTGGGGCATCCCCTGGGATACGTAGGAACAACATACCCGCCCCACTTGAGGACTAACGTAACGTCTAGGTGCAGTTTGCTGCTGGGCTAGCTAGGCATGTTTATTCCTAAGGCTTGTACGGGCTCTTTGCCGTGGGGCTAACAGTGCTGTAAACAGATCGTTCGTGTGTATTCTGAAGCCTCAGCTGCATGAGTAGTATAAAAACATGGTACGGTGTAGCTTTGTTGAGATGTTGAAAATGTTTTGATGGTGAGCTGTTGTGATGAGGAGGAAGTTTGAATTCGTTCATGGGATGAAGGGGCCTTAAATACTTAAATAAATCCTGTGTAGACTCGGGTATATATCCGCAAACCATACACAGCCCCTATGTTACCCATGCGTAGATGCGCCATCGATGTATGGTCACGTTCGCGGGTCCATACTCATCGTCTCTGTCGGTACTACTGCGCCGCCCCAACTCAATCCCGTGTCTAACGCCCTAATCGAGCTCCTAAGGTCCAAAGATGTAACTCGAATACCTTATCCCTTCACCTCGTCACTACATCTTGCCATTGAGCGCCTACCATCGACATGGAAAGGCAGCCAATTGAACGTTACATGTGAACTCGCATTGCCTGATTTTGCGGTAGGCAATCACTCCAAGTTACTCCAATGCCACCTGCGGTGTCATTCCACCCGCAGACGTTCACCGAAAAACCACTTATATCTTACGTACGATCGTCTAGCCCGGGGCTGACTCCTTGGATTAGGCAGACAGCGCCCCATGCTGCACCAGAATATGCATTGTTGATTAAATACAAGTACTCACCGAAAACAACCATTAATCTACATTTCATATCGTGTAGATGGAAAAGTAGTGGAATGAGCTTTCAGCAATTTCCGGCGCAACTACCTAGGTACCTCAGTACCTATCTAATACTCCAAAAGAGATTACATGTACCTACCTAGGTACCTACCTAATTATTAAGTTTAAAACCCAATCCAAATGTGTCAAAATACATCTTCAATTGTCTTATGTAGTACCGCCACAAATTCCGCAACCAATTGCATTTTAAAAGTTGCTCTAGTCCCCAAATAGATGGCATATCATTATCATGTACACTACGTACAGTAGATCTTCCCGCTATAGTGGGGCTTTACCAGGCTTGGGTGCGGGTGGTTCCGCTCTCTAACCTAGGGGCTTTCTACACAAGCTTAACCTAGGAGGTGGGTACCTAGGTACTTGATCATACTAGTTAATTGTAGGACTGCGGCTAGCCGTAAGGCATACAAGATTCTTACGTCAAAGTAAAGAGATATTTCGTACTGATCGTAAGGACTTTTGTTATCCTGTCATTGTTGAATTTGTGCAACTAAGCTAAGTGAGTAATGGGCCACCACCAAATACTTCCTCTTTAAAACAAACATTATAAAAGGTCACCATTGGATGTGTATATCATAACTATGTTATCCCCGTGATGAAGACGGACGATAGATATATAATCCGAATGTCTGACTACGGTCATGAGAATAGAAACAAAAACAGCAGCGGCTTTGACAGTTGTACGTAAATGTAAGCTTGATTGAATTATAGCGCATTTTACGAAGGGCATCACAATGTATGGTAATATGATTCATAAGTGAGAGTTTAGTTAAATTGTGGATATTGCCCATATAGACCAGTCCCTAACAACACCCCTTAAAAAGAGTTTTAGGCCCCAGAATCCGCTATTGCATGAAGGC
Organism: Daldinia sp. FL1419; assembly: GCA_025201765.1. NCBI lineage: Eukaryota > Fungi > Ascomycota > Sordariomycetes > Xylariales > Hypoxylaceae > Daldinia > Daldinia sp. FL1419. The sequence goes on from MU623366.1 coordinate 201,048, forward strand.
CCCTGCTATCCCCCAATTCACCTCTAATGGCATCGCATCCGTACCAAGCACATCTTTCTGGACACATTCATCATCAATGGGCAACAGGCCAAGCCCAGAGTTGGGATAGCGGTTGCCTAGGAAGGGTCATTAGCAGTCTAAAGACTAGGTAATCATGCTTGCTATGATGTGCTATTGTTATACGGAAAATAGACGCCAAGTACTCGCCTGTTGTCCATAACACTTGAACCGGGCAATAAGAGAGACAACTGCGCTCAAGGTTCTAATACCCTTGTAGGTCAACCAGTTCTTACGTACATGACTTTTCGAGTTATATTGGAGTAATGAAGCGGTGCGCATACCTACTCTTGTTAGTGCTTAGGAGTACTTAGACAAACTCACGTTACCGCAAAGCTTATGTGGCCTCGATTCCAATACAATGTAAGACCATCCAAGCTTCTCACTTAAAGGGCCGCGACGAATAAGAGTCTAGATTAACCCCCAGTATCTTGGGAATTCTACTCTTTTAGGCGGTATATTTGACCAGACCTTGGAGCCCTTCGATCGGCTATCCAGCGTTGAAGAGTTTCATTGGCCAATTCCATTGTATATAAATTTGACGAGGATAAACTCTCATTAAAGGCATCAAAAAGGATCAGTCCTCGAAGGAAGCTATATTTAAATCGTAATAACTAATTCATGTGTATTACTTGGCAAGGCAAATGCTTTATAAAAAGTAGGCGGCTTCTTCTAATCTTTTATAAAGAATACTGTAGCAGTGTCAACAGTACACTGGCTTGGAACCGGACGGCTGCATGATTATATCTCATATGAGACCTACTTTGTTCAACCACTCGATTATTTGTTGGGTTACACGGTAGGACAGTATTTTATCCAAACATGTTTTCATTTGCATGATAACAACCCTATCGATCATTACCACGATCTTACTGGGATGCTATCGAGATTTTGAAGGTACTGGCATATAGGGATCTAGTTATCAAATTTATAACTTCTATGACTAGTTAGTCATTATTCCTCCGCAAAGCTATACTGGTAAGGAATTGGTTTTAATTTGATGTTCTAATTTTTGTTTAAAAATTCTTCATACTGCCCACGCGGGAGATTGATCTTTTGGAAATATATATTTTCATGAAATACGTACGTACCTACCTAGGGACTTAACAAATTCTCCCGGGCGGTCAGGGTTCTGCCGGGTGGTCCGTGCTCACAGCAGGATCCACAGGGGCTTTAATGATTCGCATCATCCCCGCTCGTTTCGCGGGAGCATCCATAAGCTTATTTCTACTCCACGTTCTTAATTTGGCAACACCTTAAAGGGAATAAAGTATCAAAGAGGAAGCGCACTAGAACATAGGGGAGACTCGAGTAGGAAAAAGAAATATAATATATTCTAAAGCGACCCTTGTATCAATTATAAAAGCAAAATTTCCCATTAATAAGATCTCTAAACGCGGGGTAGTCGAACCCAACCAGGATGCATGCGGGGCAAGAATAAGATTGTTGTATAAGTCATTTCTATTGGAACGACCCTATTGTCATATCCAACAGTGAACCCCCTGAAGCATATCTGTCAACCTGCCTAGGTACCCTATACGGATTAGGAGGTGTGTCACGAGGCGGACCAAGAAGCAAGGAAACAACTTCGTTGTTCCGCGAGGAACCTATCTACAACTATGGCTAAAGGCAGCTACATATAAAACAAGTTCTTTGTTCTATATGTAGCACGGGCTAGAGCCCTGACAAGGTGAAAATCGTGTCAAGTGTATAATTATCCGCGGCAATCCAGAACCATTTGAAAATTTTGATAACAGTAATGAGGAATCCTCGATGTTAATTATGTAATTGCAATGCCATGAGAATAAGTTCATAATCAACTATCTAAGAGAGGTTAAAATAGTTTCTACCTCGACAGCCAGATTTTTTATGCTTTTAGCTTGTGCGTTGTTGGATTGGACGTTTTGGAATAGCACGCTGTTGGTCTCATCTTTGAATTTCGCAAGCCGGTATTCCTTGAGACTTTGGCTGTCGGTAGCATCATTGGTAGGCGGGTTACTCGAGAAAAAATGGGTTGGCTTAGGTGGAGTTGTTCTATATATGGCAGTAGCATTTTATTAGAAACACTTCATAAAGATTATGTGTACCTAGGTAGGTACCTATGGATATGAGAGAATTCACCCATTATACGCAGCATTATCTGAGCGTGCAGGCATAGTCGACAGATGAGAGGATGCTACTATCTTCACTTGCGAATATGTGTATCTTGGAAATATAGAGCTTGGAATCTCGGTGAGTAGTGTGCTGAATAAAAATTTGGTCAAATTTACAAAGGCAGCAGCTATGACAGTCTGATGAATAAATACAAAGATAGAACCCCTCCGTCGACTTCAAGTGCATGGTTGAGAAAGCTTTGGAAAGCTGCAGTCATTGCGCGAACTAAATCTCTGCACCCAACTTTGCGTATATATGGAACCGTATCTATAAGGCAACAAACCTACTAATCGATGCCACAGGTACGTCGAGGATGCATGATCTTGGGATAACGAGGCGGAAGGGATAGCTACCTAGACAGATTTATTAAACTGTTAGAATTACGGGCTTAGATATACAATGCCGTTTGGCGGTTAGCGATGACCTTAGTCGACTCTGGCTATAATCCCTGTAAATTTATCAACGCTTCTGGGTAATCCATCTAACATGTCACCCACATTTGCCCTAGACTTGATAGTATGCATCAATCAGTAGCATAGACAGCCACTTAATATGATACCTAGTATGGGCTGAACGAAGTAATATAGGTATAACATAACTCTTGATCAACAAGATTCGAAAGCAACCAACTAAAGCGATCCATTAGATTGTGTAGTAGATAAATGGGCTAAGAAACTATCTTAGTAACTAATCTTGTAACCAACAAAAGGTATACTCACTATCATCATATGGTGCGGTGTCGGAAGTATATTGAGAAATCCTCTCGTAGGAAAGATCAGAGCCCTCAAAGAGAAACTCACACACACACACAATGGATGCCTACCAAAAATGGCTGAATCGTCAAACGAAGAAAACGATAGTTGGAGCTGCAGCGTACTCTGGACTGCGTTGTACTGGGAGTATCAGGAATTTCAAGCCCACCCTACAAGTAGATCGTCATATCCAGGGTAGACGATGACCATACCAATGTCGAACCCTTGGTTTTGGAGGGCAATACTAAGCTGGCTGCTGAAACCCGGTCGGTCGTTTGGAAAGTAGTCGAGGATCCGGCGTACAATGGTACGCGGCCCAGCCGACAGTCTGATGCCATCAAAATTATCGACATTCGGGGTGAGACGAACAGACGCAGTGTAACAGGATCCAAATAACACGCACCGTAAGCCATGCATTAGTCCTCGCCCGAGACAATAGAGGAATGTCCTTTGTCCTATTATTTTCGATAGAATACGGAAGCGGATCGATAAGTCAGGATAGGTCATCGGGTATGCATGAATACAACAGTGCCGGACCGAGAGCCTTGTAAAGCACGGCTGCCTGTAGCTCTGACGTGTCCTGCATCTCAATCGTACGATCGAGGTGCAAGCCTGCCTCACTTATTCCCAATGCATCATGCAATACATATGCTCCTTTGCGGACTATTCCGTTGCTGAGGCTTGATAAGGTCGACGTTAAAGTCGGATGACGAACCTTTCCGGTTTCCGAAGAGCTGAAAGCCTGGTCATGTGAGTGTCAGTCCGATTCTAGTTGGGGATAATTGGAATAAAGGACGACTAAATTACACCCGCTTTGGACGTGAACAGACTAGTTGTACTATGGTTTAATGATAATAGATGAAGGTTTCGTACCGAATTGGCATATTATGTTCATCAGGGAGGGCTGGGAGTAATTATTAAATGATAGTGAGGTCTCTGACAAAGCACATACATAGGTAGGGAAATAGCAATTGCTCTACGGATGTAATGGTTTGGGGTGTCAAAATGATGACCTCAAAATTCTCGGAATTTTCAGGAACTTTATATTTCTCAGAATCGGGAGTGGTCTACTATAAGGGAAAGCCAATCTGCGAGTCCAAATGCAGGTGGCGTATATTGTGCGACTATAACTATGCATTTTGTGCAACCTACCTAGGTACCTAATGCACGGCTTACCTGCATGAAAGGTTAGCATACCAAAGTATTACCTACCTGCCTACCTACCTACCTTCTATATACCTACCCACATACGTATTCGCGGTGGGTATTCCCATTTGTTAAATACAAAGGTGAAATGGTCTTATATGCGCCACAAGACGACTGTTACAGCTAAACTACTGTGTACCCTATACAAATCCGGTTACTAGATATCGTAGGCCGTACGTAAACGGGCGGAGGCCACTGTTGTCTATCATAATTGAGACCTGTAGCTATCATATGTAGAGTACCCTAGCTACCTAGGTATTTTAACTTATTTTTGCCCTTAATATAAGCTCGCCAGCCTAGCAGGAGAAGAGAGAAAGAAAACAGAATCCGGAGAATGAATGCTAAGCCTGATTGATGGTAAAAATACGTGGTTCTAGGTTGTTGGGTTTGGCTCAAACACATAATTAAAGATTATGGCCCTCACTGGATTACTCTTATAAAACGTATGCTAAACTGAGCAGACATCCTTGAGTGTATTATTCATTTCATTAGTTTTAATACGAAGAGAAAGGAGAAACCAAAAAAAAAAAGAAAAAAAAAACCATCATTCGGCCATTCTTTTTACGTCGATAGCTGTATCAGTGAGCAGATAGAGATGGCTACGACCTCTATATCAGTACCTACTATAACCCTGGGCTAATAATATTTAGCTCTTTGTTCTTCGACAAGCTTTTCGTAGTTGCCTTGGCATTGCTCTATACTTCCTATCGTGTCGGCATTCCTCTTGGACTTGGGAAAGATCTCTTTTGAATTCCTGAGCCTTTTCTTCCACAGGAGTGTCAAAGTTAGTATTGATAATTGCATATGATAGGTTGATGGTGTCTAATCGCTGTCTTGCGCCGACCAATTCCCTCGCTATTCAAGAGCTATCTTATTCTGGCCCCTCCTGGAGTGTCGTACGAAATCAAGTGGACAAATCTCGAAAATCCACTTGGCATTCTATATAGGCTTTAATAATTTTATCTCGCACCAAAATCTTGTATACTTATCCTTATGCTTTTATAATGAGGATGCCGTGTCGTTGTGGTTTACTAGATGACTGAAAGCGCCAAGGGCCGGGCTCCTGTCACCGGTCTATTTCATCACATGGCTCCACCTACAGGTTAATAAGCTCTGGAAAGATAGCAGGATATTTAACTTAACACTCATGATTAAAGGTGTCCAGAATTATCACTGGGTCCCTAATAACAGAGCCTTACTTGGGGGCTGCTGGTCCGACTCTGGAAGGTTCATCTGGGCAACGCAACACTTAGAAGAACTCAAGATGCTTAACGAAAGAGGTAGGAATTCAGTTTTAGTTATTAGGTGTATGTAAATCATACAGGCTACACTAAGCTTGCGTCTATAATCACGGGGTAAGATAGAGGTAATATCTTTTGAGCGTAAGCATTATATCGGTACCTATGTATGCGAATTAAACATTGCTATTACTAAAATGAATCTAATCGTCCATTATGACCTGCGTATTCCCAGAAAGTAGGTAGGTAGGCATAAGAAGTGCTATCCTCGATGGAAGGGTTGAGTAATAATCAAAAGGTTTATGAGTCCAAGCATATCCGGGGAAAATGCGCCGCAATAGTCGATCTATGACTTACCTATAGTTGCTATATGTTGTCGATGAAATATGTGCTGAGGGATTCAAACACTAATATATCATCGCAGATCTCCTTGGTTGTGAGACTAACATGGTTATTATTTCCCTTGAGTAGAGCCTTTAAGCTAAATATTATAACGTTCTATCCATGGTGATAGCTAGGTATTCAGATAGTTATCAACTTGGTTTCCCATCGGCTATCTGTGGAGGAATCCCGTCTTGAGTGTCTGGTTCTTGAATACCTGTGACCAAGTTGCTATCACCATCCTTGTTCTTAGGGTCTGGTCCTATTTTCCGCGGCTCCGGGTTCCTTTCTACATCCTTCTGCTTCTTTTGATTTCTGTCGACCTTCCGGCTAAGAATACTAATTAAGCCCGAAAATATTTCTTTCATGCTGTCAATGACTAGTTTTATCCCTGGAGCTAAGATCCCAATAACTATGGGTCCGAAGACCAACACTAGAGTCCCGTAACCCAGTATACTAGCTCCAAGGACGACATCCTTGAACATCCCAACGATGAAGGATGCTAGGACGAGCGCCCCAAATGTTAAGAGCATGAGTACGAACACGCCCAAAAGAAACCGTCGCCCAATCTGTCTGTAAATCTTGTATTTTAACATCCTGCTCTCGAGCTCCTTTACATTAGCTAGGATAAACATGATACCTAGCAATAATGCTACTATCGCCGCTAAGAGAACTACGACGCCGAAGAAGTCGTAAAGTAGGCTTCCTAAGTCTTTAAATCGTGATTGCATGCTGAGTACGCCTGCTGCCAGTGATAGAGGTAGAAAAATAGTAGCCAGCAGCGTTAGATTCTGGACATTGCCGGACTGATTGAGCTCTCGAGCTAGGGAAAGGAACTTGAGGCTGTGATCTAGGCCATCGGAAAACCTGGTAAGGCGTAGCTTAAAATCTTTACAACAGCCGCGAAGCGTCTTTTCAAGCATAAGTAGCTTAATGTCATGCATCGATCTACTCGTGTTGATTCCATCTAGAACCAGGACTAAATCAAGAAGCGACTCGATGGTAGCCACCAGTTCGTTTCCATAATCTGAGAATTCGCGATAAAGTTGAGAATCGTTCATGATTGCCTCCAGCTGCCACCGCCGAAGCCCGGACAATCGGGGGTCGAAGTCTCGGCTCCGACGATGAGTGTAAGTTAGCGCCATCAGCTCCAGAAAATCCGTAAATATATTTAAAGATGCATGTTGGCATTGCAAGATAAATAAAGGCTTCACGTTTCCCGCATTTCTTAGGCTACTATACAGGTCATCAAGGCTTTTGAGTCTCAACGCGAATCGTTTTGTGGTTGTATGGGAGAGCTCGGGATTTAGTGCACAATATCTGCGAACCGACTTGGACGTGATTATTCCGCACGAGATGGAAACTTGAGCTGTTAGCTAAACGATATCCCTAAAATTCGAGAGCTTGGAATATTATTACATTGTTTATTGTCAGCTGCACATTGGACAGCCCTGACCGTCCGGACCCATTTTCTATCGGGACTCTTCATAAATTGCGCCAAGTCCCCCAAATAGGACGTGAACTTCTTTTTTTTACCGGTGGCTCCAGGCTTATCCGGGCCAAGGAAATCATAGCCTTCTAATCGGTAGCATGATTCCGAGTTGAAATTCAAGAGTTCTGATGCGAGCACAGAAAACCCTCCTCTGGAATCATAGACTACGTTATGAAATTCGTTGACTCCGATCGAAATGACTATATCTGATGAACTCCCACTTTCCCATTGCTCATTAAACCCATTGAATGTGGGTTCAAACAGCTCTTTCTCATCGTCGTCTAAGTCAGACGGTAGGAAAAGGGAAACGCCCGGGACGAAGGAAATGAAAAGAGATAGGACGTCCATTTCTCTCATATCTTTGACGTCGGGGTTGTATTGTAGCAGATGAAGATGGACATGACAATTCGCGAATAAGCATGTTTATCTAGTCGAAGGAATTTCAGCTGAGCACCCCCTGGCAGCGTAACAACGCGGCTGCACAGAAGGTAGCCGCGTACAATACACCCCCTGTATTAATGTTAGTTTCTCGGCCGTGCACGATACAAGAACAGGGCGTCGAAATCCAAAGAGAACAACATCTCTTAAAAACATCTGATATATTTTATTAAGGTTTTATACCATAGAATACTCTAAAATACCCTAAAACCACAATCACAACAACATCTCGGGGTGGCTTTAAAAATACGCTTCAGGATCTTAACAAAGTATTCCCGGGGGTCTCCTAACTAACATCAATACAGGGGATGTATTGTAAATCTACTTCACTCATAATCAAACTAGATACATTATAGCTATTAAAAGCGGAGAATTAGGTATAGGAACTTATTTACTACAAAGAATATGAGCTTGAGGGAAAATAACCTCATATCGCTCGTATAAAAGAAATAATGAATTGTATGTACACCAAAGATATTATATTAGATTTTGATTACCAAAGCAAACGAGGGATCAAGCTTAAATCTAAAAATACCTTATCGATAACAATTGAATTGGGTTAAACTCTTAAGCTTCAACTAAATATCCACTAACCGCACACGCTGACGTAGCTACGAACTCAGTACCTAAGGTTAACTTATCAACTTGAACTAAAATCATTCCCAGCTCTCTTCCCCATACTCAACTCGTCATTTCAGAGTCTATTCCTGCGGCCGCAACACGATCACTCCCTCAATGACCCTCACCGCTGGCTTGCGCATTGCGCGCGGCCTCCATTCTCCGTTCCTTAGGTCTCATGGTTCATATACGCCCCTCGCTTCCCTCGTCGCTTCGAAGCAGCACCAACCAAAATCCCGAACGAGTCCGCGCCGAACCGCATCCACCGCCTCTCAAGCCAAGTCGACTTCCGAAGTCGTTTCTACAGAGCGCTTGACGTCTCCGCTCCCCGCGACAACAACCCTTAATCCACCGGCCTCGACGCGCCCTCCACCTCTCGACCTACCGACCCGGGATCCCAACTCCTCACTCTTCACGTACTGGTTCAAACTAGGAAAGGCATATACCACATTCTACAAGACCGGAATCAGCGCCATATTCACCAACCGCAAGCTCTTGTCCCAATCCCCCACCGCCTCGGGGTTATCGTCCACAATCCCCGGCGCCATATCCTTCCCCACGCGCTCGGACGTCCTTCTACGCCGCCGAGTACGCCACGATCTCTCGCGGCTCCCGATTTTCGGGATACTACTAATCGTGTGTGGGGAACTAACACCGCTTGTCGTGCTCCTTTTCCCGCGCCTCACGCCGCTCACATGCCGCATACCCAAGCAAGCCGACGCCCTGCGCCGCGGCTCCGAGATAAGACGGGCTGCCAGTTTCCGTGACCTAGTTTATAGGCCCGATCCACTACGTGGGAACGAACCAGCTAGCAACGGCCATATATGCCGCTGTCTAGGACTAACGAGTTCCCTGTGGGATAAGATTGGCCTAGATAGTCCGTTCGCAGCATCGCTGGCGCAGCGAGCGGTGGCGCGGATTGCGGCTGATGATACTATGATCCGCGAGGGCGGCGGTGTAGGAGCTCTTGTTGACGAGGAAGTTGTGCTTGCGTGTGAGGACCGGGGCATAGATGTCCTAGGGAAACCAATTGATGAGCTGAGAAGTCGACTAGAGGAATGGCTCCGCAAGACGGCTCCTGAGGGGAATGCCTCGGAAAAGCTCGATGCTACTTTGGGTAAGTCAAATTTGAAGGAAGCCGAAGAGAAGATAAGAGAGACATTAGTTAGTTTGGACGGGAGGGTCTAAGGATGACTTTTGGGGTAACCGATTAACGGACACGCCGGACTACTCAATGCTCTTGGCCTGCTTAAGCTCATGTACATTTATATCTTACAACGACGGCCGTGTCAAAACGGTAAAAGCTCAGACAATACTTGGCTCACTAAAACAACACTGTACAATAAACGTCCATTGGCCTAAGTTATTAGAAGCCGTCACGGTGATGCTTATCGTCGCACCACTCAAAGCATTCATATTTTCCTATATGTACAAAGTAGTGACATTCAAGTCCCAAGTCTCATGCATACTTTTACCTTATGCAGTATGGTAAGATGCTGAGCAGGGTTTACCGATGGCCTCTTTCATGGTATATACAATACAATTAGTTTACTGTCGGTATCTAGCCAGTTGTGCCATGATATTTTGGACGTGTTGCGAAGAATCTCCCCCAGGAGGTCCATTTGGAGGAGCCGCTGGGTAGCCGGCATTGTGTGGCTGGCTAGGTCCAGAAGCACCAACGCCGTGGGCTCCTAAACTAGCCAGTACCGAATTTACACCGGCAGGATGGCCACCAGCTGGCTGTCCAGGGTGAAGACCTTGTGGAGCACCCTGTTGGTTGTGGAGAGATCCTAAAATCTTTTGTAGCGTGGCGTGATCCAGAGATCCATTTGGGTTACCAGCCGGAACGCCAGCAGCAGGATAAGGGTGGCCAGCATATGGCTGGGGCGCATAAGGAGGTTGTGGGGGTGGTGCATATTGGACAGGTGGATATTGCACGCCGTAGGGATTATGTGGTTGAACTTGAGACTTGGCGCGGCCAACTAGCTGCGCGGCGATATTGGGATCAAGGTCTTGGTACTGATCATACTTCACGTTGTCATGCCCACCAGACCTGTTAAATACCTGTAGGGACACAAGGCCTGTTTGCTGTGCTCGATAATCCAGTTCAACCACAGCATGAACACCTTCCATCACTTGACGCTGAATCACAGCTTCTCGAGGGAAATGAGGGTTGAAGAACATAACTTGCACTCTCAAGCCCTGGCTTAGAAAGGCCCGCTCAATCCAACTTATGAAATCTCTTTCGACTTCTTGGAGTAACAAAAACTGCACATCAGGAATATCGCCGCCGTAGCGACGAGGGATATCGAGATCTACATCAGACGGATGTCGGCGATAAGGACTAGGGCTTCGGCGACGGTAGTGGCTAGAGTCATGCCTCGCGTAACCAGGAGATCGCGAACGGCCACGGGAACTATAGTCATCGTAATAATTGCGAGCACCATCAAAAGAACTCTGTTGACGGTGACTTCCCCGCCGAGGAGATGGCTGCCGACTTGGGCGGTAATCATCACGTCGCGCGCGTCCCACGTCATGGCGTTCACTCTCTTTCTTGGACCTATTTCCTCGCTTCTCTCCATCCCCATCCTTCTTTTGGGTACGTGAAAATTCAAGATCTATAGTTTGTTAGTGCTGAACAGATTATTCAATTCTAGCGGGGAAACTCACGAATTTTTCGGCCCCTTACCTCTATCCCTTGCAAATGATCCATCGCAGCCTGACCCTCCGCCAAAGTGTGATACTGCACAAAGCCATAAGCCTGTTTGAGGGAAATCTGTGCTAGGCGTCCATATTTGCAGAATATATCGAACACCTCCTTTTTGGAGACTCGGTCGCTGGATAGGTTACCTAGATGGATAGCCATTAGAAACTAGAACTTTTCGATAAGGCTATAAATCCTTACCAATAAATAGTCTTGATCCTTCCGGAAAACGATCCCATTTGGCTTCTGAGACGTAACGGCGCTCCTCCTGGAGAAAAGTTTCCCATCGTTGGTGTTGGTCGGAAGCTTGCGACGTAGCGCCTGTAGAGGCAGAATAAGCAGGGTCAAATTGGGGCACCGGGAAAGAATGAGCTGGCAAGGTATTAAGAGATGAGGTTGGAGGGGGCGGAAGGCTATTACGGGCATCTAAAGCCGTCCCCGGAGCCCCTGTAGAATAAGTACCAGGAGGCGGTGGAATAGCAGAAATGGTATTGGCATTGTGGTAGGATAATCCTGATTGGTAATTCAGGCTATCGTCAGGATGCATATACGGCTGGGCAGACAGCAGCGGCATTGGGGGTCTAGGTGGCAATGATACTGCTTGCGGGGGAGCAGGAATGTTGGCAGAACTCTGCGAAACAGCCGTTTGACTAGCATTACCCACGGACGCATTTCCTATAATCTTATCGACAAGGCTTTGGATGTCAAGCTCATTATTGGCAGCACTTGACGTATGATTATCCTTCATAGCGGGCGCATTTAAAAGTGGCTGATGTACATCGGAATCGTCGGTCGACAAGTTAGCTACAGCTTGTTCTTGTGGCTTTGGCGACTCTTGGGCTTCCAGTAAGCTCGAGTTTAGGGCAGGCTGATGCACGGACTGATCAGGGGTTGTGGAAGAAAGATCATGTGAAACAGGTGGTTCTGAACCATTTGTCAAGGAATCAGACGTAACAGAACTAATACTGGATTCGATCGTGTTGGATACATCTTGTTGGATTTCAACACCATTCTGCTGACTAGGATGCTGGACGTCTCTTTCACCTTCGAGCAATGCTGTTCCTTCCTCCTGATTCCTCAAGCCGCCAACATCGCTGCCGAGACTGCTCTGAAATAAAGCAGCAGTACCAGCGTTGCAGGCATTACTTTGACTTGTACTGGAAGGTAGGCCGCTCTGATCCACTGCTTCAACTGGTTCTGCAGCTGCTACAGGTGGTGGAATATGGCTACCGTTAGAAAGCGGCATTGTGCACAAGGTGTCGGCCTGGTCTTGCAGGCTTGGTACTACTACGGGAGAAGATAAGTGAAGAGGTGCCGGAGATACTGGAGTAAGGTCGGCAGTTGCCAAAACTTCGGGGGCCTTTTCGGTCATTCAGCTAGCATGAAACGATAAGACAGTATAAAGAGCGTTTCTTTTGGAGGGGTTCAGGTACGGCACAGAGGGTAAGAGACCTTGAAGCTTGGTCCGACCGTGAGCAAAGCTGATCAAGTAGCCCAGGAACGGAAATTGAGAAACTGTTGATACTGTCCTAGGGCTGGTCCATCCGAGGCTGTGGGCTATCAATGTTGACAAATATCACGATAGCTTGGTCAATGGGTGCGGCTTAAGACTCAGCTGGTAAGAAGAAAGACGGCGGGGTGAGACAAGAAAAGATTAGATGGAAGATTGTGATTTGGTGATTCAGGTGCGGGTAGGGAAGATGGCGTAGACGGAGAAAGGCTGTGGTTACACATAAAACGAGTGCAAAAGAAAGAATGTCGCGAACTGTCTACCCAAAGCTATGAAGGGTTCGTACTGGGTTTGTACTGGGTTTGTACTGAGTCGGCGCTGAGTCTGTACTGACGCGTGAGTTCTATGATGTTGTGACAGGTGTGGATGTCAAGAGATCACCAAGACGTCAAAAGTTGATTGCGAATGATGATATTACGGCGTTCAATTGAAGCCAAACTTTTAGGATAACACGAAATTATCAGGACGGGATTCAGTAGACAAGGAGAGTAAAGAAGTTAGGGAAACCCAATGAGCCCGGTAACTGTGTTTGAGGCTTTGGCTTTTGCAAACAGACAAGGCTGGGCAACTCTTAATTGTGAGAGGGTAGGAAATTTTCCTGAAAGGAATTGTCCTAACAAAACTTGGACTGATGCATCAAGGAACTTTCATACCATTGGGTCAATTCGGCGCCAAAATACGGCCGTGCGTTAACCAACCCCACTACAATTCAATCGATAGCGATAACGCCCATACCTTGGGTGTATGTAGGTACTTAGGTATCTTGACCTTGATGCCTGCCTCTGAAGATTCTAGTACTTATTATTAATTAGGTAGGTAGTTAGTGTATTTTGGTACCATACTCAAATAAATCCGTCCTAGGTAAGCAAATTCCATTAAATAAAATATGATTACTAATAAGGCAGCTTGGACAATAAAAATAGTAACTTCCATTTCTTCACCATCTGTTAAGGTTCAAAATTTCCAGTTGATATGTAGCATATAAATGTGCCTATGAATTTAGTACTGGCGCCCATGCACGACATCGGCTAAATACATTAGATAGGGAGTACCCATGACGCAAAGACCGCTTGCAAAAAGTATCTCCTAATATTTCAATCACCCAGCTTATAAATGCTGGATATAATGGTCTACCCACGTTGTATTAATGCCCCCCCTCTTCGAGATACTGAAGCTTACCTGATACCTGGGGAAAATATTGCAAGTCTTTTTTTCTAAAACACATAAGAAGCTTGCAATTTCTCCTCTGGGCGAACTAGTTATATACACGCCGTGAGGAATAACCGCGTATTGTCCTTATTTTTTCACCCCTTTTGTTATTATTTTTTTATTGGTTTCGCTCCCTTTCTTACTCGTCTTTAATTGTGTGGAATTTGAACTATTGATCGATATGGTAGAAAGCAAGTTAATGACAGAAGTTATACATATTGGATGATCGAAAATTTTTCAGTATCAGGGGATTTTAATGCTGTTTGGTTACGAAAGGAAAGTAGAGTTAATTGCTTCCCAGTCTGCCAGTGTAAATAGGGGAAGCCTAACCCCACAATTGATCAAAAAGGTTCTTAGCTAAAAATGCTCAGGTACACGCTTAATGCATCTTCGGATTTATCTACCTCATACCTAGAAGCACCTAGGTTAGGTACCTTTTGAGATTCATACTCGCGATCGGAAATCCAAGAGGCCCCAGGCTTAAGAAGCAGGACTATTCAAGACCAAAATAACTTACTTACCCAGGTATCAATAATTTACACTTGATGGCTATAGTCAGGGCGATATTCGCCCATTTAAAACCACCTCTAGTACCTAGGACATTCAAACAGGCCGATCGTCTTGTGCGGACTATACAATATCGAGCATATGATGCCGCATTCGATCAAGAGGACCTCACCGAAGCTAGAAAGTGGCATGCTTCATTCACCGAAAGTAATTTACCCAAGGGTCAAACAACTTACTCCAGGTCAAGCGGACCTGGAGGCCAGCATGTGAATAAGTGAGTACACTTGAGAGGCACATGTGCTCTGCAACACCGAAGCTGGTCTAATTCGGATAGAACTGAGAGCAAGGCTACAACAGTATGGTCCGTCGAGGAGTTGTCAAAAGGGCTGCCGAAATTAATCAGATTGGCATTGCGTTCTTCAAAATACTATTCGAAAAGGAATGACTCGATAACAATTCAAGCTCAGACCCAACGTAGCAGATCCGCTAACACCGACGATAATCACCTGAAACTGGCGGAAGAACTACAGAAGATTTACAGGGAACAAGTTCCGGGGACGACCAGTAGCGAAAAGATTAAGAAGTATGATGTCTTGTAAGTTAGTCCCCCTATCCATGTGTCGCACTCCCACCTGCATATGGTCCTATATCCAATGCGTTGAAGCACCATTAACGCACACGAATTAGAGAAAAATCTGCTCGCGAAAACAGGCTGAGATTGAAGAAACAGCAGAGTTCTAAAAAGGCCTTCCGTAAAGGTAGGAGTGGTGATGAGTAAAAATGAGCATATACTCGTCTAGAAAACTTTCTGTCTTGTGGAGAGGCCCTGACCTGGTCGAATTGACCATCACACGACAGAGAAGTTCAGTATTCATCGTCAACAAGCGAACTAAGCAGGGAGGGTTCAGTTGCTTGCTTACGGCTAATCGCCGACGCCGAAAACTCGACGAAGGGCAGCGCGTAATCGGGGAATAAACGTACCTAAGCATAATCTCAGATATTTATGGTACTAAAAAAACTATAGTCTATAGTTACACTATAAAATGTTGTTGGAATATCCCATAATGAACACTAAGGAATATTCGTAACTTAGGTACTTAGGTAGTCCAATCTCAATCACTCCAAATATACTGTTTACTTGCCTAGGTAGCTAATATCGATATATTCAAATTGTAAGACGTATAAGATGGACCTAATCAAATAGGACTTCATAAATAACACGAGGTACGCAGGTAGGTAGGTACTTTAACAATATACAATTTGAATGTATCTATTTACACATGCACCTGCAGTGAGACATAAAAGTCCCGACTTCCTTATCCCCCTTATCCCCTTATCCCCCACGGTCGCCGCAATGTACCTAACCTTATGAGCCTACTTTAATTCTTTACGGCTGACTAAAACGCCGGAATGAGGGGCAGAAAAGTGGATATGCCTAAGCAGCTGAATCCCAGCGGCTCACTTTTCCCGTCTAATTGTCTCAGCTTTCATCGTTTTCGCAAAAACACAACACCTTTCAACTAATCCAAAGACACCTAAGATGCCCCCCAAGACAATTTTATTATAAAAGGGGGTTCAGCATTGTTTTCCTCTTCTTGACACTTGTCAGCGTTCCACTGCTACGTGCGTTACGATTAGAAGTCAGCGGATTCGCGCTTAGCCCCTCCTGATTGGATCGACGGCGCACACTCGTTTCCGAGGCTAATTCAATTCCATCTTTTGTCGGAGCCTTCTTTTTTTTATCTTGTTAGTTTCTTTAGGTTTATCCTATCTAAATCGAGTTGCCAAATTATTTCCCCCACCCCCCTTTTCATAACGACGGGTTCGTTAAAAATCGCGGGTTACATGAAATATGCGCGACTAAGTTATTACTCGTCTTAAAATCACGACAACGACCCCTTGATCGACGTTCGGCGACTACCGAATCTACTTTGCTTACGACCGAGTCCTTATTCACCCCTAACAACTTTTTCATATCTTTCTACCATTTAAGCATATATCGCTCACAGGACCCGTTCCAGACAACTGTGGCTACGGGACCGCCCCCCCAAATTATTTGCAATGGCCACTACTGCAACCGTTCCGAGCAACGGCTCTCCTCGTCCAAATCCCCAAATACAGCCATGCAGGTACAAGGTTGGAAAGACGTTAGGCGCGGGGTCATATTCCGTCGTAAAGGAGTGCGTTCATATTGATACGGGTCGTTACTATGCTGCGAAGGTTATCAACAAGAGGTTAATGGCCGGTCGCGAACATATGGTACGTATCATCTCTTTCTATGCCGTAAAGTGATTTCTCTGCGATCTTGTTATAGCGCATTAAAACTAACCATATACGCTACTTCACTAGGTTCGAAATGAAATCGCCGTCCTCAAGAAAGTCTCGATGGGTCACCAGAACATCCTCACTTTGGTCGATTATTTCGAGACGATGAATAATCTTTATCTTGTAACCGACCTGGCACTCGGCGGGGAGCTATTCGATCGAATCTGCCGTAAAGGATCTTATTATGAATCCGACGCCGCCGATCTTATCCGCGCGACATTATCTGCCGTTGCTTATCTTCACGATCATGGAATTGTACACCGTGATCTTAAGCCCGAGAACTTACTTTTCCGCACCCCTGAAGACAACGCCGACCTTCTTATCGCCGACTTCGGTTTGTCGCGTATCATGGATGAAGAACAATTCCATGTTTTGACGACAACTTGTGGCACCCCAGGATATATGGCTCCCGAAATTTTCAAGAAGACTGGACATGGAAAGCCAGTAGATATATGGGCGATGGGGGTCATCACATACTTTTTATTATGTGGATATACACCCTTCGATCGTGATAGCGACTTCGACGAAATGCAGGCGATACTAAACGCCGACTATAACTTCCAGCCGGCGGAATACTGGCGTGGTGTTAGCGACCACGCAAAAGAATTCATTAGCCAATGTCTTACCGTCGACCCGAACAAGCGTATGACAGCACACGAGGCTCTATCTCATCCTTTCGTCGCCGACTATAGCTTGGGCGGTGATGGTGATAGAGGTCAGAACCTTCTCCCCACAGTCAAGAAGAACTTTAACGCGCGTAAAACGTTACACGCCGCTATCGACACGGTGCGGGCTATCAACAAATTACGCGAAGGCCATGCACACGCTCACTTGATGGATGGTTCCAAGTCTGCAGAGCCGGGCAGGGGCGCGCCCCCGTTAGACAAAGCCGAGACAGCAAAAGGCGACTCAGGCTACTCTAGTACGCTGAACGAAGACGTAGAAATGGGTGGTATGGACGCTGCATCGGGTGTGCCTGCGATTTTAAGACCTGGTGTTGCTGCTAACAAAGTAGTTGAAACGTCCAGAGGACTATGGAGCGCTAGCCAACCACGAAGGTGAGATAGCGCCACGATGTATCGAAAATTGGAATTGCCTACTATGAAGCGGCGATGGGGGGCGGGCGATTTTATTTAGACTGCATCTTGCGAGAGCGAACGGATAGGATACACAGTACTGAGGCGAGACTGAAAACCCCTTTAGTTATATGACGAGACATGAGGTGGACTACAGTATGATGTATATGAATGAGAGGTATAGTGGTAGCGAGAGCGTCAGCATTCGCATGATTGGATAGTCAGTAAGCGAATCTCGGCAGATGCGGCGATATATTCCTTGAGATGACGGTATTGTAATTTAAGATAACCCAGATTTCATACCAGAATGGACAATTGGAGGTATTGATCTCACCACTGGTAATTTAGATTTATTTATTAGTATTGAATCGAGAAGTCGATACGGCCATGGGCAAATATTGGATATGCTCTATGATACAGCATAGCATTCCTTGTGACGATCATAAACAAGATGAGCTCGATATTTCCGGAGTTTACCATCACGACCCGTCCAGAGACCTTCACGTGGAGAGCATCGGTTAGAATGCAACTGTATGTGAATATGTCATGAGACCTCGTTGAGTAAGCCGCCATATGTGTCTAGTCGAGCGTAGACTAGAGTACGTGATGCAGACTGCGTCAAACCGACGAACTGAGTAATAGATCTCCTTGGCAACAAATTATGATCCTAAATAGCTCTAGTTAGTCCCATGACATAGAGCTTTTAGATTAAGATGGGAGGTACCTAACTGAGTAATGGCACCACGATGGGGACCTCTTTTTCACTCGCATGCATATATACATAATAGGTCACCTTCATGAGTCGCAGAGCTAACGAAGCATATAGCGTAGTAGTATGCGGTCGAGCTAGAGTTAGCTTGAAGACGTGCATACCGATAGCGATTCGCATATCTTCCCAGATGGGATCTTCTTTCGTCCGGGTACATATGCATTGGGGGAATACCTAGCGTAAGGTAAATGTACCTATCTAATAACAGGCATGTGATGATCTTCGATATGATCATCTGAGATGTCTCTAATCGTTCTCTAATCGTTCGCTAGACACATTATCTGAATTAGTATCCCGGCAAATAGTTGTCTCTCCTTCTGCAACCCACCTAACCTAGTACTTCAACTTCTACGAGCTTAGATCTAGGTTAACAATTTACTAACCTTACCTCACGGAATTATGGGATTGTACTGTAGAATAGCACGGTTTTTACATGGCATCCATGTGAAAGCGGCTGTTGTCCCCACAACGGTCCCTATCCTTTAATGAAGCCGAGCTAGCTTCCACAGACATATTGTAGATAGGAAAAAAAAGCAAGGAAGGGAGATAAGATGCAAGTACCGAGGACTACCCTGTCAGCGCTCAAAATACCCATGTCGTTAAGGATGTTTTTTTCTAACGGTACCTTACAAGTGTATCGATACGTCAACGAGATGAACTCGATCCTTTAGTGTGACACCCTCTACGAAGTGAGACAAAAATAAAGCCTCATAAGGTTGGGTAGCCGAGAAGTACAGTACATTCTCTTAACTCCGCCAACATTCATAACACTAAGGACATTATTCAGGTTTAATTTGGTGTGCAGTAAAAGAGATTCTGGTTTGATATTTCGAAACCCGCCCTCCTCAAGCAACCGTCCCTTGCTGCAAAAGAATAAGAAAATAGAAATCCGTCAACGGACATCCTAAGTTATAGTGATGGCATGGGGACTTGCTGTCGCGTGATCGAAACCGACCCCCCGAAAAAAAGGGAAATATAAAAACGGACGATGGGGGGGGAACTTCTTCACCTGAGAAAAACTTATTAGACTACATTAGAAACGGGGCCGAACAAGGGCACGCTTAGACCGGCTGGGCGATAAAGTTATCGAGGGTTGACGGTGACAAGGAGTCCGTGGGTCGGTAATTCGCGGAGAGAGTAGCATTCTTAGCATTCTTCCCTCAAAGCGCTCAGCGCCATCCCGTCGATTCTGGTCGGATCTTCGCGTGGTGCCACTTTGATCCCCGATGGTCCGTCGCGACGTTCGAAAATCCAAGTCCAGGCTCAAAATACCACTCTTGCCATGGCCATTTTTACACTAATTATGTACGTACGTGGTAGTATGGGATGTATAACAAGCGGTGGATAATGCACTATTCCCTCCTACTACCAATGAAAAAGAGTCGAGATCTACAAAGGGAGGGCCTTGTTTCTTGAATCGAAATGGAACGATGGCTGCTTTGGGATCTCGATTCAAATAGGTGAATTCCGAACCCCGACGATGGCATTAATATGATGACCGGGCAACAAATAAATAGCCCGAGTAGTTCAAATAGCTCGATTATGCAAAATGTTGCTACCCGAGCTATCGAGTAGATCTACTAATCTCCTTCTTTTTTTTCTTTTTTTTTCCTTGGATAGCTTGTTTTCTTCTCCGTCGGTTTAGGTAAGAAAAAAAGAGTCCGCTCACTTGGCTTTATTAAGTATTATCCCTCCGGTCGGTGAGTCGGGTAGAAGCGGAGACCGAAGCGGAAACCTGAAGATTTGGGGGCTGTCACGACTTATACCCACTTTCTGTCTTTTTTTTTCTCTTTCCATTTATTTCACCTTCCTTGCCTTTTTGTACAATTTTGCGCACGCGGTCTCGTTACTGATAGCGTTTTACTAGAGGTAGTACAAAATGTGACCCCAATTTGCACGATGTAGATGGTACATCTATTACACCCGTTAGGCAAATGTATGCAGTATTACTCTGTCCCGTATCCCCCCGTTATTCTTGATCCTTTTAACTCGGTTGGATACCTATGCATGCATCCATCTGCATCTGCAGACTGCATCTATCTCGACACATTCTAATTGATCCATGCTACTTGGACTCAATTAACTCAACTCTGCTTCATGGCTGTTCATCAATACCTTGTAGGAGATGGATGAAAGCACATACACACACACGACTCATTACTGTTGTTGATTAGCCTCACGTGTCCATTTTCTCTATCCTGGATATTACCACATGTAACCTATTGGCATTTGGGCAATGACATATATACGCGTACAAATAAACTGTAACTTGAAAGGATGTGACGAGCGGCTCTGGGACCCTCGGAAAATGGTACGAAGTGGATTGCCAAGACTCTGAAGCCCTGTGCTTGTACACTCTAAGGTTTCAATGCCAAGATCTGGTTGCATCGCTATATGCATGTATTGTTGCACAAGCGCGCATCTTTGTGCCAGATGTATTGTACATTGTGTACATCGCTTCCGGGTTTATATCTTAACGTATTCTACTTCGTACTCTAGTGTACTTCGCATTTTTCGTACCCATTTCGTTTATGCAAACCGACGGATCTTGTATGAGAGTTATGCAAGTATGCACCACATCCAAGCCCATTTAAGCACGCCTGCTACCCCCAGTCCCGACCCTTCCGATGGCGCCCGCTTTCACTAGCGCTGATTTGATTCCCGCTCGCGGGATTCCAAAGGGTTCTCTGGTTTGATATTATCAACTGGTGAAGTCCGTACCGCAAGAGACTGGCAAGATGAGAGGCATGACATAGGAAAACATCCTAACCTAATCTTAAACTCGCTTTCGTTTAACATCCCCACGAGAAAATCTAAACATGGGAATTTCAATATGGGGAATCTGAGAATCGGGTCTCGCGGCGTTACCGATGCTCTGGTGCTTTGAAATGGAGCCCCATCAAATCGATTATGTCATCTATCCTAGATAACAGCAGGTGAACACTTCGAAAAAACTAGGAAAAAGAGAAGCCTCGGCATGATTGCTGTCAAGAAACTATCCAAAGCCCTAGTGAGATGATATAGTGATCACTAGTTGGTCGTAGTAATCCAGTCCAAAGGATGGCTACGCTTTGGAATTATTTTTTAAGGCTGGTCTGAAGCAAGGCTAACGTGTTCTAGGGTCACATCTTACACGTTCCACATCCCATCAAAGTTGAGAACTGGAGGGACGATGAAGTAGGACTCCAAAGTATAACTGGGCTGCTGGGCTGAGGAAGACCCCTACGCTTACCCGTTCGATATTCTCCAGGCCGCATATACGCAGGTCCATAGGTATCCAGTTACAGATGCACTATTCATCCACAGTGTAGAAATAGAAATCGAAATCATTGCGACCCATTCTCGAACCACGTGTCTGCCTCGTTTACACGCCGTACTCCATCCATCGTACGCACCGAAGGACCCTGAATTAGCATCACGGGGAAAGATGACGGATCTTCAAGTGGCTGAAGAAATGAGTCAGCAGAAGACTTTGGTGGCAGCTTAGATGTCATCGATATAATAAAGCTAATAAACTCGGCCGATGCTTTGCAGTTAAGGAATCAAGTAGATGAATCCATACGGTAGAGTCAAGTGACGAATAACGTTGCTTCGCGAAGGAAGCAGGCTGGCGAAAGAAACAAGAGTGATAGGTCTCATCTCATTAATCAACCAAATCCTGGCATGTTCCAATAGGTTATGTCTGGGCAACTTGCATATGCGACAATATTCGGATACTGGCGCTAAATCCAGAGGCGAGAAAAAAAATGAAAATCTCCCAATCCCGAGCCGGTATGGAATTTAAAGTTGCGGTACGGCGCTTGCACTACACCGGGTTCTTAAATAGGTCGTTGTACCTGAGTACTTGGTTGTTACGCGGGAGGCTGCAGTAAAACTTGATGGGGCTTCTTTGTTGTTTCTACATGCGCGTATAGCATTCCAATCTTGAATTTGCCTTCGCGCGATGCGTTGGTCGAAACATGAATTAGATAGGTACCCCCCTAGGTGGGTATTAAGGTAGAACCTACTGATGGATGGGATGTAGGTGATTTGATGTCCGATGTACTGTACATTTGTCTTCTATACCAGTTACACGTATCTTGTGGATGCACAATCGACATGGATCCCCGCTAAGCTTGTATACCCTTGTCATAAGGCGGAGTACATGTGTACATACCGGACATAGTAAGACGGTAGCTAGACTACCTTACATAGTACCTAGGTACTTTTTTTTTTTTTTTTTTTTTTTTTCCCTGAATCCATTAAATCCATTACTCATAATCCACTCCTAGACGATATCCATGACTGCAGACACAATTCTACCCAATCAACTGAGCCTTACCTTTGCTTCCCTCAGATCCCTGTCCCCGTTATATCCGGTCGACCTTGAGTTATTATGTATTATTGTACGGGAACAAAGCATCGGGGCGGTTAGGGTAGCAGAACAGCAATAGAACGAACAGCGGTATTGCCGTAGTGCGGTTTATTAGTGGTTCTTCTGCTTTCTGCTTTCTGCTACTGTCTATTTTTTTCTTTTTTATTATTATATATCATGTACATCCCCTTCCCTTCCTTCCCTTTTCCGTTTCCCGATCGCACGATCCAGGAATTGCGTCCCATATGTAATTCTTCGCGGCAAGCCGACGACCTCGAAATCTCATCTCTGCCTTCGGCTGGCGTCTGGGAGGACAACCAAAACCCCAGCATTCCTTAGCCCAACCCACCTTGGCTAAACTTGGTAACCGTCGGTACGACAACATTTTACAGACTCGGGTCAATACTCCCACCTGAATTTACGGACGTAATACCCACCGCGTAAACCTACCGTAGAGTTTTCCCAGGAAACGACAAAGAGAGAAAGATTTCGCCCGGCGTTGTACGAGAGCGTTCCGATGCAGCAGACAAACACTGTCGTCGAAACGGAGACACAGCTCCCACTGGGGTGGCGTGAGAGGTTGAGCCCATCCAAGTTAAAGACGATACCAGGTCGTTATAACCTACCTCGAATGTTCAGCCACTCTTCCAAGCAAATGCGCGAATCCGGTCCCAATCCGACGAGGAGTATTTCCGCTTTGCAAACCTCTTTCAAGATCACAGATACCTTTGAGCTACTGAGGACAAGAAAATGGAGTGTTTTCGATGTGCAATATCTCGGATTGGCCGGTTTCACCATTTTCTCGCTATGGATTATTGACCCTCCGGCACCTATCATCAAGAGTCTCGCCGCCTTGGGGTACTTGCTACTTCTGTTCATGCCCGTGACCAGACAATTTTTCCTTCCATCGTGGCCCATATGGACTTATCTACTCTACTTTTTCTCTAGCAGGTAAGTAATCCCCGACGTGTTTAACTGCTCCCGCACGATCCGCGTTCAAACAAGGGAGGGCGGCGATTCGTGTTGCTAACTGGCTAAATTCAGGTTTATCCCTTACGATATTCGTCCGGATATCCTTGTCAAAGTGCTTCCTGCTCTAGAAGACATTTTGTATGGTGTTAGCTTCTCGAATGTGTTTTCGTCGTGGACGCATCCCGTCCTCGACGTATTTGCTTGGTTTCCCTGTAAGATAGTCCCATTTTTAGAACATTCGGTTTCCCCTCCGCCCAGCCGCAGTCTGGCTTGGGCTTTCGCATTTGGCGATGCAACATCGATCCGATCGACTTGTAAGGTGCATTTGTTAACGTGAATGTTCATAGATGGGTTGGGTCACTTCGGGCTTCCTGCCATTTGCTCTGCGATTATGTTTATTTTTGCTGCTCCGGGCACAGTCCCGATGTTTGCTAAAAGTTTTGGATGGATGAGCGTTTTGGGCGTATCGATACAGCTATTCTTCCCATGCACACCACCCTGGTACGAAAGACTGCACGGTCTCGAGCCCGCAAAATATGGGATGCAGGGTTCCCCAGCTGGATTAGCGCGAATCGACGCTCTTTTCGGCGTTGACATGTACACTACCAGCTTTACTACGGCACCCGTACCTTTTGGAGCTTTCCCGAGTCTTCACGCCGCCGACGCGATCCTCGAGGCCTTATTTATCAGCTATTGCTTCCCCAAGCTAAAGGGTTTGTGCCTATTCTACGTCTGTTGGATTTGTTGGGCGACTATGTACCTGAACCACCACTATGCTGTCGATCTGCTAGGTGGTGGTATCATTGCTTATTCCATTTTCGCAGTGGTTAGGAAATATTGGCTGCCGCGTCAGCAGCCTGGGAAGATGTACCGATGGCAATACGAGTACGTCGAAATTGGTGCTACGAAGAAGAACAAGGCCCTGGATGAGGAACTTGGATATGGTCCCATCGGAGCCGCGAAGCGAAGTGCTGATCTATCGGATGAGTTCACAGTTTTGGATAGTTTTATGCACTCGGCGTCGTCGAGCGGGAGCTCGAGCCCGACGTCAACGATCCGGAGCGATAAAAGCGACCGGAGAAGAGATTAATTGCATAGAAGAGAAGGCCCTGGCATTTAATGATACCACGATATACTTAATACTAGAAGAAGACGAAATAAATTAATATTGCCGAATGGCAAGATCATCAACACCGCTCATGTTTGTCGCGACTTTGATTGTGAATGTCGGTGATACTATTGACAGTGCTGTGTCAAATTACTTACCGCCTTAACGCCAATTTTGCTAATATCAAGAATTTCATGCTTTCCAACGAACGGCTTACTTCCGAATCGCACTACAAGACACTATATATCGCCAGGCCTTATTTCGAGATTGGGAGTAAGACGGTATAGTAAGCACATAAACCACACGAGTATATGATTGATTAGAAGTAGCTCTCGTATTATGCTACTTTCGCTGATAGCTACAACGCAGGTTGTTCTTACGAAACACTTAATGAACCTTCGATCATTGGAAGCCGGGCACATTTTTGACCAAGACGCATATGATCTTAGTGCATCTTCGGGTATCCAATAAACTCTATTAGTCTATCTAAGGCTCCTCACATCACGGCATCTTTCCCGATGGTTGCCTTTCCAATGGCGAATTTCTCCTTTTCGCTGGAATCAAAAATTTGGCCAGCAAGGCCCTCCTCTACATGACTTTCGTTATCAGAGGCGTGCTTCCCTTCTTGCTCGGCTGGGACGTGGCTGCGGACAACGAGCCATGTGGGAAGCACGGAAAGTCCTAAGGAAAATAATTAGCTAGAGTATATAGAGTGACTCAAATTATCAGTAAACTTACCGAGCAGGATGGTGTTTACGGCCAGAGGCACACGCCCGCCCTTCCACTTTTGAGTGTTTAGGCCATAACTCACGGCTTGAGCAAAACTTTCCTGTCCCCTTAGAATTCCCGAGAATCGTGTCAACTCCGAGATGTTGTCAGTCATGCTAGCCATGAAGTAATCTGCTATAAGTCAGCGGTAGTCCTCCCTCGAACTCCGTACAGGAGGGTTGGCGTCACTTACAAAGCCAATTTTGAAGTGCCTGTCGAGAAAAGTCCCAAAGTATCAGAACAAAGAAACCTTCGACAAACCCCTTATCTTCCCAGTCGTAGGCCGGTGGGTTACGGGTGTACTTCTCTTGAATCACCCACCCGTAGACCCAAGCCACTATATGCACTGCAACGACGTACCAGAAGCCGATAATAATGCGCTTTTTAATGGGGAGGCTCTTATAGTCTAGCAGCGAGCTCATAATCTGCGATGATAGCAATGCGCCAAAATTGTTTACGAAGCCGATTAGAGCCCGGGCCCGCACACCGAAATAGTACGACTGGAAGTTGCTGTTGTACTGGTTGAAGTATGCGGCCCAGAAAATCGGTAGTAACATCAAGACTTCCTTTCGCTTGCAGGTCGCCCATAGCGCACGGAACTCTCCCGCGAACGAGCCTTCGCTTTTGATCACGACTTTTGATCCGTCCGCACGCTGTACTTTTTCCGGCGGTGACAGTGCAAGGGCAAGAGGCGCCGCCACGCATTGCAGCGCGATGAATATCAGGTATGTCTGATACCCGACTTTACCCTTGGCCTTTGCCGACTCGTCGTGATTCAGTGCGAGCACGATAGCGCCACCAACCAACGGTCCACCCGTCCGGAACCAAAGCCATATATTCAAATACCGCCCCCTCTTCTCTGGCTCCGGGTACCCCACTGCGACAGCCGCTTCCGAGGCCCAGAAAAGGCCCGCACTGAAGCCGCACGCAACAGCACCGACGAGCACAAGCCATACGGTCCCAAAGCGGTTGTTAGTGTACAAACCCGCGCTGTACACGGGATATCCTATCGCTCCGAGGAACAACGTCCAGTTCAGACCGATGCGGTTCGCGAGGGGTGCACCGAATAAGCACAGGAAACCCATGATTGCGAAGACGAGGGCGTTGGCGGCATTGACGAGATATGGCTCTTGAGCACCGCCTGCGCCGAGGCTGTTCATCGCATTCCATAATCCAGGAGCAATAAAACCCACACTACCAATGACGAAGGCGTTGAAAAGCGTCGTGTGGTACCAAGTGCGTTTCGCCTTGACCGCGACGGCGGCCGTCGGCGCGCTCGCAACGGAGGAGCCGCTCATTTCGTCGGCGGTTAATTACGACGGACCGCTATTTCCTTCCGAATTCAGGTTTGCTAGGACAGCGACGAAGCCGTCAGAACGGAATAGAGTCGCTAAGGAGGAAAGCCTACAGGAAACTCTGTCTTGAACCCGTAGAATAGCATTTGTGGCAAGTTCTGCAATCTTTATATCACATCCAAGTCCGACGTTGAGAAGTCGTGATTTTCTCGCGATCGTTGCGCGATGGCCCGCCCCGATTGCGACATCTGCACTCGGCCCACAACCCCGGCCTGCAGTCAGGGATGTCGACAGCCCCGGGGTCCATATTTTCGGCCCTTCTAACTAGATCTAGGCCGTAAAGATGATGGCTTGCCAATTCCAGCCGTCGAGAGGCGAACGGCGTCTTTGTTTAGGGGGGGGGGGTTCGCTAGACGCTATGTTAAGAATGGGAAAAGCGAGAATGATGGGTGCTTAGCGACGGGAGGTTATTGGATTTGCGGTTTGTTTTGGGGTATGGCTGGAGGGTTTTAGATGTTTTTAGTGTTGATATCGGTTCATAGGGGCGATAGTCTATCATGAACTAAGATATTTTCTAGCACTTCAATTGAAGCAATATTTTAAGACCTAAATATTAATGGTTTCGTTGGTTTTCGACCCTCGGCCTGGCGTATAGGTGCAAGTTTTCTCCCCTTCCCACTGAGGTGGACAGATTTGGCTTACTCTGATTATAATAGATTTCAGACAAGGAAGAATAACTGTTCGTAAAGTATCATGTCTATCACTTCTTTCCACCACCCGACAGTACCAAATATAAACACATCGTAAAGAGTAAGCATCTAGTTATACGAAGTTCATAGTACGATTCGTTATCGCTCACTAGGAAACGACCCTACGCTAACAGAACAAACCGGCCAAGTCTATCAGGTCAATATTTTTGCGTATGGCTCCCTAGGACGCCTTCTGCTTCTCAACAGCTGCTCTTGCGGCCGCCGCATTCTCCAATGCGCCTGGGAGATCTGAGTGAACGCAAATACTGAAGCCTTGTTTATCGAGCGGAATATCCACCACATTCCCAGTTTTGCTCTTGGCCTTTCCCTCGCTCACGCACAAACGAATGCGCTCGCCGATTAATTCAGGAGTCACGGGGATGGACTCTGCTACGGGCACCAGGCCGCCTTGGTCGTTATAGTCGATGTCTACGTAGAACTCGGGGACGAGCTTTAGTCCGATGCGCTCACAGTCCTCTACCATATGCTTCGTAGGTAACCCGTAGATCGGGACGTTGAAAGTCTTAACGGCACGCAGCACGGCATCTCGAATACTAGCGTCTCGTTGGATATAGAAGTAGAGCTCGCCGTGCGGTTTGATGTGGTTCAGAGGCACGTCTTCTGCAGCTAGGATTCCAGCTAGAGCTCCGACTTGGTACAGTACTAAAGCGTACATATCATCGGGGGAGATCTCCATTCGGCGTCTGCCAAAGCCTAAGAGATCGGGCATGCCTGGGTGAGCACCGACTCGCACGCCGCGCTCTTTGGCGAGGCGGACCGTGCGGACCATCGTGGAGGGGTCGCCAGCGTGGAATCCGCAGGCGACGTTTGCTACGTCAACATAGCGCATCAACTCTTCATCGGGCCCCTACCGATTATTCTGCGTGAGTTGGGGAAGATAACGAGAGTGAAGAAAAGAGCTTACCATTTTCCAGCGCCCAAAACCTTCCCCCATATCGCAGTTGATCTCTATCCATCTTGACTGGGCTTTGCCTTCAGACATTGTATACGCTGTATTGAACCTGGAATGCTTTATCTCGCACGTACTTGGCGGCCACGCCCTTGATTGTAGGCTACGGTTAGTGCTTTATATGCCCAGAGTAGCTAGAGTCGAAAGCCGATGACTTCCGAATTGAAATCACCCCGCAGATACGCAAATGGTATCCATTATCAATCGGAAGACCCCGTCCTAAGCTCGGCATACAGTATGCCGTTAACAGGTATCTATCTATACCAAATGAACAGCTATAGACACTAGCCAATTAACTCTTGTAAAGCCGACTGTGAAGTTTCTCAGTGTACGCGGCATTCTGGTCGCTAGTTCTACTGGCCCATTGAATGTTACTACGATTAAAGTACACTGGATGCGCTGAGTCCGTTATTGGAATCCTCATATGCATAGTAAATTAGGGAAATTGATATATCTAGGCACAGTTGCTGTATAAGGTTGAAGATTTGAATAGTTGCGGAAGGTGTCCATATGTAAGCGGTTTCTATATGCAAAAGCTAATACGAGAGATATATATCAATAGTATAGACGAGTGCCCTTCGCGCAGACATGCTAAATTTGAAGCTACGAAGTTGTATGCTTTAACCAGGCTTATCGAGAAGAATGAGCGGTGTGCCTGGAGAAACTAATGTCCCTTCTTGAACTAAGAGCTCTTTGACCACGAGGCCGTGATGGAATTCTTCCGCCACGATCGGGATCTCCATTTTCATGGCTTCGAGTATAATAACCACTTTCTCTCCCTCTACTGCATCACCGGGCTTGACGAGCATTTTCCAGATTTTCCCGATTTGGGGTGATGATATCGTCATGCCAGACGCCAGTTCAGACTTACCTTGAGGGCCGGCATGACTACTTTCTTGGCTTAACTGCCACTCTGACAGTAACTTCTCTTCACGAGCACGCATGCGTTCTTCTGCTACTGCTTGCTTATCTTGAAACTCTAGTGTCTCTGGTCGGTTCTGCTTTTCGTGATCCTTGGCGAGTTCAGCTTGAACGTCCAATATTGTCTCTTCGATCGCAATCCTATATGTGCCGGCCTCGAATTGCTTCGAAATTTCTTCGTACTCATCCAGACTTACTTCATAAAACTCGATTAGATCGAACGGCTCGCATAGCCATGGCTTATTCTCCCTAAAGCCTGGTCGCAGTGCGTAGATGTCCCATACCGGAATGGACTTGGCAAGCATCATGTAGCCACCAGGTTGCTCAGCTGGGTATATGCAGAACATACCACCCCCAAGGCCCACAGTTCCGGGGGGAGTAGAGACACGCGTTGGGTTATATTTCTGTGCTGTTAGGCGTGCCGTAGGATCTAAAGGCCATATGAGCGGTAATCCTAAGTCGGGGTTAGTGGATTGTTTAAAATTGGTATTAGAGTTTATCGAACCTGTCATAAATCCTACGGTAACTACGAGAAATCTTGTTTTGAGGAGGATATTGAATACATCATTACGGGATTCAAGCCCGTTATTCTCTTGCACATATGTGACGTTATCCGGTAAATATACCGCCTTGTCACGCTGCAAAGTAATATAACGGCTCTCTGCTTCGCGAATCGAAGGGTGGTTGAAGACGATAGGAAGGCGAAATCGACGCGCAGGTAATGATCCCTCAAGTCTGCTACTTTGTTGGTGGGCTTCATCGATCAAGAGAACGACATCTGACTGGGATATTATTTCCGGTTCATACTCAACCATAATCGCTAAAAAGGGGTTGAGCCATGTAATTAATAGTTGAGTCTAGAGAGTGTATACTGACAACTGATGTTTATGTGTACAAATGTTCCTGGGATGTTGCGGCTCTCGATGGCTCGAGCTAGATTATTCGATACTACTGAGCTGTCGAGACCTACCCTTTGAGAGGTACTAACATCAACGATGATAAAGCGATCGGCTCCCTAAACCAAATAATGAAGATTAGCCGAAATGTGACACTCTACCTACTGCACCAAGGGACGTACTTGGCGTAACGTTAGTTTGGGCCCTCCTTGATGACTCGGCGTTACTTTCAATATCGCATCTGACTTTGGGTGGTTTTCGCTTAACTCTAGGAGCGATAGCGGGTGCTCGTATTCCAAAATGCCGCTGGATATATGCCTTTTGATTATACCGATGAGTCTCCCTTTCTGCTCCGCTAACTTGCGGGCGGAAGCGTACGATGCTACCTTCAATTTTATCTTATCCCCGGGTTTAAGCTTTCCCAATTTCCATAGGTCGGCGGAGATGACGGTGGATGAGCAAAGGAAGCCCCCTAACCCTGGAGCGTCTGGTGGGAATATTACTGGGCTGTCGCCTGTCCAGTTTAAACCCCCTAGGACCAGGTTAGCGTTAGCTGGGTGAATGGTCGAGGAGATTATATACTCACCCGGTGAAGGATAGGGGTAATCAACTACGTTGCTTGGATGACTGCCGCCTTCTTCTCCATGTGCCCGGGCCCACTCGATTCGCGGGCCAATTAAGCGTATTCCAGTTCTGTTACAGTTATAATCGATAGCCCACTCGCTTGAGTACAGAGTCTGCCTGCCGGCTTCTGTAATGTAGTCATCGGAGTCATGTGGGCCGTGCATAACGTAGATATCCGCCACGGTAGTGGGGGGAATGAGGTTTGACGGAAGTTGATATGTGTGAGGTAAATCAGTTTGGTCGATACGGGATACCTCAAGGTGATCGCCATGCCGTAGCTGCCGACCCTGTTATCAAGTTAGCAATCATACGAGCCCTTCTACAAGCAGGTGTAGGAGCTAGGTACCCACCTGAATGCCCCCAAGGCCGAGATTCGGAGTAGTGGACTTCGACCCAAGCCAATATGGCCTATACTGTGTTAGCCAAGGTGATGGGTCCTTCTGGTATCACTTACACCTCTGGAAATCCTCCTCTGATAGCTACATAGCATCGCCCCCCTGGACTAGCGGACGTACTGATCTTGAGAATTTGTCCTGGGTTCACTAGAATCTTGGACCACATCTGCTTTTCATTTCCATCTACTTCTACCTTGAATGGCGAACCAGTAATGGCTACAATGCTGAGGCTAAAGAATTTAAGCTTGGGTCCGCGAGCGGTGATCTCAAGGCATTCTATGTCTTCGAGATTTCCGACAAGCAGGTTGGCAACTGTAGTAAAATTAGTTGCAACCCCGTATATAATAGAGCTACGTTACTTAAACTTATATAATGAACTTACTTGCTGCGGCCAAGTCGTCCATCGGCCCGCTTGTTGGTATCCCATACCCTTTTCGGGTCCTCTTACGAGCTTGCTGAATGGTGGTAAATGCACCAGGATCAATGATTTGGATACCGGTGGGATGGAAGGTAAATTGAGTATCTAGGAATGTAGTAAGAGTTCTTCCACTTGAGAACTCTATTGTAGCGGTTAGTACGAGGAGAGTAGATTCGTAATATTAGTTTTATATATCGAGTCTCACCTGGGGAACTGATTATTGACTTGAGTATTGTTAAGTTTGTAACAAGCCCGCCAATTTCTGATGTGTCCAATGCCTTTTTCATTGCCGTGATCGACTCTTCCCTTGTAGCCCTATGAACTATTATCTTGGCTAGTAGCGAGTCTGGCATCGCAATATTAGATGTGATTTGAACGTGGTCTTGGCTTCACTAACCAAAATAAGGGCTCACGAATGTACCGAGCTGTACCCACGTATCCACTCGCGCAAGTTGAGTAGGCCAACTAATTGACTGAACATGACCAGAGCTGGGTATGAAAGAATCGGCTGGGTTCTCACAACATAACCGAGATTCTATTGCGGAGCCTTTTGGTTCTAGACCTGATCGTATTTCAAGAAGCTCGTCCGAAGGAATTCCAGCCTCTCCTGCATGTTGGTATTTAGCTTGCCGCAACATCAAAGCGACAAGATCAATGCCGTAATGGAGTTCCGTAACACCATGTTCAACTTGTAAGCGAGTATTCATCTCTAGGAAGAAGAATTCTCCCGTCTCATCGTCGACGAGGAATTCTACGGTCCCGGCGGAGCGATAGTTAATTAACTTTGTAAGAGTCAAAGCAGAAGAAATGAGCTGCTTTCTGAGCTCAGGTTTGTCTGTTAGAT
Organism: Daldinia sp. FL1419; assembly: GCA_025201765.1. Taxonomy (NCBI): domain Eukaryota; kingdom Fungi; phylum Ascomycota; class Sordariomycetes; order Xylariales; family Hypoxylaceae; genus Daldinia; species Daldinia sp. FL1419. The sequence continues at coordinate 233,798 of MU623366.1, forward strand.
ACGGGCTAGGGCACTCTTCTATCACCTAATATGATATTAGTAGAAGAAATTTACGTAGGTATAGTATTGGAGGAGCTTGCTTTTTGGCGGCGCCTTTGGATACTGCACTCCCGTTCACCAAAATCTGTTACTTCGCCTATCCCGTTCCCGAAGACCTTGATAGTTAATATTGACGACAAAAGCTACTAGATCGATAAACTAATCAAACGTACCTGTATTTCGATATGGTGGCTCTCGCCATAGTATTTCTCCATAAAAACCCCCGTATTGCCGAATAGTTCTTTTGAGCGGCTTTCTACATTGGAAAATGCCGCTGGAATATCGTCTCTATTCTCGCAAACGTGCTGGCCTATGCCACCACCTCCACCGGACGCTTTCAAGATGATCTAAAGCAAGGTAGTTAGAACCAATTACATTTTACCCAGTCCGTTCGACTAGGCGGTATCCATACTACCTGCAACGAGAAATATAGAAGAGTAAGGATGATCTTACTGGGAAGCCTATACTTTCTGCCGTTTTAAGAGCCTCTGCTGCGTTCGTAAGTAAGCTGGAACCTTGAATAACGGGTATACCTGCGGAAGTAGCTAGGTCTCTCGCTATGTGCTTCAAGCCCATCTGATGGATTGCCTCGCTATCAGGACCTATGAAGATCATGCCTGTGTCGTGAACTTTACGAGCAAAGTCGGCATTTTCACTTAGAAAACCGTAACCTGGAAAAACGGCATTGATCTTTTGGTTCCGACATATTTCGAGGATCGCATCGCTGGAATAGTATTATTAGCGACATTAGTGTAACGTTTATTAGGATTGACTCGAACTTACACGTTTGTATATGCTTGAGGGCCCTCCCCTTCAAGCAAGACACTCGAATCAGCTAAACGCACGTGAAGCGAACTAGCATCCGCTGTAGTGAAGATAGCAACGCTTGGGAATGATAGTTGCTTGCATGCTTGGATACACCGCACGGCTATTTCACCTCGGTTTGCAATTAGAACACGAGGGGTAAGAGACATGATGTGGGCTACTAGGTTTTCTAGAGAATACAAGAAGGTAGAAAGAGAGATAGTCTGTGCTACTTATAATATTTGCTATTCTATATCTGGACTACTCTAACATGAATAGGGGGTTGATCGTACCGTAGTATGTAACCGAGGATGAGGGGAACTGATAAGCGTTCAAAGGGATGATTGGACATGAGGACACCGGTGTAGGCAACTGGTACAGCCCATAAAGCTTCACCACGCTTCACGACGTACGTTGAGGGTTACTTGGATTAGTAGTCGTTAATAACGACTCGTTATTAACCATCATAATATAACTTATGTTTATTAGCATTTATTAAAGGGGTTTTCTCTCTACAACGTCTAGACTCGGGATATATAGAGGTATGGATTATACGTACTACTAACCCCCAAAACCTGCGTAATGTTTGTATGACTATCCGATTGGATCTATAGGCAATGGTTTCAAAATGGGAATAGCTATTAACGGCATCCTGTTGTTAGTTTCCGAACACCTATGTACAGTAGGACTGATGGTCGTTACAAGCGTCCCTCTCTATATTTGGGGTCCGCTTACAGGACTGACCGTCACTCCACATGTTAACCCGACCCCTGCTTCTTTGAAGAGGGGCTGAGGGGTTGAATTTAAATGGGGCCGAACTCCGGGAAGCAGTGTTCTCGCGGTGATGAACCGGAGTCTGAAGGTACGATGTAATTAATTATCTCTTATGTTATCTAAACTGGAGCTTGGTAGTGAGATCCTGACAACGGAGTATATTTGAATGGTTAATACAGTCGTGACTATTTCGGTATTTTCTCGGTATTATCTTTAATCACGTACTTCATTGCCGCTCTTTTGCCAATGATCTCAGCTGAGGGTGCTCCACTAATAATGAGCAACTGTTGCCTGGAGTTAGATACCTAAGGCATACATTTCTTACGTCTGGTGTGTGGTAGATGTCACATATAAACGTAACCATGCTTCGCTCTCTAAATATCAACTGAAATCATTAACAACATTCGGTACTGAGTTTTGGTTTGAACATGACTACACCGTCAAGCGTAACGGACGAATATGACATGGTTGATCATGAAGAAGCTTCATTAAGCCTTCAAGAACTAGAAGAAATTCGCAATTGGCTTCAGCCGACCGACTACTTGGCTGAGTCTGGAGAGTTCCGCCGTCATCTCTCTTCAAGAGCCCCAAAGACGGGATTGTGGATCTGCGACACGGATGAATACAAAAAATGGTATCATTCTGTCGAGCATGGCAGCCTTTGGATTAAAGGCGTCCCGGGCGCTGGGAAGAGTGTGATGGCTGCTTCAGTCATCAACCACTTGCGCACGACTGAGGACTGTCCTATTCTTTATTTCTTTTTTCGAAATATAGTTGCAGCTAATTTCTCACCGCGTGCCCTCATTCAAGATTGGCTTGCCCAGCTTCTACCTCATTCCTCCAGGCTGCAATTTTCTCTTCAGTTACGTCTCAAGACAAGCCTGGCCGAAACTTCAGACAACGAACTCTTTCAGATGTTTCTTGATGGCCTATCGTCTATACCAAAATGCTTTGGTATTGTTGATGCCCTTGATGAGATGGAAATGAATGCTAGCAATAGACCATTTCTCGACAAACTTAATGCGCTGGCTACCTATCGCCCCGAATCCATAAAAATCCTCATCACTAGTAGGCCTAAACAGTATCTACAAAGCGCCCTTAGGGACTCATCAATCGTTCATATCAGCCTCCAGCAGCGGCTTGTGGATGCAGATATCGCAGCTTATTTGCAACACCGTTTTGACAAGTTCCCCAAGACCGGTAATATACAAGAAATCAAACAACGAGTTATCAACATGGTGGCCAAGATTTCTCAAGGCCTCTTCTTGGTAGCAAAGCTTACCATGGACCAAAGTGAAGCTTCAGTAGAAGCTTCTCTCTTGACGGGTAACCCGGTAGATATCCTAGCCCTTGAGAAATCCCTCCCAAATGGATTAGAGCAGACGTACAATAGCCTCCTGGCAAAACAGCGCGAAGAAAATGGTGTCAGTCTAGAAATTCAAAGATTCGTACTTGAGGCCATTACACATTCCTCGCGCCCCTTACGATTGAATGAACTAGCAAGCCTGATGAAATGTGTTTATCCGAATGTCGACGCACCAGCGGGTTTCAAGGTTCTAATATCCACATGCTGTGCACCACTAATAGAAATCCTAGAAGACGAGACCTTGCAGATAATTCATCATTCATTGACGGAGTTTCTACGGGGCGAAACGCGCAGTTCAGAGAATGCCGACACAGTATCTGGATTTCCAACAATCGAATTTGGAAAGGCACACAAGCACATGGCTATTAATTGCCTTCGGTATCTCCAGTCTGGTTCCCTTCTTCTCGAGGGAGAATCCTCAGAAAGCACACCTGCGGAGTCGATCGCATTCCAGAAGCCTCGGCATCGGGTCAATTTAGATGAAGAACAATGCAAACGTTCACGTCTCGGCCTAAAAACCGAAAATGATTCCTTTGACTATAAGCAGGCACGCTTGCGCTATCAATTCTTGAGTTATGCCGTAGAAAATTGGCCTTATCACGCCAGTCTTGGCGAGGAAGATGAAGAGCTTTCCAACGCCGTGTTGGGTTTTTTTCAGTTTGGTGGCATAGCATCTAGAAGGTGGCACGTTCTTCGGTGGAGATCGACGTCTGCGAGAAGGAAAACTACGGAAGGTTTGCCCACTGGACTTCATGTTGCCGCTTTTTCAGGACTCCCCCGACTCGCGGTGAAGCTTATAGAGGAGGGAGCCTCTGTGTCAGCGGTCGACGCCCAAGGGCGCATCCCATTGCACTGGGCTGCTGCTAATGGTCATACGATGCTTGTATCATTGCTGATTCAACACAAGAGTAACCCCGACATGGAAGATGGATATGGCCACAAGCCAATCCATCTGGCCGCTCAAAAGAATCATAGCGAGGTAGTGAAAGTCTTACTCGAAGCTGGCGTGGAACCCGATACAGCTAAAGTGAAGGAGAATCATGCGGGGCGCTTGTTAGGCGGAGAGACTATTACAAAGGGAGAGTGTGCAATCTTTTACGCTAGCGCCAGTGGACACACCGAAACTATCATAACAATGATCCCTTTTTGCAAGCCAGAGGTCTTAGAGCGCCTTTTATGTGAATGTTCACGATTCGGACGGACCGAGGCAGTCCTGGCTATCCTGGAAAAGTCAGATGTTTCGGCGAACGCGACTTATCGTGGAGCGACTGCTTTGTACTTTGCGTGCGGAATAACCAATGTAAAATGTGTGGAAGCTCTCATACGCCGTGGAGCAAATGTAAACCAAAAATCAATATGGAATTCTCGACGGACTCGTAACGGTGGACCTTGGGGAGACCATCCGGAAGATGCGCCTATACACACTCTTGTTAGGTCGTGGAGAGATGACAACGACTCATCATGCAGAGCTATCCTGAGGATGCTAATAAAGGCAGGCGCTGATCTTGAGCAGATAAATGGTGATGGTAATACTGCTCTACTCATATCTGTTGGCGCTCCATCAAGACGTGGTCGAGCTGTCCCTCAGGTACCCGCTTTGAGAGCCCTGCTGGATGCTGGGGCGGACTTTAAGAAGATCCATGAATCCGGGGATATGCCTATGAATTTAGTTCTACGCCAATGTCGCAACCTCGAAGTTATCCGACTCCTCCTTAAACATGGCGGTGACCCAAATTACCGGGGGCGACATGGAGAGACAGTCCTACATTGTTCGCTTGACCAACCAGGAATGCTTAAAGATATAGAAGACACGGAGGCGATTGTCAAACTTCTTCTAGAAAATGGCGCTGACCCTAACATTCAGGACGATTATGGGTTGAGCGCAGTATATAAGGGGATGTCTGCTGGGGTTGCGGTGTTCCGAATGCTTCTCGCAAGATGTAACGATGATGCTACTAAAAAGCGATGCTGGTTCGGGTTATGCAATCAGTCGAAGATTGAAAATTTCAACGAGTACCTCAAACTACTACTTGCAGAAGGAATAGATATTAACGTCGGGGACGACTATGGGCGAACTCTTTATCTTAAATGTCTTACTTCAGAGGATATGCTACGCACTCTCCGAAGCCATGGGGCAAAGATTGATGCTGTAGATAACGGCGGTAACAACTCTCTCCACCTATTGTCACAAAATGCATCCCCTATGCGCGAGCACCTAGAAAGGCGCATTGTCGATGATAGAATGGATGCACTCAGTACAAATCATCAAGGAGATACGCTCCTTCACCATGTTGCTTCTTGGTATAACGGAGAACCAAAGGCGGCTGACTATGTGCGTTGGCTCATCAGTCTTGGTATCTCTGTCAATGCCGTCAATAAGAAGGGTTTCACGGCTCTGCATACGTTCCAAACGAAATATCCTGGAGGCAGTACCATTCATAGTAAGGAGCGTATCCATTTTGTCGACGCTATTAATGAACTACAAAACGTCGATTTCGGGATACGAAACAATGACGGATTGACTGCCCTGCACTTGGCCGCTATGAGTTCGGGAATAAATGTAGCTTTGCTGGTCGAGGCTGGGGCAGACCCGGCCTTCTTGACACGAGACTCACAAAATCTTCTGCATCTTGCCAGCCAGGCACGGGAACCTAATATCGTATGCCAGATACTCCAGATGGCGATCGCAGACCTGAATCAGAAGGATCGATTCGGCAGGACTCCGTTACATTATGCCTGCAGCTCTGGGCAAGCTGAGTCCGTTGCTTTGCTACTGAAATATGGCGCCGATACCCACATAGTGGACGCGGATGGACTCACTCCTCTTCATGCCTGTGCCCAATCCGCATTAGACCAAAATATCTGGGCCGTATACGAACATCAAGAAGGATGGCTACGAAGTCCGCCGAGGGGCGTCTACAGGCCAAGTTGGTCTGTGGCATCAACATCACCATGGTACCGCGGTAGATATGGCGGGAGGATAAAGGCTAAAAATAACACGTCGGATATCGAGATGATTGTTAAGATGCTCCTGGATGCGGAATGCGATGTTTCTGCTGTCAATAAATCCAAATTGACGGCGTTAGACATCGCGCTTCTCGTGGGCTGCATCGAGTTTATTGAAATATTTGCCAAGGATGAGGCGCTTTTCGCAGAAGCCACGAAGTCATTAGATGATGATGAAGAAACCGCTGAGCGATCAGAAGAGATCCGACAGAAAATGAGAGCTCAAATGGAATTAGTACGACCCAGGTCTGCCCTAGGTCATCTGAGCGAAAACCAATCCGTGTTAAACGAAGTTATCAAGTCTCCTGCGACATACTTAGAACTTCTCACATGTGACGACGCCGCGCAATTAATCAATAAGGGCTTCGATGCAAACCCACTCGATTCATCTTACTATAACCTCCTTAAGGAGCTTATGAAACCTGGCCATACGAAGGTTGTTGAGCAGGTATCTCCCGTGATTCTACAATATAGCACTCATGATTCTGTTGGAAAGAAGATTGAGAGGGAGCGAAGGGAGGGAGTGTCTTACTACGAAAGTCGAGCAGAAACACCCCTCCAGTTAGCATGTCGCCAGTCGGTGCCTAATATGCTAACGTTACAGCTGCTGGTAGAAAAGATGCATGTTGATTTAAATGCACAAGGCTCAAGTATTATTTACCATCACAGCTCCCGTAGCACAGCGCTAATTCCTATGGGGACTGCGCTTCATATACTTGCGTCAGCGAATCATGCCTGGCAGTTGGAGGGTATCAAGTACCTACTCGCTCACGGAGCAAACGTCGACGCATTGGACGAACAGGGCCAATCTCCTCTACATATTGCCGCTCGAGGTAAACGGCATGTTAATCATGAAATAGAAGGGTTTTGGAGATGGCACGCCGTACGCATTCTTCTTGACCATGGGGCCAACATGGATCTACTGGATGAAAAGGGGTTTTCACCTCTCCACAAGGCTGCTGCCGCCCCAGACATCATGAAGGAGCTACTTCGCAGGGGTGCGAATCCGACAATCGGCGTAAGAAGCCCCTTATTCTTGGCTATATCCAAACAAAACCTCTCTGCGCTGGAAACACTCCTGGATCATGGGCTCAGCGTTGACTCCTTGGATGAAAACCATCCTAGTAGAGCTGTGCATTACACACTAACGGAACCCCGGAAAGTATATGCGCTCTTGTGCGCGGCGTTTGCGGAAGAGTTGAATACAAGGGTTCCACAATCGGTACCGTTGCTCCGTACGCTTGTGAAGCGCGGAGCTAATCTGTATCTACCGCTAAACGATACCGAGACATTGGTCCATTTTATGTTCGAGTATCCAGAGTGGGAGGTTTTAGACGCGCTCTTGGATGAGCCGTGCGTATCCCGAATCGACTTCAACCGTCGCGATCAACGTGGCCGGTCTGTCTTGATAGCTTCATGCGACTGGCGTGAAGTATTAGCTGGTTATTGGCATAAGCGTCGGGATGAAAAAGCCGTAGGACCTCCGCTGCGTATTTTGGATCGTGGGGCTGATGCAACATTGGTTGATGCGGAAGGAAGAACAGCATTACATCACCTCTTAGACAACACAGGGATGCCAGATGAGGTCCTGGTCCAATTCATTAATCGTAGCGAAGTCTTTCCTACGTTATTCTTGAAGGATAAACAAGGGTTTTCACCATTTCACTATGCCTTGCGTGTCCTAAGGCCTGAGGTTTGCAAGTTGTTGCTTTCGAAGGGCGCCGATATTCTGGAGCCTGACCCGAACGGCCTGACAGTCCTTCATTACGTAGCAAGCCGCTGCCTCGAAACGTCCCGAAGACCGGCTCATCCCGGCCGCTTGGCTATAGACCTACCGGAAGACTATTTCGACCAATGTTTAGCTCTCTGGCAGAGATTTATAGAGGAAGGGGGATCAATCAACGTAGCTGATAATGCTGGGAACACTCCATTTCATACATACCTGTCATCTGGGTATACGACAGGTTCCCGGAGTTCCGCGGCAATAGTGGATTGTCATCTACATCACTATGACAGGCTCTTCCCGCCGGATAGTGGTGTCGATATATTCGCGGTGAACGGAGAAGGCGAGACAGCGCTCCATGTAGTTGCCAAGAATGAACGAAAAGACTATAGTGGAAGTGGACACGACAAGAAATTATTCGAGGCTCTTATGGCAAAGGGGTTGGATCCATTGAAAGAAGATGCTAGGGGCAGAAGCCCATTAGACGTTGCTAGTGCTTGCGAAAAAAATGATCTTGTCGCGATCTTGGCAAGGAAGTAGGACTTTACCGGGTAGCGGATTTATGAGTGTAAGAAATTGGGACACTCGATATCGACATCCCAGCATTGTTCCAGCTTACATTCATGGATGCTGGACTCGCGAATTGGAGTTATTTTAGTTACCATCCAAGTATATTGGCCTCCTACCCCTTTTTTATAAAATCAGGTAGTATAGAAATAAGAGCTTTACGATGTCTTAAGAGATTATAAGTTTGCCTCTTTGGGCACCCAATCTAGGCCCTTCTGTTCTCCCACTAAAGTTAACATTTTCCCTTCGTCAATAGCCGCTTGTAAATTTCTTAGCACAAGCAGTTCCATCTCTCTCTGCGTCTCGATAGTACTTGTTCCAAGATGAGGAAGTAGGAATGCTCGGTCGCTCTTCACTAATCCCGGATGAATCTCCGGTTCATTCTCGTACACGTCGAGACCGACCGCGGAAACCTGTCCGGCTTCCAGCGCAGCCACAAGATCGGCTTCGTTAATTAGAGCCCCACGCGCCGTATTCACAATCACAACGCCCTTTTTCGTCTTGGCGAGTTCCGGCGCGGAAATTATGTGTCGCGTACTCGCATTCAGAGCTAGATTAAGGGATAGCACATCCGACTGTGCCAATAACTCGTCGAAGGACACGTACTTCGCCCCTTTCTCTAGTGACGGGTCCAATTGCCGTCGATTGTGATAAATGATATTCATCCCGAAGCTACGTGCACGATGCGCCATCGAACGGCCGATTCCACCCATGCCTAAGATACCGAGCGTCTTGCCGCGAGGGTCGTGACCCAACTGCGTTCTTCCTTTCCAACGGCCTTCACGAAGTGCAGTCAACGGCTCGTGCGCATATCGTAGGGCTCCCAAAAGGAGGAATATGCCGACGTCAGCGGTGGCATCATCGACTGCTACGGGGGTCGAGGAGACAGCGATCTTGCGTTCGCTACACGCCGCTACGTCGATGTTGTCGTAGCCCGCGCCATTGTGCGCGATGAACTTCCAAGACTCTGGTAGCGCCGCCACCAACTCTTTATCGAAGGGGCCAGTTATCGCTGTTGAGACGTTGGATCGATAACAACCGCGCACTGTGTCGTACGTCCCATTCCGACAATTTTCTAAAAATTGCTCTCGGGTTCCCTGGCGAAACTCGAGCAATGTGTATTTGCTGCTAAGAGACTTCCATTCTTCGTTTGTATGCGCCAGGTTGCCAATTAGGAGAACAGTCGGAGGAGACATGGCGACGTAATCCTTTCTATTACGATTTAGATTCCTAAAGTGTGTAAGTTGGCAGCATCAAAGGACTGCGTAAAGGGGTAAAGGGGTTGAGGATAAATATAATATTTAGTCAACAATCCGTTCCCATATGACCGCATTCATGTATAATAATAAGTGCAATCTGGACATTATAGCCGAGATACCGAAATTCGGAGGAGTAACCTAAAATCGCGTCGCATCAAATTCTCGGGTTCCTCACGCTTATTTATAGCGTCCTTTCGACTTTGGTAGCTTTACAGAAAAAGGGACCCGGAATTACAACCACGGGTTGTAAAGTTACGAGAAATTGTACGCCAATAAAAGAAAAAAAGGAAAAAAAAAAAACCTCTTTTTAACGACTCGTATAAAAGAATAGCATTTACAACAATCAATACCTAAGCTAAAGTTGGAGGGATTTTATTTAGTTAAGGTACGACACCTCACAACGAAATCTAGGCCGGTAGCGTACGCGCCTATGCCTATGCCAAGAACCGAGCCGCTGCTTGTAATACCATCCACGCTTAGCTTCCACGTAGAAGCGGCAGGAACCTATCGGCCCCTAGAATGGTTAGATGTGCGGGGTTCTTATGGAAGGTAGTGGTAGGGGAAACAGCGGGGTCTAGCAGCGGCAAACTCGGCGGACGCGGCCGCGAGTTCGGGGAAAGCCACGGGATAGAATATCTCACAGAGTATTTCCAAGTCATACGAATTAAGGAATAGCGACCGTGATAACAACTAATATTTGATTAAATATTTTACGAAACGAGTTCAGAGATAGCTAAAAAGGAGTGTACACTTCTTTCCTTCTTTCTGTCTTTCAACAGCCAAATACCATTTTCCAAGCTGTAAATATTATCCTTTGTGATAATAAAATAATTAGAACGAGAAGGAACAGGAACATGGATGCTTCATTCGGGAGACTCCAGTGAAGCATGCCATCGAAGTAGTTCTTGATTCATATCCTCTACGTATGGATCATCTCCTCTCTAAATGTCTGAACATACGTATGCTGTCTATATGATGTTCAGTCTGAAGCTTCCTGTTCATATCGGCGTGTTTAATGAACACGAGGGCGAGAAAGAGGGTCAAAACTGCAATGCCAAGCCATGTGGCCACGACTATCTGAAAGCCAAACTTGTAAGCGTCGTAGGTTGCATCCCGAATGTGGCCAGGCTTTAAGGCGTGCAACTTCGGTATATAGGCTTCGGAGTAGTCAGCGATGTAAGTTGGCAGCCCTTCCCATTCCAGCTTCAGCTTCATCGCATTCTGAAACGTCGTAGCGCTCATTCCGACACCGATAGCCATGCCGAATTGTCTTGCAAAAATATACATGGCTGCTGCGGCGCCTTCCTCTCCAGGCTTAGACATGGCTTGTGTAGCAAAGTTTTGTGCATTAAGAATAATACCGTGTGCCATGCCACCTATCATGAAGCTGACGACCCAGACCGGCTTGCTGTCATTAACGCGCCAAGCCGTATACATGGCAGTCGAGATACAGGTAAGAAACCAACCGGAATATATAGCCCATCTGAAGCTATTGAATCGCGAGATAAGACGGCCAGTTATGATCGAAGACACTGCAAACATTAAAGAGCACGGAAGGGTGGCCACTATTTAACCTAGTATCAGTATGCGCATTTTTAATCCGTATGATAGTTTATGGAGATTACATATGCTACTTACCACCAGCGTCGATTGGACTAGAGTCCTTAACCGACAAGAAATAAAGCGGACAGCTGTTATCAAGGTCAGAACTAGGTACTCCTAGGAACATACAGGAATACTTGATACACTCACTAGTATAGTGTACCGTATAACTACAGACGTTAGATACATCAGTTAGCCGCCATCTTTCAGTGTGCCATGATTGAGGGATAGGCGGGCATACCAAGATTCCGTGAAAGCAGGAAGCAAGATATGTGACGATGGAACTGATATCGCCGAATAGAGCATTCGGGATGAACGGGTTTTTTGCAACACATCCAACATAAAACGCCGTGCCAATTAATCCTAAAGCGCCAATGATTAACGGGACGAGTGTTGCTGCGCTGTTCCACGAGTACTATGGCAAAATCAGTTGGCCTAATGACTGCTATCTTGGAGGTGAGTGACCATACTTGCGTGCCACCCCAACAAATACCAAGCAAAAATAACGTTGTGGAGCAAGTGAAGAAAAATAATCCCAGCCAGTCTACTCTTCCCATTTTCTCCCTAAAAGTAGCCTGTTTAGGCTGTAGTGTGAGTAGTGATGGTACCGCCACCAAACCAAACCCGCACATTGGAAACATGAGATAGAATATCCAGCGCCATGTAGTCTTTTGTGCGATGGCACCACCTATTACCGGGCCTGCCGCGAGTCCTATAGCCCAGGCCCCGAGCCTATATTGTGTTTCATTAGCTTCGTCCATGACATATCAAGATGACTTTAGAACAGACTTACGTGAGCCCATACCACTTCGGTCGCCAGCGAAGTGGGCAAAAGTCAGTGAGTATTATTAACCCCAAGGAGTGAATACCTCCCCCGCCTATACCTTGTATGCATCGCCCCGCGATCAGAACTGGCATCTTTTGTGCCGTACAGCAGACTATCGTCCCAACCGAAAACGAGACGATTGAAAAAGTAAGACACACCGGTCTTCCGATTACGACACTAATCGAACTTATAAGCGGCATCGAGACAGCGTTTACAAGGAGGTATGACGTGGCAATCCAGAAGGCTTCAGTTGTTGTACCCCCTATATCTTGGATGATTGCCTAGCCCACAATCGTCAGCACGCTCTACAAAATCTTATTACACAAGGAAAACTGTATACTAACAGACAATGAAGTCACTATGATAGTGGCATCGAGGGAAACAATAAGATTCAAGAAGGCTGTGGTAAAGATAATGGCCTTTTCATGTCTCGATGGTTGCCATTGCTCTTCCGCTAGCTCTTGTGCTTCGATTTCATCCACAGTTTTATCGGATGGCCTATCAGTAGCGGGAGGGCTTTTCACAATAGCCTCCCTGTCTGATATCGAAGCGTTTTCGAAACTGCTCATCTTGTGTTATGTGACTAAAGAGCAAGTTTAGGAGGAATGGATAAAGAATTAGGATAGAATAACGAGCAAGAGCATTTACGAAACTGAATTTATATTTAAGCTGAGTCGGAGTGTTGACAACAAAAAAACCAAAAATAGCAAGAGCATTAAACGAATAAGCCTGTGCAAGGGAGGAAACCAGGAGTACAATAATGAAAATAGATATCAGTGAAAGGTCTTATCTAAACCAACTAATATGGCGCAAGGACTCTTGCTTGGATCCTGGTAACAGTTCCCAAGAGAATATGCAATAATAGATACCTAGTATATAGAATGTAGCTTCAGGGATCTGGATGTGGTGCGTGAACATCACTATGAGGACGAATCCAATTGGTAGCATTGAAGCTCAGCCTACAGATATTAGATAGGTATTGGTCTGCCAATATATCGATGTGGTATTCTAAGCCTCACTGGGGGCACAAAGTAAACGTTAAGATAAGTTCTACCGCTTAGACCCGCGCGGATATGCGTAGAGCCTCATCTCAGTTCGGCCCCCATTTCCATCCCTAGCCTGCTGCATACATGTAGATAATTTGTGTTGCCCGACAAAACGCCGGTTGTATAAACGGCTATCACAAAGAGGCCGTGTGATAAGTACGAAGGAAGAAGCCAAGATAAAGAATAAATTACCTGGAATTATGCGACTCCAAGTATACTTCTGTGTAACATTCTGTGTAACATTCTCCAGTACGCGATACTGTAGCTTTACAACTAGGTACAACCGCCAAAATCTAGGAGCAAGTAAAGCTTTTTGGGAGGAGACAAAGGCTAATATACCACCATTTCAGTCTCTGCTGAGCCTCACGGCAAGATTGGGGAATCATTCGATATGCGTTCGTAGGTATACCTATATTCGGGATTGTGATATTATCCTTATTACCTATATGATACACATCGATAGTCTAGAGTCGGATTTCACGTAGGCTTCGGTGTGCACTACCTAATGCACGAAACTCCCACATAAATATTAAGATATGATTCACTAACGCAAATGGGCTTTGCTGTGGCTCGACTTATCTTCGGCCTGATGACTAGGAGTAGTGGACGGCAACTACATGGGGCTAAATAGCGTACTAAAGTTCTATCAGTTACGACTCGTAGATCGTTGTGCCGCCGTGCCTTTTGTCATACACCTAGATTCTGCGGGTAGCTCAAACCGTGATCACACCCAGCGGTAAATACGTATAGCGAAAGGCTGTTAGTGTAGGACTATTGAATGTTAAAGACTTATAGACCTATATTGGTATATTATGCATGGCACTGTAGGCAGGCAACGAACGAGTTGTTTATCTACGAGGATCCATGCTTGCCCGGCAAATACGTTCAGCTAGGCAATTCATATTATACTTAGGTTGATATATAATTCGGTCCTAGCTGCGTGGATTTACGACCATCTATAATAACCACTTCGACGTGATAAGACTTTCATAATGTCGCAAAACCTTACTTTATTAGACGAAGCACTTAACGGACCAGCTATGCAACCACCTGAAGGCCAGGTGCCAAACTTCACACACCCCTCAAATCTCAACGCCATAGCACACTTTACGAATATCATATGCCTATTCTCGACGTTTCTTGTTACAGTCATCCGCGCATACGCGAAGTTGTCGAATGGAAGTAAATTAGAAATCGAAGATGGTACGTTATCTATCTACCTTCGCATAGTTATACCAGAGTCTGACGTTGTATAACTTTGTAATAGCTCTTGCATTTTTTGGAATGGTATTAACAAACTGAAAACTAAGTATTTCCTTAAATAACTAACCCCAATCAACCTTCTAGGGAACTTACTGCGGTAGCGTATGGTGTTCTTATCAAGTCATATATAAGATTGGCGCTTTTACCCATCAATGGGACGTCCGGTTAAGAGATTTAGGAGAGATATTCTATGTATGTAACTTTCATGTCACCATCGTCAACGTTGGTAGTTTTCCGAATTTAAAGATCGTTAACTCTTCTTATAGCTTCACCATCTCGGATTTAATCTATGTGCTGTTACAACGGGCTTTTGGCAAGCTGCTATCGTCTTCGAATGGAACCGCCTCTTCGTACCTCATGGTACCCGAAACTCCTTTTACTGGATAGGAAACGTTTTGCTAACATTTACTTCGTTGGCTACCGTTGCGTATATAGTCGCCGAGAACTTATCTTGCATTCCTTATGAGAAGATCTGGAATAAAACGATATTAGAGGGCTACTGTATAGATCAGCAGCTGTTCCAAATTCCGGGGTGTCTTATAAATACGATATACATAGCGGGTGCTATTATCTTAACCCAGCGAACCATCTGGCGTTTACGGGTGGCCACGAAGAAGAAGATAGAGGTATCTTTCCTATTTCTTTTTGGTTTATTGTAAGTGTCGAATTCTCTCCCTAGAATTAGTTTCTGGGCCTAATCCATGTCAACTCTAGGGCTCTAGCATCGTCGATTGTTCGTCTCGTTTCTATGATAAGGTTCCTAGAATCGGACGATAAGACTTATATGCTTAACCGCGTTTATTTGTGGACTTTGGCGGAAAATTCTACTTGTTTTATAGCACTGTGCTTGCCATGGTCCCCCAAAGCATTTTCCAACGCGACCTGGATTCGCAATGCTATTGATAAATTATTGCTTTATATCTGCGTGCCTCGACGTCGTCTAGATCGTACGACCGCATCGAGTCCATGGGCACCCCAACCGATACGCGTGGAAAGAGACTTATGGGATTCTGATAGGGTTTGCCGTGGTACGAGGGACGCAAGAATTCCATTGGTCAAGTACCCGTCTAGCGGAAATGAGCAAAGTGAGGTGGCTTTACATAGCAACGGCATCCTTATGACGACAGAGATCGTAGTTGTGACGGATTCAGCGGATAGGATGCCGTCTGATCAAGGCCGTGAATTTGGATATGCGTTGTGCCAACCGGTTTACCTACCTAGGCAGGTACCTAGGTAGGTATCTACATGGGTGGATATTTGCGCTTCGACGGGCTATTCAATTAAAAAAATCCTGTTGCCGTGCACTATAATTCTGAAAGGTTGAAAATGTGAGGTAGGCAACACGACTGTTCTGGTCCTCGTAGCCCGGATCTGGTCGATACCTAGGTGGGTAGGTACCTAACCTGATAGGAATGTCGAGACCCCGTTGAATGAGCTGTTTATAGCTGGCGTAGACATATCCGACGTAGTGATGGAGTTAGGTTGTATAGAGCACGGATGTTGTGTAACTCATCATTACACGTACAATACAATACAATACGTAGGAGGTAGGAGGTAGGGTAGGAGGTAGTGATGGAGGGTTTGGCTTGGCTAGAACAGAATTAATGTGTTGGTTCCACAACTGATCCCCTAGAGCGCCTAAGCGTAAAAAACGTGCGTCGCGCGAAGGACTCTTGATATTCGTAGTTAGGTACCTAAGAGGTAAGTACCTCCTAATTTGAACATTTTAATTATATAAGTATATAACCTTTAATAAATATTTGAAAAATAATTGAAACCCCTATTATATTATATTTATCTTATTATATCAATCAAGAAAACTTTTGCAGCATTAGTATGCACGTCGCACAAGAGCAAATAATTGGAATGAATTGAAAATGGAGGACACCATTAAGTAGGTAAGTACCTACCTAGGTTAGGAGGTACCTAAGTATCCAAAAGGAGTGAATAACTGGAAAGAACATGATTAGCATGATACCTGTTACCAACTTATCACATTGGCTATTAGGTGCATCTACGGCGTATAAATACTACCCATTAAGCATTAGGTGGTTCTCGTAAACGGAGTTAGGTACACCGTATTATTCCCCTCCTAGGTACCCGCCTGGCATTTTATTAGATTAGTAAACCTAAAAATAGCATGGAAAAATTCTTTCCCTTATAACAATTCCATAAAAAGCCTTATTATTCTATTTTAGAATTTTAATAATAATAATAATAATTTAAATTTTATAATTATAATTTTTTTTTATATATTATATAATAATTAAAAATTTTAATTATATTCTAATATAAATATATAATTAATATTAATTTAACTATATTATACAAATATATATTTATTATAATTACAATTATATCCAATTAAACAATATTATCCAAAAATATCACAAAAAAAAGCTAATTATTTATATCTAATAATTAGGAAATATAAAATTAGGTTTTTATGGCTTTAGCCTACAACTTAAACATATAAGATTAATTAAATCCAAAAAATTCCAATCTAATAAAGAAACCTTTATTCCTTCTAACCTTTCAATTAATATAATTGAATATTAAAAATTACAAAGTTAATTTTAAAAATTTAAATAATCTATCAGTTTTTAGAAAAGGTAGATGAAGTAATATAACAAATATATCTAATAATTTTATTATAGATACTCATCTTTATAATACAAATCAATTTATATCAACTAAAAAGCTCCACTATAATAAAAATATACAAATATACATATAAACCATAATTCTATATAATATTAAATATAATAAATTAATTCAATTTTTAAATTATATAATAAAAATCATATTAAAATCTTATTAAATATTAATTTTATTTTTAATTTAAAATATTTAAAAAAAATATATTACTTTTAAGAAAATTTTTAATATTAATTTTAATAAATATAAGATAAAAAAACATTATAAGAAAATAATAATATTATTTTTAAAACAATTTAAAGATTAAGAGGAATAGATTACTTTTTAAAAAATGGTTATATTATATAGAATAAATAAAAAGTTTATTATTACTATTAATTTATAAAAATAGTTCCTAATTATTCTGCAAATAATAATGCCAATATTTTAAGAATAAATATCCATTTAAATAATAATATATTAAAAAAAATTAATAATAGAATATTAATTTTTAAAAATATTATTTATTTTTTTAAAAATTATATTTATATTATAAATATAAATTAAAAAAGAAAAAAAAATTTTATAAAAATGTTTTTACTATTTACTATAAAAATAATAATATTAATAATTTTAATAAAGAAGAAAATTTTTATAAAAGAAGATTAATTAAATAAAATAAGTAATTAAATAAATATTAAGATAATTTAAATAAATAAAAAAAAATGATATAAATATTAATTAATATTTATATTTATTAGTACATAAATATAAATGCAATAAATATAAAGTTTATTTAAATTTTTATAAAATTAAAAAATATTTTTATATTATTGAATTAAAGTATTTTAAATATTTTAAAATTAATATATAATTTGGTATATTTATATAAAAGAAAATTAAATATAATCCCAAATTAATAGTAAAAATAAAAATTTTTAATAGCCCTAAAGAAAAAGAAAAAGATAAAAACAATATAATTAACCAAAAAAATAAAAATTAATTATTAAAATAAGTAATAACTTTAAAATTAAGAGTAATATTTATAATAAATATTATAAATATTATTTATAATATAAATCATTATTTTTTAAAAAACTTAACTATATTAAACTTAAGAATTATAATATATATTTTTAATTAAATATCAAAATTTATTAATTATGAAAAAACTTTTTTAAAAGAATATATTATTATTAGAAATAATAAGGTCTAAATATTAAATTATAAATACATTAATATTAAAATTAAATATATTAATAATATTATAAAAATCAAATTTTCAAATATAATATACTATTTAAATTTTGCCTGTAACCTCATATCTCTATAAATTCTTAAAAGGTAAGGATATTAGTAAAATAATTGTTAAAAATGTATTTATTTAAAATTTCAAAATAATAAAATTATAATTGAATTTATTAATTATTTTAATTAGTTTATATTTAAAAATATTTTTTTTAAAATGTTTAAATTAATATTTTATGTATAATGCAATAAGTTTAATTAGAAAAAATAAATATTAATAATAAATGTATTTAAATAACATTTAAAATTAAGATATTTAAATTTATAAGTATTAAAAAACTTTATTAAAATAAATATTAAAATCTAAATTAAAAAAATTAAAATAGTTAATTATAAAATATATATTATTATTAAAATTAAATATTAAATAAATTAAGTATTTAGATATATTAATAAAATCTTAGGAATAAAATTAATTTTTAATTTTTATAATATTAAAGAATTAAATAATAATTTTATAAATTTATTATTAATTATAAATTGGTAAATTGATATAATATTTAATTATTATTTTATAAATTAAATAGGAATATTAATTATTAAAATTTTGAAAAATTTTATTAATATTTTAAAAATTTAATATAATATTATTTTAAAGATTTAGGAATTTAATTAAGAAATTATTGAAAAAAAACTGGCAATTTATATATATTTAAAAGATTTATATATAAAAATTGAGCCTTTGGTAATGTATATATAAATATAAAATAGTGTTATTGAATGTTTGGGGAATATAATTAAGAATAAGGTAAAAGCCATAAAGGTATATTTAAAATTATTTTATTTTTTATAATCCGAAATTTATAAAGTAATAATATATTTATATAATTAAATATTATAATATAAAGTAAATTAGTGAATGTTATACAATTAATTTTATATATATATTAATATAAATAATAATCTTATAATTTATAATTAAAAACTTTAATAAAATCATTTTTAAATATATAATTATAAAATCTATGTTATAATAATAATAATATTTATGAAGTTAAATAGATTAAGAAAGTTTAATCTCAAAATATAAATAGGTTTTTTAATAGGTTATATATTTATAAATATATATAAAATTTAAAACCTATATATTAATAAAATTGTAGAGTTAAAGGATATTATATTTAAAAAAAAATGAAATTTTTAATAGTAATTTCCAAAAATTATAAAATAAATTTAAAGATAAATTGGTAATTTATAAAATAAATTAATATAATAACTTATTAAAATCTATTTAAGATTCTTAATTTGAAAAAGGAGTAAATATATATAGTGATATTTAAGTAAATCTTTTAGGGTAAATTAAAGATATAAATATATTGGGTATAATTAATAAGTTAATAAAATTGGGTGGGCTACTGGATAAAAGGGAAGAAACTTTTATTGTAAAAATTGATTATCTTTATATAAAGGCACGTTTTTATTTATTATTTTTTTTAAATAATTTTCTATCAGTAATTTTACTTATTATTTACACTAAAATGTTAATAATCCCTTATATTATTCTTAATAATAAATATTATACATTATAAAAAATAATATTTTATATTAATTCTTTAATAAATAAAATTAACATATACAAAAAATATATAATTAATAAAGTAAAAATGTTAAAATTTATTTATTAACTTTTTTAATATAATAAAGAAAATTTAAGTAATTTTGTTCAAATATTCTTAATAAAAATTAATGAATATGGGAAAATATATAGAAGAAACCTACTAGAACTTCTAAAATAATATTCAAATATCTAAAATTATCCATTATATAAAATGTTTTAAAAAATTAAATAAATTTACCTTAAAAACCATATTAATATATATATTTAAGAAATTATATTACAATTAAATAATTAATATAAAAATAAATAGATATTTAAATATATATAAATTTATATTTATAAAACTAATAAATACAATTTTTTCCAATAGTATAAGGCATATTTAATAATAAGAAGAAATTAGTAAATAATTAGTAATAAAGAAACCTATGCTTTAACATTTATTAAAAAGTTTTTTTAAATATTAATAATAATAATAATTAAATATAATCTTAAATTTATATAATATAGTATAATAAATATATTTATAAATATAAAATTTAAAAAAGATATATTTATATATATACTTTAAAAATATTAATAATTAAAAAAATATTTTATATTATTAAAACATTTTATAATTTTTAAGAATTACTTTTCTTTTAATAATAAAAATTCTTATAAATTTTAAAAAAATTTAATTTTATTTTAATATCTTAAAAACCATATATATTTATTAAAAATAGAATTTCTTTTTTTATATATATGGATGATATTATTATAATATATTAAAAAGAAATTAAATTAAAGATTGAATTAATTATTTCCAAATTTAAAAAATAATATAAATTAATTGGAAATAATAAATTACAATAATTCTTTAAAATTGAAATAATTTAAGATTAAATATAATATTAAATTTAATTAAATTAATTTATTTATATTAATAAAATTATTAATTTAATAAGAATAGTTAAAAAAATCTTTGAAATACCTATAATAAAAGAAAAATTATTACCTTATATAAAAATGGCCTCATTTTAATCAATATAATAATATTAATAAAAAATGAGTTTAATCTTATACGCTGTAATGATTACCCAATTTGATATTATATTTGCCTACTTAAGGCTAACCCAATTCAATTTAAATCCAAATCCGAAATATCATATAATAGTTGATTAAGCTATATAATATCTTTAATATATATAAGGATATGCCTTAGAATTAGGTGGAAGTAACGTTTTTAAGGTTATTAGTAATACCTCATTTACTAATAATATAATTAATTAAAAAAATTTACAAGTATATATAATAAAATTATTTAATGGAATAATTGGTTAAAAAGTTAATAAATAAAATATAATCATTATTTTTATTATTAAGGTTAAATTATTTATTTTAATTTAAATTGTAAAAAAAGAATTTTACATATTATAATTAATTAAGAATTTTAAAATTAAATTTAAAAATCAAATTATATTTTTATTGTGTAATAATAAATAAATAATTGGATTAATTATTAAGGATGTTAAAAAATTTAAAATAAAATTAAAATATGTGGATATATATAATTATTGATTTAAATAAGAAATTTAAAGAAGTTATATTAAAATTGATTACGTTAATTTAGAAAATATAAGTGTAAATAAGCTTATAAAAGTACTATTAAAAGAAAAATATGTCTATTTTAAAGAATAAATAAGTTTAATAGATATTTTAGATTGTTTAAAAGTTAAAGCGCTTAGAAATATAAATAAGGTGGTATAGTAGAAGTAAGAAATAAATGAAGAAGTTATTAAGGAAATATGATTAAAGGAATATATTAATTTGGAAATATAAAAAGATTGTATTTTTAATATTATATGTTCCAGATTTGTTTGTTAGTTTTATTTGGGGGGGTGTGTTAGATTAGTAAGCCTAAAAATAGCGTGGAAAAATTCTTTCCCTTACAATAATTCCATAAAAAGCCTTACTATTCTATTTTAGAATTCTAACAATAAGAATAACAACTTAAATTCTACAATCATAATTTTTTCCTTATGTATTGTGTAACAGTATTATACTGAAACTCTTCCAATAAATTATGATATGAAATTGATAAAAAATTGATAATAATTGATAAAAGTTGATAAAAGGTAATAAAAACTAATAAGAGATAAAAAAATATATTTATTTATTTATTTATTACTACCCCAATTTACCTAGAATATATTATAGGTATCCAATCCATCTTTTAGTATTTATTCCAGGTAGGAACTATATTTTAGAAAAAATCTACCCATTACCTATTTAAATAAACTACATTATTATAATTTTAATTTTACCTTATATTCTTATTAAAATTTACCCTTTAATAAAAATAATTAAATTTTAATATAAAAAAATATTTTATATATTATAATATCCAAACTTTATAAAATAATATAATAATAGCCTAAATATAAAGTAATAATAAAATCCAAAATAATTTTATTATTTTTTTTAATAAATAATAAAAATATTATTATATTATAGAAAAATTATTTTGAAAAAAAGCTAAAATATATATAATTTATACAAAATATAAATATATATAAATAATTTCATATTTTTATAAAAAACCATTATTTATTTTTACTTTTACAACCCTCTTTTCAATATTATAATATTATATTTATTTTTTTAAAATAACTTAAAATGATATTACTAATTTATAATCCTTCCCAATTAACCTTAATCCTTTTTATATTCTTTACTTACACTTTACAATATTATAATATAATACTACCATATCTATTACATTCATAATCCAATACTATTTTAAAAAATTTATTTTATTTTTATATATATATTATATCAAACAAAAAAAAATTTACATATTTATAAATATTCTATTATTTCTTTAATTTTATTTTATTATTAATTTTCTTTAAATATTTTAATCTCTTCATTAAATATTATTATAACATCCTAAATTTAATATAATATTTTAATATTATATTATATTAAAATTATAATCCCAATATAATTATATATTATGAAAATAATTTGTTTATTAAAAATAAAAAATTACACAAAAAACATAACTATGCCTTTTTAACATAATTTTAAAAATTAATTATTAAAATTTTATTATAATTTTTCTAAAATTTTTAAACTTTTAAAAAATTTATTAAAAGATTATTAATAATATTTAATAACTATTCTTATTATACTTAATCCTTTATTTATTAAATCCATAATTCTTATATATTTTAATAATCCTAAAAAAATTATTTATTTTAATATTATTAATATTATAATTATTTTATAATATAACCTTATTTTATAATTATTTTATTAATATTTATTAATTACAATATAAAATTTATAAAAAAATTAATTCTAAAAAAAATATATATATATATTATTTTATCCCCAATAATCTACATTATCCCTATATATTATTATTATAATAATCTTTCATTTAAAAAATTTAATTAATATTAAATATTTTATTATTCTTTAATAATAATCCATTATAAATCTTTAATAATTTCTTAATATATTTAAGCTTAAATTCTAATAAATACAACCCTCCCTTTAAGAATGTACTCGCCCTTGCTTAGGATTCCTTGGTGTATATGACTGAGGAGAGCAAGGAGGAGGATGAGGAGGCGGATGCGGAGGAGTGTAAGCGCCTGGGAAGCTCTTTTCTTCCTTAAATTTTCCAAGCTTTAATAGTACTATTGTTATAACCCTACGGAACACCTTTAAGTAATACCTGAATATAAAGTTCTATATTATAATTATAATAAGTACTTTAAATAATTATTTTTTATACACTTTAAAGAACCCCATCAATAACAAATCCTTGCCAGTAGCTTTTTACAATTTAATTATTTTTAAAATTACTTTTATTCTTTTTGGTTTTATTCTTTTAAATATATTAAATTTATTTTCTTAAGATCTTTCCAACCATGTGATAAGATTGAAAATATTAAATAAATTAATTATAAGATTTAGGAAAAATCTCTTTTTTAATATTATATTTTTTTTATTTATAGCCTATAATTCTTTATTAAATTAATAATACAATATTAAAAGGCTTTCTTTTTTAATAAATTATTAGTTGTGTAACCTAGCCCATTTTTCTATCTTCTATAAAATTTTATTATTTCCTAAAACTTTTATTAAAATTAATTTCCAATTATTTCTTTTAACTTTATTTATAATTTTTTTCAATATTATTTAAGCTTTATTAAAAATTTCTTAATACCTTTATATTCTTTAATTTATCTATTATTTATATGTTTTTTTTACCTTTTTATAAAGTATTCCAATTTTATTATTCTATTATAACATTAATTATACCATAAGTTAAACATAATATAAGACCATTGCCAAAATAATCTTTTTCAATTTTTCAATAAAATATTCTATATATTTATAGTTATGGAGGGCTTATAATCAGATGCCTGCTAGGAGGCTTACGTACAAGGTTAATAATAATTGAATTAAGGAAAGAAAAAGAAGAAAATCTAATTACAGGTGGGGAGTTTTAAGAATTTATAGGTAATATTATAAATATATATGCTACATATTAAATTTATTATTATTATCCTTTTAATAAATTTAAATTTAAAAAAAAATTTAAAATTATATTTGGTGATGGCTTTTCATAGAGATGTGAAGTCATTCACATATATTTATACCCTGCACAGACCGCATACACCCCGGCCCTCCCCCAGAACAACCTCTTTGCGATGCAGTAACGCTTTTGTTGTTTATGAAGAAAATAATGAAGCCATCTTGGACCTTGTTATTGCCCTACACCCGGGCCGCCGCCACACTATTTCACGAAATTCAGGTATTGTAATATATAAATTATTTTTCTATATTAAAGTTTGATTATTTTTATTGGAAGGTGAGTTCCAATAGGAATATAAGGTAAAGTCAAAGTTATGATAATATAATTTGTTCGGATAGGCGGCAGGTAGGTTTTCTCCGGAACACGGTTCCTACCCGGAACAAATACCAAGAGATGGACCGGATACCTGTAATATATTCTAGGTAAATCGGGGTAGTAATAAATAAATAAATAAATAATAAATAAAATTATATTTAAATAATTATGTAATTATTATTATTATTATTATTTAATTTTATTTAATATTAATGGAAATTGAATGTTAAGAGGTTATAATTCTTGATTATATGATTTTTTCTATTATAATATATATATTAACCTTTAGATTATTAATATTTTTAATATTTGGCTATTGATGGAAAAATTATACGGCTTTTATTAATTTATAAAGATAAAAGTACCTCAATGTTATTAATTTGAGTAAGAGTTTTAATTAATATATTTATCTTATTACTTACATATGAGATGGGTTTGTTATTATTTTAGTTATTATGGTTTTTAGGCTTTTAATTATTATGTAAATTAATTGTTAGACAATATAATAAATATATAAATTTAATATATAATGTAAGAAATAATTTTTGATTATTAATTTTGGCTTATAATTTATTAATAATAATATATTAGAGGTTTTTAATTTGATATTTATTAGGCATATTGGTAATATTAACATATTAATATATTTTTTCTTATATAATTAAGAAATAATAAATAGATTTATTGTAGATCATATAGAGAGATTAAAACTTTCTGGCAAATTGTTACTATTTATTAACATTTTTATACAGATATAATAAGCTATCAAAAATAATTATATAATTCCAGACTTGGTTGGCCTCAGTATAAGCCAGTTGAGGTACCACCAATTCTTGAACTTTAGGCTTGAAATTATTGAAAAAATAATGGAATTTAATTTTATTATTATTTATAAAATTATTATTAATATATATTTTGTTTTTAATTTATAATAATTAAATGTTAAAATTAGTAGGACCTAATAAAAGAGGGAGATTAAAGAAGTATGATTTAGGTTTAATTATGTTAGATACTTGAAGTACTATTGAAAGAACTATTTAAAAAACTACTATTTAAACATTTAAATTTAAAAATGTTAAGGCTATTAATAATTAAATATTTTTTTTTCAAATTTAATTTTTAAAATATTAATTTTAATATTAAATTTAATAATAAAATTATTATATAAGTTATTATAAGTTTTTTAAATAATTTAGTTAATTTGTTAAGAGGAGAAGGGGATATTTTATTTTATTATAAAAGTGTTAAATTGAATCCCTTACAATTAATAGTTTGAATTAAAGAGAGAGAAATTGGGATTAGTTTAACAATTATTTTTATTAATATTAAATAAGATTATAAAATTTATTGGAATTAATTATTCAAATTTATTAGAATTAATTATTTAATTATAAATATAAGGAATTTATAATTTTAAATTTTTAATAAAGTTTAAATATATAATTAAAAAAAATTAATTAATTATTTAATTTATTTAGAGATTAAGATTAATTACAATATAGATATTTGAAAGAGATTTTTATTATTTAAAATTAATTATATAATATTTTTAAAATTTTATTGAATTAAAATAAATTTAAAAAAATTTATAAAAAATTAGGGATATGAATATTAGCCCTATAAATTTAATTTAAAGAATTCAATTATAGTTATGGAGGGCTTATAATTGGATACCTATTAGGAAACTCACATATAAAATTAACAATAATTGAATTAAGGAAAGAAAAAGAGGAAGATCTAGTTACAGGTGAAGAGCTCCAGGAATTTATAGGTAGCGTTGCAAGCGTACGTGCCACATGCTGGACCCACCGTTGCTTTTATTAAATTTTTTAAAATTACTCACTTTTTTTAATATATTTATATTTTATACTTCCACTTTCACAAATTCCTTATTTAAATATTTTCATGCCCAACCTTTTAACCTAAACTAATTCCAAATTAGATTTAAGTATAATATAATAATATTAAGATATTAAATAATATAATTAAATTTTTTCTAATTAAGAAGCTTTAATCTTAAACATTTAAATCTTTTATTTATTTATACCAAATCTAATATTAAATTTTTATAATCTTATATTTGCCTAATTATTATTTTTATTTCCATAATAAATTTAAAATTCTATTAAATTATTAATTTAAAAATTTCCGAAGTATATTAAGATATTCTTTTCTCTTTATCTTATAAAGAATAATATATATTAAAATTTCTTATTACTATATTTATATTATAAAGATTTTTTAATATTAATTCTAATAATAGTAAATATTTATGATTAAAATTTAATTTTATATATATTAATTAAATAATGAAGGTATTAGATTTTATTTAAATTGATATTGTAGTTTAATTATGATTTTTTTTTTAGATTAATTTTTATATATATATAAATTATGGCTTAATTTATATTATATTATATCAATTTATAATTATTAAATTAGGGACAATCCAATTTTCTATTATTAAAATAAAATTTTTAAATGATTATGATATTTAGTATCCCTTTATTTTTAAAGGTTTAAAATATAATTTAATAGTTTTTTCTTATATTCTAATATATTATAATAATTATATAATTTTATATATAATTTATGTAGTACTTTTGCGAGATTTACTATTTTTTTCAAAGTAATCCCAGTCGGAAGCCGCCGCTGCGGCGGGGTCTTCCCGATGGAGGAAGCTTCGGATCAAGGGAGTTTCGTGCAAGATCTGCCTTTCGTCCTTGTCTTCGGCTTGGAAGTTTTGTTTGTTACGGTGGTTATTTCGGAAAAATCCGAAATACTTTCGTTCCGGGAACTCTGCGTTCTTTTTTTGTTAGAAGTACAGCTTTTTGTTTTTTTTAGAATTACTAATATAAAACCATTATATATGGCATTATGTATATTAAAAATATAATTAATATTATTTTTTTCTTTAAATTATTTTAATTTATATATATATACTTTTTTTATTATATTTTTTTATTTAATTACCTTTAAATATTTTAGGTTCTATGTTCTATATACCCTACCACAATTCCAACACTTCTTTAATGCCTTACACATTGAATCACCCCCTTTATAAACAAAATTCATATATTTATTATATTTAAATTACTTTTTATAATATTTTATAACATATTTAAAATAATAGTATTTAAAACATTATATTATTTTTATATTTTTTACAAATAACTTATAAAGATAAAGTTTAATTTTCTATAATAACCTATTAGCGTAGAATCAATAAACTATATTTAATCTATTAATTTTTACAATTAAAGTTATAAATTTGATTTTTAAATATCTTTTAAATATAAGATTAATTTCAAAGATCTTAACTTTATTTTCCTTTGAAAAGATCTTTACCAAACCCTATAAATCAGCGTAAATATTTTTTAAATTAATTATTTTTAAGCTTTTGATTATTATTATAAAAGTTTATTTATTTTGATTATTTTTTAATTAAATGCCTTTTTAATCCAATTTTAAATTTTTTTATATTATTTAATTTTGGGTTAGAATATTATTATAATATTATTATTACAAAATTAATATATTATTATAACCTTATTTTTATTAATTATATTATTAATAATTTATATAATTCTTTCGGAATTTCTTTTTAATATTTCTTGTAATTCTGCTATTATTTTAACTATGATTTTACATTGGAAATAGGCTGATATTATAATAATAAAGATTTAAAATTTAAAATTTTTTTTAGTGACTGTAGCCCAAAACTATTCTTATTACTTTTCAATATTATTTATCAATTTTAATTTTTTATTTATTATTTTTTTAATTAATTCCTTTATTTTATTTTATTTAAAAATATTATTTTATTATTACTTTTATTTTGCAGATATTATAATATTAACACATATTTTCCATATATTTATTATCTTTTCAATTTTTACTTTTATTTCTTTTACTAAATTATTAATTTTAAATTTAATTATTTTTATTAATTTATTAATTAATATTACAATTATATTTATTTTATTAAATTTAATTTTTATTTTTATTTTATTTCTTTTATTTTTTTATAATAATGATCTCCAAGGCAAGTTTATTTAGATTGTGGACCTAACTATCCACCATCTGTATATTACCCCTTTTATTTTTTTTTAATAATATTGCCATTATATATATGATATAATGTTTTTCCATCGTTTATTTTAATATTAAATTTTTAATAAATTAAATTATATGGCTTTTTACAAAAATTTTGTAAAAAAACAATCAAAAAAACCGAAAAGTCTCCAAATTCCATTTTTCTCAAAAAAAAAAATATATTAAAGATTTAAAGTTTAAAAAATATTTATAATTGGGTATATCTTTATTTAAATTAATTAAATAGGAAACAATTTATTTATATTAAATTTACATTTTAATAACTCCTATAAAATATACCCTAACCCTATACTTTTATCATATAAAATTCTATAATTTTAAAAATTAATAATTTTATCCTTAAGAACTTAAATTAATTACATAGGAAAATAATTTCTAAAAATTTATTTATATTAAATAAAAACTCTAATTAAACAAGAACTTTAATAACTCCTACAGAATATACCCTAACCCTACACTTTTATCGTACAAATCTCTATTAAAAAGTTAATTCTTAAATATATCTTAACTTAAATTAATCAGACAAGAAAACAACTTCTAAAAACTCTAATAACTCTTACAAAATATACCCTAACCTTACACTTTTATCATACAAAATTCTATGATTTTAAAAATTAACAATTCTATCCTTAAAAACTTAAACTAATCAAACAAAAAAACAACTTCTAAAAAACTCTAATAGCTCCTACAAAATATACCCTACAATTGATCATACAAATCTCTATAAAAAAACTAATAATCAGATATATCCTAACTTAAACTAATCAAATAAAAAAACAACTTCTAAAAATTTATTTATATTAAACATAAATTCTAATTAAATAAAAGCTCCTACAAGACATACCCTGCAATTTTATCATACAAATCTCTATAAAAAAACTAATAATTAAGGATATCCTAACTTAAACTAATTAAATAAACAAACAACTTCTAAAGGCTTATACATTAAACATAAACTCTAATTAAATAAAAACTCAAATTAAACAAGAGCTTTAATTGAACAGGAAGTTTAATTAAACAGGAACTCCTACAATTTTATCATACAAAACTTTATAAAAAACTAATAATTCTATATTTAAAAACTTGAACTAATTAAACAAAAAATAATTCCTAAAAATTTATTTATATTAAATAAAAATTCTAATAACTCCTACAAGATATACCCTACACTTCATCGTACAAATCTCTATAAAAAATTAATAATTCTATATTTAAGAACTTAAACTAATCAAATAAGAAAATAACTTCTAAAAGCTTATTTATATACCAAAAAACATTAGATTAACAGATTTCATCCTGGCCCTATCACCCTAACTTATTATTATAAAAAAACTAACAATTCTATATTTCAGAATTTAAGCTGATCAGATAAGAAAACAATATCTAAAAACTTATTTACATATTAAAAAGCCTATAAAAACCTTAGAAAGGTTAACTCCATAAAAACTAATAAAATCCTATAGCTTCAATTACATAATTATATTATTCAATTACATAATTACATTACAACTTTCTATAAAAATCCCCCCCTTAAAAGAAAAAAAATATTTATATAATTAAAATGCTTTAATTATAAAAATAATTAAAAAAAAATTTAATTAAAAACATTAAATAAGAGCTCTAATAGCTCCTGCAGGATATGCCCTATACTTTAATTAATCTATAATAAGCCAGAAATTATATGAGCCAAAGGATATAAAGTGACTATATTTTAAGGAAAGAAATAGGTTAATTGGATAGAAGAATAGATATAAATAATTACTTATTAATGGTAATATATTATAAGAAAATATCTTTAAAAAAATTGAAATTATATATTTTTATATAAAAATTCTATAAAAAAATTAAATTATAAAATCTAATAAATCCCTAATAATTAAATAAGAAAAATAATTTTTAAGGGCTTATTTATATTTAAAAGAATTGTGGAGCCTTGGAGGGTTTAGTTCTAAAGAAGAAATAAGGTTTTGTCAAACAATACACAGGGAAAAATTATAATTGTAGAATTTAAGTTGTTATTATTATTATTAAAATTTTAAAATAGAATAGTAAGGCTTTTTTTATAGAATTATTATAAAGGAAAGAATTTTTCTACGTTATTTTTAGGTTTATTAATTTAATATACCCCCTTAGATGAAGCCGATAGGCAAATTTGGAACGTATAATATCAAAAAAAAAATGTAATCCTTTTATATTCCTAAGTTGGTGTATTCCTTTAATTATATTTCCTTAATAGTTTCTTTATTTATTTTCTGTTTCTGTTATATTACCTTATTTACATTTTTGAGTGCCTTGGTTTTTAGATAAT
This sequence comes from Daldinia sp. FL1419, assembly GCA_025201765.1. Lineage (NCBI taxonomy): Eukaryota > Fungi > Ascomycota > Sordariomycetes > Xylariales > Hypoxylaceae > Daldinia > Daldinia sp. FL1419. The sequence continues at coordinate 264,906 of MU623366.1, forward strand.
TTAAAATATTTATTAAATCTATTTGTTCTTTAAAGTGGGTATGTTTTTCCTTTAATAACATTTTTATAAATTTATTTATGTTTATACTTTTTGAATTAATGTAATTAATTTTAATATAATTTCTTTAAATTTTTTGTTTGAGTTAGTGATTATATATATTTATGTATTTTAGTTTTGTTTTGAGCTTTTTAATGTCTTTAATGATTAGTTCAATTGTTTATTTATTATTACATAATAAAAATATAATTTGATTTTTAAATTTAATTCTGAGGTTTTTGATTAGTTGTGATATGTAAAATTTTTTTTTTGTAATTTAAATTAGAACAAATAGTTTAGTTTTAGTAATAGAGGTAGTAATTATATCTTATTTATTAACTTTTCAATTAATTATTCCATTAAATAATTTTATTGTATATATTTATAAGTTTTTTTGATTAACTATGTTATTGGTAAATAAAATATTGTTAACAATTTTAAAAACATTGTTTCCACTTAATTCTAAAGTATATCCTTATGTATATTAAAAATATTATATAATTTGGTTGGTTGTTGTATAATGTTTTTGGCTTGAATTTAAGTTAAATTAGGTTAGTTTTGAATAGGTAAATATAATATTAGGTTGGGTGATTATTGCAGCGTATAGGGTTAAATCTATCTTTTATTAATATTGTTGTATTGATTAAGGTAAGGCCATTTTTGTATAAAGTAATAGTTTTTTTTTTATTATAGGTATTTTAAGGACTTTTTTAATTATTTTTGTTAAGTTAGTAATTGTGTTAATATAAGTAAATTAATTTAATTAAATTTAATGTTATATTTAATTTTAAATTATTTTAATTTTGAGGAACCATTGTAGTTTATCATTTTTAATTAATTTATATTATTTTTTAAATTTGGAGATGATTGATTTAACCTTTGGTTTAATTTCTTTTTAATATGTTATAATAATATTATTCATATATATAAAAAGGAGGATTCTATTTTTAATAAAAATATATAGCTTTTGGGATATAAGGGTAAAATTGAATTTTTTAAAGTTCGTAAGAGTTCCTGTTATTAGAAGAAAAGTAATTCTTGAAGATTGTAAAATATTTTAATAATATGAAATATTTTTTTGGTTATTGGTATTTTTGGGACATATGTATAAATATATTTTTTTTAAATTTTATATTTATAAATATATTTATAATATTATATTATATAAATTTAAAACTATATCTAACCACCATTACCATAAATACTTAGAAGGGTTTTCCAGTAAATGTTGAGATGTAGGTTTTTTTATTATTGATTGTTTATTAAATTTTTTTTATTATTAAATATATTTTATATTGTTAGAAAAAATTATGTTTATTAATTTTATAAATATAAATTTATATATATCTAAATATTTATTTATTTTTATATTAATTATTTAATTGTAATATAATTTTTTAAATATATATATTAATATAGCTTTTAAAGTAAATTTATTCAATTTTTTGGAATATTTTACATAATAAGTGATTCTAAATATTTAAATATTATTTTAAAGGTTCTAGTAAACTTTTTCTATATATTTTCTTATATTTATTAATTTTTATCAAGAATATTTAAATAAAATTATTTAAATTTTCTTTATTATATTAAAGGGGTTAATAAATAAATTTTAACATTTTTATTTTATTAATTACATATCTTTTATATATATCAATTTTATTTATTAAAGAATTAATATAAAATATTATTTTTTATAATATATAATATTTATTATTAAAAATAATATAAAGGGTTATTAATATTTTAATATAAATAATAAATAAAATTATTAATGGAAAATTATCCAAAAAAAATAATAAATAAAAATATGTTTTTATATAAAGGTAATTAATTTTTATAGTAGAGGTTTTTTTTCTTTTATTCAATAATTTATTTAGTTTTATTAGTTTGTTAATTATACTTAATATATCCACATTTTTAATTTACTTTAAAAGATTTACTTAAATATTATTATATATGTTTATTCTTTTTTTAAATTAAAAATCTTAAATAAATTTCAATAAATTATTATATTAATTTATTTTATAAGTTATTAATTTATTTTTAAATTTATTTTATAATTTTTAAAGATTATTATTAAAGATTTCATTTTCCTTAAACATAATATCCTTTAATTCTATAATTTTATTAATATATAAATTTTAAATTTTATATATATTTATGAATATATAGCCTATTAAGAAACTTATTTATATTTTAAGATTAAATTTTCTTAATCTATTTAATTTTTTAAATATTATCGTTATTATAACATAAACCTTATAACCATATACCCAAAAATAACCTTATTAAAATTTTTAATTATAAATTATAAAATTGTTATTTATATTAGTATATATATAAAATTAATTATATAATATTTATTAATTTATTTTATATTATAGTGTTTAATTATATAAATATATTATTATTTTATAAATTTTAAACCATAAAAAATAAAATAATTTTAAATATACCCTTATGGCTTTTATTTTATCTTTGATTATACCCCCCAAACATTTAATAATACTATTTTATATTTATTTGTAAGTTGTTGAGGGCTTGATTTTTATGTATAGACTTTCTAAATATACACAAATTATTAATTTTCTTTTAATAATTTCTCAATTAAATTCCTAAATTTTTGGAATAATATTATATTAAATCTTTAAAATATTAATAAATCTTTTAAAGTTTTAATAATTAATATTCCTATTTAATTTGTAAAATAATAATTAAACATCATATTGATCCACTAATTTATAATTAATAATAAATTTCTAAAATTATTATTTAATTCTTTAATATTATAAAAATCAAGAATTAATTTCATTTTTGAGATTTTATTAATATATTTAAATATTTAATTTATTTGGCATTTAACCTTAATAATAATACACACCTTATAATTAACTATTTTAATTCTTTTAATTTGGACTCCAATACTTATTTCAACGAGGTTTTCTAATATTTGCGAGTTTAAATGTCCTAATTTTAAATATTATTTAAATGTATCTACTATTAATATTTGCTTTTTTTTAATTAAGTTTATTATATTATACATAAAACATTAATTTAAACATTTTAAAAAAAATATCTTTAAATACAAATTAATTAAAATAATTAATGAATTCAATTATAATTTCACTATTTTAAAATTTTAAATAAGTGTGTTTTTAGTGGTTGTTCTATTAATATCTTTGTCCTTTAAGAACTTATAAAGATATAAGATTACAAGCAAAATTTAAATAATATATTATATTTAAAAACTTAATTTTTATAATATTATTAACATATTTAATTTTAATATCAACATATTTATAACTTAATATTTAGATTTTATTATTTCTAATAATAATATATTTTTTAGAAGAGTTTTTTTGTAATTAACAAACTTTAATATTTGATTAAAGATATATATTATAATTTTTAAATTTAATATAATTAAACTTTTTAAAAAATAATAATTTATATTATAAATAACATTTATAATATTTATTATAAATATTATTCCCAATTCCAAAATTATTACTTATTTTAATAATTAATTTTTATTTTTTTAATTAATTATATTATCTTTATTTTTTCCTTTAAGGTTATTAAAAATTTTTATGTTTATTATTAATTTAAAATTACACTTAATTTTCTTTTATATAAATATATTAAATTATATATTAGTCTTAAAATATTTAGGATATTTTAATTTAATAATATAAAAATATTTTTCAATTTTATAAAAGCTTAAATAAATTTTATATTTATTGTGTTTATATTGGTATATTAATGGATATAAATATTGATTAATATATGTATTATTTCTTTTTTATTTATTTAAATTATTTTAATATTTATTTAATTATTTATTTTATTTAATTAATTTTTTTTATAAGAATTTTCTTCTTTATTAAAATTATTAATATTATTATTTTTATGGTAAATAATAAAAGTACCTTTATGAACCTTTTCTTTTTTTTTGGGTTATATCTATAATATAAGTATAATCTTTAAAAAAATAAATAATATTTTTAAAAGTTAATATTTTATTATTAATTTTTTTTTAATATATTATTATTTAAATAGATACTTATTTTTAGAATACTGGCATTATTACCTGCAAAATAACTAGGAACCATTTTTGTAAATTAATAATAACAATAAACTTCTTATTTATTCTATATAATATAATCATTTTTTAGGAAATAATCTATTCCTCTTAATCTTTAAATTATTTCAAAAATAACATTATTATTTTTTATAATGTTTTTTTATTTTATATTTATTAAAATTAATATTAAAAATCTTTTTAAAAATAATATATTTTTCTTAAATATTTTGAATTAAAAATAAAATTAAGATTTAATAAAATTTTAATATAGTTTTTATTTTATAATTTAAAAATTAAATTAATTTATTATATTTAATATTATATAAAGTTATGGTTTATATATATATTTATATATCTTTATTATAATGAAACCTTTTAATTAATATGAATTAACTTATATTATAAGGACAAATATTTATAATAAAATTATTAGGTATATTTATTATATTGCCTTGATGGACATGGTGGTATCATACTGCAGTATCGCAGAGCGTAAACAAGGTATACAAAACTGGAGGTCACCCCAAAGGCTGACATAATCCTTAAGTTTTCAGATAAGGTCTTTTATAAATACTTAATCCATTATAATATTATTATTTTTAAAAATTTATATAAGATTTTTTATAAATAATTAATATATTATTATTTTATTATATTATTATATTATATTAAAATAATATATTAAAAGTTTGTGGAGACCTTAAAAGTGGTTATATTATAAAATTAATAGGTTCTTATAGGGTAGCTTTATAAGGTAACTTCAATTACATAATTACATTACCCTAAGCCAATATTTTTATAATTAAAACTACTTTATAAAAATTTATTAATTTTTAAAAATAATTTATAATAAAATTTTTGTAAATTTTATTTAAATATATATTAAACTGGTGTAGAGTTATTAGGTTATAGATATTATCTTGTAGAGATTCTATCTCTTCTTTAGAGCTAGACCCTCCAGGTTTTTACAGTTCTTTTGGATATAAATAGGCCTTTAAGAATTATCTTTTTTATTTGATCAATAAAGGCTTATAAAGTTCTATAGCTTAGTGTTAGTAGGTACATACGTAAGATAAAAGTAAGATAATAATAAAACAAATAATAATAGGGGTAAGATTGGTGTATTGTAATTGTTTAAAGAAAAAAGCTATTTAAAAGAGATAGGTAGGAAACCTATCCTTATATAATAATAGATATATAAGTACTTCTTAAGGATCGTATACCAAACTGAAGATATAAGTTATACAACTACTATTTAGTTTTTTTATAAAATCTTTATGTAAGAATATATAATTTCAATTTTTTTTTTGAAGATATTTTTTTAAAATGCATTATTATTGGTAAGTAGTTATATAGATCTGTTTCTTTATCTGATCAGTTTATTCTTTTTAAAATATAATTACCTTATATTGAACTAGGGTAGTGTGATTAGGTAATAGGAACTACCCTGAAAGACTTTGTTGATTCCCCTTTTTAAAGTTTATAGTTTTTTTGGATATAAATAGGTTTTCAGGAGTTGTTTTCTTGCCTGATCAGCTTAAGTTCTATATAATTCTTTAGAGATCGCCTCTATAGAGTCTTCATACAAGAATATACATTTTCAATTTCCTTTTTGAAAATATCCTCTTAAAATGCGTTACCATTGGCAAGCAATCACTTATATCTGTTTTTTTATCTGATTAGCTTATTCCCTTTTTTAGAATATAGATACCTTATATCTTTTAGCTTATATAGTTTTTGGCTTGCTATAGGTTAGTTGAAATATAGGGTATATCCTGCAAAAGCTATTTAAGTTTTTGTTTAATATTTTTTAACTTATATAACCTTTGGTTTACTATAGGTTAATTAAAATATAAAACATATCCTGCAGGAGCTATTAAAGCTTATATTTAATATATAAACCTTTAAGAGTTAATTTTTATTTGATTAGATTAAGTTCTTTATTATAGAAGTTAAGCTCTTTAAATATTATTTTTTATAAAATTTTTTACGATAATATATAATCTTTTTATTTTTAGTTGAATATATTGAATAGGAGTTCTAATAGTTCCTGTAGGATATATTTTGTATTTTAACTAACTTATAGTAACTAAAAATTGTATAAGTTTAAGGATGTAAGGTGATTATATTTTGAAGAAAGTATTGAAATGATTAGATAGAAAAATTATTATATATGATTGTTTATTAATGGTAATGTGTACGATGAAGATATAAGCTAAAAAAATATATATTATTTATATAAAATTATATAAAAACAATTTCTAAATAACTATTTATAACTTAAATTAATTAAATAAGAAAATAATTATTAAAAACTTATTTATATTTAAATAAATATATATAAACCTTATAAGGGTATTTATTAAAATCTTTTAAAATAACTCCTATTACATACTCTTATTACATATCTTTATTACATATTATAATTACATATTTATATTATATTAATTTAATATTATTTTAAACATTAATTCTTATTCAATATATAAACCCTTAAAAATTATTTTTTTATTTAATTAAATTAATTTCTTAAGCATAAAAATATTAATTTTTCTTATAGTGAATAAAAGTTCTAATAGTTCTTATATTTTAATTAACCTATAATAAGCCAAAAGTTGTATGAGTTTGAGGATGTAAGGTATTTATATTTTAAGGAAAGTAATAGAATAATTGTATAGAAGAATTATTATATATGATTGTTTAGTAATAGTAATATATATGATGAAGTTATAAGTGAAGTGTATATTATTTATATAAAGCTTTACAATATAAAATTTGAAAAGATTATATAAAATTTAAATTGATTAAATAAAAAAACAATTATTAAAAATTTATTTATATCCAGAAAAATTTGTGGAAACCTTAGAAGAGGTTGTTTTATGAAAGCTAAAAATAGCTTCAATTATGTAATTATGTTATTCTAATTAAATATATAATTAAATATAAGGTTGATTAATTAGGATGTGGCTGGGCGCAAGGCTGATGAGGTTGATTAATTAGAAAAAAGTTGATGAAGTTAGGGCTGGTGGTTGAATAATTAAGATATAATTAATTAATTAAGATGTGGTTGGGCCTAAGGCTGATGGGTTGTGGCTGATTGGTTAAGATGTGGCTGGATGTAAGGCTAACCAATTAAAAAAGGCTGATATGGTTGGCCAATCAAAAAAAAGCTCATATATTTAGCTAATAAAACATAAATAATTTATAAAACCCTTAAAATTTAAGATTTTTTAATTTAAAAAAATATTTTAATATCTTAATTAAATAAGGAAAATTAATAAAATTTATAAAAATTAAATATATAAAATTATTTAAAATTTAAAAATTATAAGGTTAATTTAAAAGGTTAATATGCTTAATAAGGTCATTTTTTTCTTTACCTATATTAATAATCTTCTAATATAAAACCTTAAGAAAACTTAAGGCAAAGATTGAAATTAGTTGGAAAGGGTTATAGATTAGTAGCATTATTTTGAACCATTTTAAAAAGCAAATATAATATTATGGTATTAAAAAGAAAATTATAAAAATAAGAATAAATAATGGCTTTTCATAAAGATATAAAATTATTTATATATATTTATATTTTGTATAAATTATATATATTTTAACCCTCTTTCAGAATAACTTCTTTATAATGTAATAACATTTTTATTATTTATAGAAAAAAATAATAAAATTATTTTAGACTTTATTACCATTCCACACCCAGGCTACTGCTACATTATTTTATAAAATTTGGATATTATAATATATAAAATGTTTTTTTATATTAAAATTTAATCATTTTTATTAAAAAATAAATTCCAATAAAAATATAAAATAAAACCAAAATTATAACAATATAATTTGTTCAAATAAGTAATAGGTAGGTTTTCTCTGGAACACAGTTCCTACCCAGAATAAATACCAAAAGATGGACTGGATACCTGTAATATATTCTAGGTAAATCGGGGTAATAATAAATAAATAAATAATAATAAATATATTGCTTTATTTATTTTTTTTAAAGGCTAACGGATTATTTAAATTTTTAGAATTGGTTTTATAATCTTCAATATTTGGTTATGTTAGTTGAGAGGTTAGAGGGAATAGAGGTTTCTTTGTTAAATTAATGTTTTCTGGATTCAACCAATCTTACACATTTAGGTTGTAAGTTAAAATCATAAAAGCTTAATTTTATATTTTTTAATTGTTGGATATAAGTAATTAGTTTTTTTTTGTAATGTTTTTAAATAATATTATTTAATTGAATATAATTAAAATTATATTAAATATATATTTATATAACATAATTAAATTAATAATAACTATATATTTATATTAGGATGTAATTAAGACTCTTAATTATTAAATAATATATAAGGAAAAATTATAATTATAAAATTTAAATTATTATTATTATTATTAGAATTTTAGAATGGAATAATAAGGCTTTTTTTATAAAATTGTTGTAAGGGAGAGAATTTTTCCATGTTATTTTTAGGCTTATTAATCCAATAGGTTTTTACAAGGTAGTATTTATAACCTAATTGTTTTACATTAATTTAGAGTTCTTTAAAATTAATAATATTAAGCCTTTAATAAATTAATTTTAATAAAAAAATTAGAAATAATCTAAAGAAATTAATTATGATATTATATAAAATTAAATTAAAAAAATAATAATCTTAATTTAAAATCTTAATTTAAAATCCTAATTCCCTAAATTTTTTAATTATAATCCTATTATTCAAATTAATTAATTAATTTACTATAACAAAATTAAATATTAACTTAATAATATTCCAATTTTAAATAAATGATTCTATTTAATACTTATTATATATTTAACAAATTAATTGGGTTATTATTGGTTTCTGAAATTAATAAACTTGCTATAATAGTGACTTTACTGAACTAATAATGCTTAATCTTCAAGCACTTTATAACTTTATTAAATGTTTATTAGTTTTGATTGTGTGTTTAACCAACTAATCAATTATTTTTAAATATTTATAATTAATGAAAAATTGGCTATAATAGTGGTTCTATTAGCTTAACAATATTGATTTAACGTTATTAACCTTTGAATATTTAATAATTTTATTAAATATTCATTAATTTTAATTATATATTTAATAAGTTAATTAATCATATTTAAATATTTGAAGTTAATTAATTTGTTATAATAAGTTAAATATTAAAATTTAATATTATTGACAATAATACTAATAACTAATAGGTGGTAATTGATAAATAGTGATTAATAATAATATTAATATTAAATAAGGTTTATATAAAATGTATTAATTTGATTAGGTAAGATATAATTTTTAGAGGAAAAAAAACAATATTGTAGAGGTGAAAGGAGAAAATGAGTACTAGAAGAAGAAGGGTGAAATTAATATTAATATATGTTTTAATTTATAATTGTTGCTTAATAAGTTAATAAATGTTTTTTGAATATCCTAATTATAAATAGTATTTTTTGTCTATATACCATAATTCAAGTCCATAGGTTTTTTCTTTTTTTTCCCTCTCTTTCTCTCTTTCTTTCTTTTTCTTTTTCCCCAAGACTTATCTTTTAAACCAGAACGTTTGATTTTATCTGATTAGTTATTAATCAATAGAATTTAAAAATTAAAAGTTTCCTAATTGTTAATAAGCATGGTTGGGCTGAGATTAGATAAGAAGGAAAAATAAGATAATAATATAAGATATTATTGTATGATGAATATAAATAGTTTAATCATCAATTAATTATTATATATATGAAAATCAAAAAGTTAGAAATAATATAAAAAAAGATTTTATATTTATTTTTTTTTCCTTTTTTTTGAAATGTTTAATCTTAGTTGTAAGCAGGCAATGATGTTATATACCAATTAATTTAATATTAATTAACTGTGTAGGTATAGATGTTTTTATATTGGATAGTTTGAGTACAATTGTTGGTATGGGGTGTGTTGGTAAGGGTAATAGATGTTTGGGTTTAGGATATTTTAATTGTTCAATTATAATTTCTTCTTGTATGATATTATTTTGATTAAGTTTTGTTGTGGTATTATATAAAGGATCTTAATATATAATGTTTATATTGGGGGTAGGTATTAGTAGAGGTATAAAAGGTGGTAGATAATTAGGTTCAGGATTTTCTGATTTAAGACTCTTAGATTGTTAGAGCATGATCTCTTCCTAATTAAATTTAATATCTTTGTTATAATTAGTTTTAATAATTAGGTTTTATTATATAATATTTATAAAAGGGGTTTGTAGGGGTGGTAAGATTGTAGGTAGGGGGGGTAAAAATATTTTAAGAAGAAGTAACGTGTTAAATTTAGGTTAATTAGATAGTATATTAAATATTTAATTAATTAGTGATTATTTTGAAAGTATAAAAAAAATGTAGAAGAAGGTAAAAATATTTTATCCTAATTAATATAAAAAATATATTAGGTGGAGTTATAGGTTTTAACCACATTTAATTCACTTTTTATATAAATTAAAACAATCTCAACTCTTAATATAATGGTTTTAATTCCTAATTATATAATTTTGACTTTTAATTATATAATTTTAAAAATATTTAAAAAGGTAATTAATATTAAAATAATTATAATAGTATTAAGTATATTTTATTTTCTCTATATAAACAAATTAATTAGGGTAGTAAATACTAATTTTAAAAATATATAATATGGGAAATTTTTTCTTTGATTTTCTGTTTTATGATAATGATAATAAGTTAATATTATAATAATAATTAAAATCCTTTTAATATTATAATAATAATTAAAATCCTTTTAATATTATTATTAAATTATTTAATTAATTTTATCTTATTTAATCCAAATATTATAAATAATTCTATATCTATATCTTTAATAATTATTTTTAATTAAATTAACCTTATCCTTTTAATATATATATTATAATTAATTTAAAGAAATTATAAAATATATTAATCCTTTAAACCTTTTCTTTAAATCTTTTCTAAGATCTTTATACCTTCTTAATTCATTATAAAAATACACTTTTTTAATTTTAAAATGTTAAAATGATATTATTTAATATTATTTTATTTATTATATATATTATTTGATTAAATTATTCTTAAATATTATATATATTATAGGTATAATAGGAGGTAATAATAGGATTTTTAATATTAATTGTGTAAAGGTTTTCATATTGGCTTGATATAAGGTTTTAAGGTTAAATAGATTTCCCTCACTCTTTATTCTTTTAGATTTTTGTTTTTTTGACCTAAGGCTATAATATCCTGATTAGATGATAATTACATTGATTAGGCTGGTGGTAACAATTTTGATCATATTATTAATCTTTAAAAAATGATTTTAATTAGGATTAATATCTTAATTTTTAGGTTAATTAAATAATTTTGGTTTTAATAAACCTAATATTAATTCTAATTAGATAAAAATAATCCTAAATAGATATAATTTTTATAAATAATGGTTTTAATGATATTAATTTTTTAAAAATTGAATAATTATCATTTCAAATTGTAAAATAATTATTACTAAATAGAAGTTTTAATAGTTTTTGTAGGATATACTTTATATTTTAATTAGTCTATAATAAGTCAGAGGTTATATGAGCTAAAGGATATAAGGTGATTATATTTTAAGGAGGAGAATAAATTAATTGGATAGAAGAATAAATATAAATAATTATTTATTAATGGTAATATATTATAAAAAAATATTTTTAAAGAAGAAATTGAAATTATATTGAACAGGAGCTCTAATAGCTCCTGCAGGATATGCCCTATACTTCAACTAATCTATAGTAAGTCAGAGGTTATATAAGCTTGAAAATATAAAGTGATTATATTTTAAGGAGGGGAATAAGTTGATTAAATAGAGAAATAGATATAGGTGATTATTTGCCAATAATAGCATATTATAGGAAGATATCTTCAAAGAGGAAATTGAATGTATATATTTTTGTACAAAGATTCTATGGAAAAACTGAACTATAAAACCTAATAAATCTTTATTGATTAAATAAGAAAAATAACTCTTAAAGGCCTATTTATATCCAAAAAAGTTATGGAACTTTGGAGGGTTTAGTTCTAAAGAGGAAATAAGGTTTTTACAAGGTAATATTTATAACCTAATCACTTTATACCAGTTCAAAACTCCCTAAAATTAACAATATTAAACTTTTAACAAATTAATCTTAACAAAAAAAAACCGGAAAAACAACCTAAAAATACCATATAAAATTAAATTAAAAAAAATAATAATTCTAACCTTAAATCTTAACTCAAAAATCCTAACTCCCCAAATCTTTAAATTGTAATCCTACTACTCCAAACTAACTGATTAAACATGTTCAAATACTGGTAGCTGATCAACTTACCATAGCAAGGCTAAATGCTAACTTAATAATACTAACTTTCAAATATTTGATAACTCTATTAAACACTCATTAATCTTAATTGTATGTTTAACAAATTGATCAATTGTGTTTAAGTATCTGAAATTAATTAACTTATTATAACAATAACTAAATACTTTAATATTATTAATGTGATGGTGATTTGGTAACCTTATTTAATACTCTTTATATATGCAATAAACTAATTAATTATATTCAAATACCTAAATTAATTAACTTATTATAATAAACTAAATACCAAAACTTAACATTATTAATAATGGTAATAATTGGTAAATAATAATTAATAAATAATAATTAATAATAATATTAATATTAAATAAGGTTTATATAAAACATATTAATCTAATTAAGCAAAATATAAATTTCTTTTAAAAAGAATAGCGTTATAAAAATGAAAAAAAAAAGTATTTAAAAGAAGAGAATAATTAATGTTAATATATAATCCAATTTATAATTATTATTTAATAAGTTAATAATTATTTTTTAAATACTTTAATTATAAATAATATCTTTTGCTTGTATATCATAGCTTAAGTCCATGGGCTTCTTCCTTCTTCTCCCTCTCTCTCTTTCTCTTCAGGGCTTATTCTTTCAGATTAAAGAACACTTGATATCATCTAATCAGCTACCAATCAACAAAACTCAAAAATTGAGAGCTCCCTAATTATCAATAAATATGATTAGTTCAAAATTAATGAAAAAGATAGAAAAAACAAGATAATAACATAAGATATTGCTGTACAATAAATGGAAATAACCTGATCATCAATCAATCACTATATATATAAAAACCAAAGTCCAGAAATAATATAATAAAAAAAAAAGTTTTTCTACATTTATTTTTTTTCTTTTTTTTCTTAAAATGCCTAATCTTAATCATAGGTGGGCGACAATGTTATATATTAATTAACCTAATACTAATTAGTTATATGGGTATAGATATTCTTATATTGGACAGCTTGAGTACAATTGCCAGTATGGGATATGCTGGTAGGGGTAGATAATTAGGTTCAGGACTCTCTGACTCAAGATTCTTAAACTACTTAAACATAATCTTCTTCTCTATAATTTCTTTATAATTATATTTAATATCTATGTTTATTTTTTCTTAATAACTATATAAGGGATTTTATTATATAATATTTATATATATATAAGGGGTTTATAATAGAAGTAGTAATAAAGGTAAAGGGGGTAAAGGTGTTTCAAAAAGAAGTAATATATTGAACCTAAATTAATCAGATAATATATCAAATATCTAACCAATTAATTACTATTTTGAAGATATAAAAGAGGGTGGTGGAGGGGGTAGAAATATTTTATCCTGATTAATATAAGGGGTATATTAAGTGAAATTATAGGTTTTAATTGCACTTAACTTACTTTCCATATAAATTAAAATAAGTTTAGTTCCTATTGCAATGATTTTGGTTCTTAATTATATAATTTCAGCTTTTAATTATATAACTTTAAAAATGTTTAGAAAGGTAATTAATATTAAAATAACAATAATATCAAATATATTCCATCCTTTTTATATAAATAAATTAATTAAAATAATAAACACCAATTCCAAAAATATATAATATAGAAAATCTCTTCTCTAATTTTCCATTTTATAATAATGGTAATAAATTAATATTATAACAACAATTAAAATCCTTTTAACATTAATATTAAATTATTTGATTAATCCTATCCTATTTAACTTAAATATTATAAACAATTCCATATTTATATCCTTAATAATTATTTTTAATTAAATTAACCCTATCTTATTTAACCCAAATATTATAATTAATTTAAAAAAGATTATAAAATATATTAATCTTTTAAATTTTTTTTTAAATTTCTTTTAAAATTTTCATACTTTCTTAATTTATTATAAAAATATATTTTCTTAATTTTAAAATATTAAAATAATATTATTTAATATTATTTTATTTATTATATATATTATTTAATCAAATTATTTCTAAATATTATATATATTGTGGGTGTAATAGGGGGGGTAATAGTACTAATAAGTTTTTCAATATTAATTATATAAAGGTTTTTATATTAGATTTGGTATAAGATTTTAGGATCAAATGGACTTCCCTTATTCCTCATTCTCTTAGGCTCTTGTTTTCAACCTAAAACTATAATTATCCTAATTAGATAATAATTGCTCTAATTAAATTACTAACAATAATTTTAACCATATTATTAATCTTTAAAAAATGGTCCTAATTAGGATTAATATTTCAGTTTTTAATCAACTAAGAGATTTTGGCCCTAATAAACCTAATATCAATCCTAATTAAATAAAAACAATCCTAAATAAATACAATTCTTATAAATAACAGTCCTAATAATATCGGTCCTTCTAAGACTGAGATTGCAGGTTTGAGTCCCATGGTAGTCACCACTAAACAAGAACTCTAATAACTCTTGCAAAATATGCCCTATACTTTAACTAACCTATAATAAGCCAAAGACTATATAAGCTTAAAGATATAAAGTAACTATATCCTAAAAAAAAAATAAGTTAATCAAATAAAAAAACAAATATAAATAATTACTTATCAATGGTAACACATTATAAAAAAATATCTTTAAAAAAGAAACTAAATTTATATATTTTTATATAAAGATTTTATAAAGAAACTAAATTATAAAACCTAATGAGTTTCTACTGATTAAACAAGAAAAACAACTCTCAAAGGCCTATTTATATCCAAAAGAACTATGGAACCTTAGAGGGTCTAGCTCTAAGGAGGAAATAGGGTCTCTACAGGGTAATATCTATGACCTAATCGCTCTACACCAGTTCAATATTATTATTATAACAATTTTTTATTTAAAAAATTCAATTAATATTAAATATTTTATTATTTCTTAATAATAATTCATTATAAATCTTTAATAATTTTTTAATATATTTAAATTTAAATTTTAATAAATATAATCTTCTTTTTAAAAATATATTTATTTTTATTTAAGATTTTTTAATATATATAATTAAAGAGAATAAAGAAGAAGATAAGGAGGTGGATATAGAAAAGAACAATTCCAACAAATATGGTTTGGAATAGGCGCAGAATAATTCCAGGTAAATATAATTCTTTTAAAGGACCCCATTAATGTATTATTATTTATATCTTTTTATTTAATTATAAATTCTTTCTATTTAATACAAAATTTCTGGAAATATTTGCATTAGGTTAATAATTTTTTATAAAAATATAAAATTATTTATATATATTTATATTTTATATAAATTATATATATTTTAATTCTTTTCCGGAACAATTTCTTTATCATATAATAACATTTTTATTATTTATGAAAAAAAAGAATAAAATTATTATAGATCTTATTATTATCCTATACCCAAACTGCTGCCATATTATTTTATAAAATTTAAATATTATAATATATTAAAGATTTTTTTTATATTAAAATTTAATTATTTTTATTAAATAGTGAAATTTAATAAAAATATAGGGTGAAATTAAAGCTATAACAATATAATTTAATTAAATAAGCGGTGGGTAGATTTTTTCTAGAATATTGAACCAATGTAGAGCGATTAGGTTACAGATACTACCCTGTAGAGACCCTATTTCCTCCTTAGAGCTAGACCCTCCAAGGCTCCACAGTTCTTTTGGATACAAATGGGCCCTCAAGAACATAAGTTCTTCAGATTCTAATTAATCAGCAAAGATTCATTAGGTTCTATAGTTTAATTCTTTATAAAATCTTTATATAAAAATATACAAATTTTAATTTTTTTTAAAAAAATATTTTCTTAAAATGTGCTACCATTAGTAAACAATTATTTATATTTATTCCTCTATTTGATCAGCCTATTCCCCTTCTTAAGATATAGATATCTTATATTTTCGAGCTTATATAGCCTTTGGCTTACTATGGATTAGTTGAAGTACAAGGTATATCCTGCAGGAGCTATTAGAGCTCCTGTTCAATATGGTTTTTATTTAGAATAAATATTTAAATTGGATTGGATACCTGTAATATATTCTAGGTAGGTTGGAATAGTAATAAATAATAATAATAAATAAATAAATTAAATTCTTAAATAAAACTTATTAGTTTTCTTATAGAGTTCTATATAATAATATATACCTTTTTTATTTCTTATTGAATATAATCTTTTTAAAAATATATTATTATTATTAATAATTACTTTTATTAATTATTTTATTTAACTATTTAATTATTTATTATTATTAGGATATCATTTATTATGGGGTAGTTAAAGTGTAGGATATATCTTATAAGAATTAATATTAATTTTAAATTAAAGTTTTTATATAATATATAAATTTTTAAAAGTTAATTTGTATTTAATTAAATTAAATTCTTAAAATTATTAGTTTTTTTTATAATTTTTTATAATTTTTTATTATTATTATTATTTATTACTACTCCGATTTACCTAGAATATATTATAGGTATCCAATCCATCTTTTAATATTTGTTCTGGGTAGGAATTATGTTCCAGAAAAAACCTACCCACTATTTATCCAATTAAATTATATTATTATAAATTTAATTTTACCTTATATTCTTATTAAAATTTACCTTTTAATAATAATAATTAAATTTTAATATAAAAAAATATTTAATATATTATAATGCCTAAACTTTATAAAATAATATAATAATAATTTAGATATAAAATAATAATAAGATTTATAATAAATTTTTTTTTTTTAATAAATAATAAAAATGTTATTATATTATAAAGAAATTATTTTAAAAAAGGATTAGAATATATATAATCTATATAAGATATAAATATGTATGAATAATTTCATATTTCTATAAAAGATTATTATTTATTTTTATTTTCATAATTTTCTTTTTAATATTATAATATTATAATTATTTTTTAAAATGATTTAAAATGATATTATTAACCTATAATCCTTCCCAATTAATTTTAATCTTCTTTATATATCTTATTTATATTTTATAATATTGTAATATAATATTACTATACTTATTATATTTATAATCCAATATTATTTTAAAAGATTTATTTTATTTTTATATATATATTATATTAAATAAAAGAAAATTTATATATTGAACCAGTGTAGAGCGATTAGGTCATAAATACTACCTTATAGAGACCCTATCTCCTCCTTGGAGCTAAACCCTTTAAGGCTCCACAGCTCTTTTAAATATAAATAAGCCTTCAAAAATTATCTTTCTTATTTAATCATTAGAGATTCATTAAGTTCTATAACTTAATTTCTCTATAAAATTTTTATATAAGAATATATAATTTTAATTTCTTCCTTAAAAATACCTTTTTATAATATACTACTATTGGTAAATAATTACCTTTATTAAATTTTTTATCCAATTAGCCTATTCCTTTTTTTAAAATATAATTACCTTTTATCTTCTAATTTATATAACCTTTGGCTTATTATAGGTTAATTGAAATATAAAGCATATCCTCCAAGAGCTATTAAAATTCCTATTTAATCATAATCATTTTTAAACCTTAGAACCGCAATTATTTAGTTTTAGAAAAACCAATATTATTAAGACTGCTATCCATAAAAATCGCATCTATTTAGGACCATTTCTGTCTAATTAGGATCAATATCAAATTTATCAAAACCAAAACCTCTTAATTAACTAAAAACCAAAATATTAATTCTAATTAAAGCCATTTTTCAAAAATTAATAACATAATTAAAACTGTTACTATTAACCTAATCAAAATAATTATCATTTAATCAAAACAATTACAACCTCAAATCAAAAAAATAAAAACCTAAAAGAACAAAAAATAAAGGAAATCCATTTAACCTTAAAACCTCGTACCAAACCGATATAAAAACCTTCACATAATTAATATTAAAAAACTTATTAATACCACTACCTCCCACTGTACCCACAATATATATAATATTTAAAAAGAATTTAATTAAATAATATATATAATAAATAAAGTAATATTAAATAATATTATTACAAGAACAGTTATCAGACACTATTAACAATCCCCTAACAAATTTCTAAAAAGCCTAAAAATCCTGGAAAAGTTGCAACAAAGTCTTAACAATTGACTTCTAAAACTGCGCCGGAAAGGCGTAGTTACACTTTTTGTACAATTTCTTATTTTTAATAAGCAAATTATCTTCATAACGTACAACTATATTAAGATTATAATCCCAATATAATATAATATTAAAATATTATATTAAATCTAAAATATTATAATAATCTTTAATAAAAGGATTAAAATATTTAAAGAAAATTAATAATAAAATAATATTGAAAAAATAATAGAATATTTATAAATATATAAATTTTCTTTTATTTAATATAATATATATATAAAAACAAAATAAATTTTTCAAAACAATACCAGACCATAAATGCAATAAATATAATAATATTATATTACAATATTATAAAGTACAAATAAAATATATAAAAAAAATTGAAATTAATTAAAAAAAACCATAAATTAATAATATCATTTTAAACTATTTTAAAAAATAAATATAATATTATAATATTAAAAAACAAATTATAAAAATAAAAATATATAATAACTTTTCATAAAAATATAAAATTATTTATATATATTTATACCCTACACAAATTATATATATTTCAACTTTCTTCCAAAATAACCTCTTTATAATATAATAACACTTTTATTATTTATTAAAAAAAACAATAAAACCATTTTAAATTTTATTATTACCCCATACCCAAACCACTATCACACCATTTCACATAATTAATATTATAATATATAAAATATTTTTCCATATTAAAATCTAATTATTTTTATTAAAAAGTAAATTTTAATAAAAATATAAAATAAAATCAAAATTATAATAACGTAATTTATTTAAATAAATAATAAATAGATTTTTTCCAGAACACAATTCCTACCCAGAACAAATACCAAAAGATAAACTAGATACCTATAATATATTCTAGGTAAATCGGGATAATAATAAATAAATAAATAAATAAATAAATAAATAATATTATTTTAACATTTTAAAATCAAAAAAATATATTTTATAATAAATTAAAAAGGTATAAAAACCCTAAAAAAGTTTAAAAAAAAGGTTTAAAAAATTAACATATTTTATAATTCTTTTTGAATTAATTATAATATATATATTAAAAAAATAAAATTAATTTAATCAAAAATAATTATTAAAGATATAAATATAGAATTATTTGCAATATTTAAATTAAAAAAAATAAAATTAATTAAATAATTTAATATTAACATTAAAAGAATTCTAATTATTATTATAACATTGACCCATTATTATCACTATTATAAAACAAAAAATCAAAAAAAAGATTTTCTATATTATACACTTTTAAAACTAATGCTTATTACCTTAATTAACCTATTTACATAAAAAAAAAGAATTTATTTAAAGATATTATTATTATATTATTAATAATTTTATTAAAAATTATCATATTAAAAATTGAGATTGCTTTAATTTATATAGAAAATAAATTAAAAATAATTAAAATTTATTAATTTATATAATATTACAAGCCTTAATATACCTTTTATATTAATTAAGATAAAGTACCTCTACCCTTTCCACCATTTCCTCTCATATTCTCAAAATAATAATTAATTAATTAAATATTTAATATATTATTTAATTAATTTAAATTTAATATGTTATTTCTTCCTGAAATACTTCTACCCCCCCTACCTACATCTTCACCGCCCTTACAAACCCCCTTTATAAATGCCATACAATAGGACCCAATTATCAAAACCAATTATAACAGAGATATTGAACATAATCATAAAGAGATTATAAAGAAGAAGATTATATTCAAACAATCTGAAAATCCTGAGCCTAATCATCTACCCCTACCAACACACCTTATACCAACAATTATATTCAAATTATTCAATATAAGAATATTATTTATATCCATATAATTAATCAATATTAAATCAATTAATATATAGCATTATTGCCCACCTACAACTAAAATTAAACATTTTTTTAAAAAAAAAAGAAAAAAAAATATAGAAAATTTTTTTTTTATATTATTTCTAATTTTTTTTTTTAGTTTTCATATATATAATAATTAATTAATAATTAAATTATTTCCATTCATTATATAACAATATCTTCTATTATTATTTTATTTTTCCTTCCCATTTAATTTCAGATCAACCATACTTATTAATAGCTAAAGAACTTTTTTTCAATTTCAAACTTTATTAATTAATAGCCAATCAAATAAAATCAAACGTTTTAATTTAAAGAATAAACCCCGGGGAAAGAAAAAGGATAAGAAAAAAAGGAAGAAATCTATAGACTTAAGCCATAATATATAAATAAAAAGATATTATTCATAATTAAAATACCCAAAAAATATTTATTAATTTATTAAATAATAATTATAAATTAGAACATATATTAATATCAATTTCGTTCTTTTCTTCCTACAACACCTTTTTCTCCTCTTACCTCTACAATGCCGTTTTCTTTCCTCTAAAACTTATATCCTACCTAATTAAATCAGCACATATTATATAAACCTCATCTAATATTAATATCATCATTAATCACCACTTATTAATTACTGCTTGCCAATTATTACCATTATTATATTAACAATACCAAAATATTTAATTATTATTATAATAAATTAATGAATTTTAAATATTTAAGTACAACTGATTAACTCATTAAATATATAATCAAAACACCAACAAATATTTAATAAAAATCATTAAATATTCGAAATATCACCCGCTCAAAACTAGAACATTATCAAATTAATATTTAACCTCATCACAACAAATTAATCAGTTACCAATACTTGAACATGCTTAATCAACTAATTTAAAATAGTAGGATTATAATTTAGAGATTTAAGAAACTAAAATTTTCAAGCTAAGATTTAAAATTAAAATTATTATTTTTCTTAATTTAGTTTTATATAATATTCTTAAATTGTTTATTCAGTTTTTTTGTTGAAATTAACTCGTTAAAGGCTCAATATCATCAATTTTGGGAAGCTTTGAATTAATATAAAGTAATTAGGTTATAAATATTACTTTATAAAGATCTTATTTCCTCCTTAAAATTAAACCCTCCAAAGCTCCATAACTCTTTTAAACATAAATAGGCTTTTAAGAATTGTTTTTCTTATCTAATTATTAAAAATTTATTAAATTTTATAACTCAATTTCTCCATAAAATCTTTATATAAAAATATACAATTTTAATCTCTTTTTTAAAAATACCCTCCTATAAGACATTATTATTAATAAACAATCATTTTTATTAAATTTTCTATCCAATTAACCTATTCCCCTCCTTAAAATATAATTACCTTATATCTTCTAATTTATATAACCTCTGACTTACTATGGGTTAGTTGAAGTATAAGGTATATCCTGCAGGAACTATTAGAGTTCCTATTCAATATTTATAAATATTTTATTACTTTTCTAATTTTATTCTATTATTAAATATCTTTTAATATTTTAATCTTTTTATTAGAAATTATTATAATATTTTAATATTATATTATATTAAAATTATAATTTTAATATAATTATATATTATAAAAACAATTTATTTATTAAAAATGAAATATTATATAAAAAACATGGTTATACTTTTCCAGCGCAATTCTATCAATTATTAAAACTTTACTACAAACTTTCCAAAATTTATTAAAAAATTATTAATAATATTTAATAATTATTTTTATTATATTTAATCCTTGATTCACCAAATCCATAATTCTTATATATTTTAACAATTTTAAAAGAATTATTTATTTTAATATTACTAATATCATAATTGTTTATAATATAACCCCTTTTTATATCTATTTTATTAATATTTATTAATTATAATATAAAATTTATAAAGGAATTAATTTTTAAAAAAGATACATATATATTACTTTATCTTTAATAATCTATATTATTCTTATATTTTATTATTATAATAATCTTTTATTGAAAAGAATTTAATTAATATTAAATACCTTATTATTCCTTAATAATAATTTATTATAAATTTTTAATAATTTCTTAATATATCCAAATTCAAACCTTAATAAATATAACTTTCCCTTTAAAAATATATTTACCTTTATTTAAGATTCTTTAATATATATAATTAAAAAAAATAAACAATAAGATAAAAGGGCAGATATAGAAAAAAATAATTTTAATAAATATAATTTAAAATAAATATAGAATAATTTCAGGTAAATATAATCCTTTTAAAGGACCTTATTAATATATTATTATTTACATTTTTTATTTAATTATAGATTTTTCCCATTTAAGGTGAGATTTCTAGAAATATTCATATTAAACAAATTATAATATTATTCTATATATAAATAATTAAACTTATTTAAAAAAAACCAATAAATTATTAATGAAATTTTATTAAAATCTATTGGATAGATAAGGTACCATTGCATACAATAATAAAAATAAAGATATTCAAATAAATTCTATCAAAAATGGTTATTCTAAGAAAAAACGTATTTTAGTCGAAGACCAAAATACGTAAAACTAAATACAAGATTAAAGTGGATCTGTACCACCATAATCACATGACCAACATTCCTACACTAATAACTTTTTCTTTTCTTATGAAGTTATATAATATTATAATTTTATTTTATATGAGTATTAGTTAAGGTTATAATTTTAAGTGTTTAAATACATTAAGATTGGTTTTTTTCTATAATCTTCCTTTGATTTTTATTTATATTAAATTAATTAATAACCTTTTTATAAAATAATGTAAATCTGCATTCCAAAAAATGTTGGATTAATATTCCAATAGAACAAATAATGCTATAATATCATAAATTAATAATTATTAAAACTAATATCAACAATCTGGGATATTTCGGAATTAGGTCTGTTTTATTAATAAAATATTATTAAAATATATAGAAAGAATTAAAGAAAATTTATTAATAAATAAAAAATAAGGGTTTATAAATTAATAATTTAAATTTTATTTGAAAATGTAATAATCAACCATTCTGAAACATATAATAATATATAATCTTATTTAATAATTTTTTCTTTTTTAAAAATTATCCAGGACGAAGTCCAGTATATTATACTGAAGTTTTTAGTAAATTATTATGTGAAATTGATAAGAAATTGATACATAATTGATAATAATTGATAAAAGTTGATAGGAGTTGATAAGGAGTAAAAAAAATATATTAAAAATTTAAAGTTTAAGAAAATATTTATAATTGGGTATATTTTTATTTGAGTTGATTAAATAGGAAAATAATTTATTTATATTGAATTTAAGTTTTAATAGTTCTTATAAAATATGCCCTAACCCTACATTTTTATCGTACAAAATTCTATGATTTTAAAAATTAATAATTCTATCTTTAAGAATTTAAACTAATCAAACAAAAAAACAACTTCTAAAGAGCTTTAATAGCTCTTATAGGATATACCCTAACCCTACACTTTTATTATATGAAATTCTATACTAGAGGTCACCCCAAAGACTAACACAATCCTTAAATTTTCAAATAAAACCTTTTATAAATAATTAAAATATTATTATTTTATTATATTAAATTAAAATAATATATTAAAAGCTTATAAAGACCATTAAACCAATATAAAATAATTAGGTAATAAAAATCATCTTACAAATCTTATTAACCTCCATAAAGCCAAACCTTCTAAATCTCCACAGCTCTTTTAAACATAAATAAACCCTCAAAAATTATTTTTCTTATTTAATCAACCCAAACTCAACACAGTCCTTCAAAAACTACTTTTATAAAAATTTTATACAATAATATACATTTTTTCAATTTCTTTTTAAATATATTTTTTTATAATATATTACCATTGGCAAATAATTATATATAATAATTCTTCTACCTAATCATTCTATTCCCCTCCTTAAGATATAATCACCTTACATTTTCAAACTCATACAACCTCTAGCTTATTATAAGTTAATTAAAATACAAAATATATCCTGCAAAAACTATCAAAACTCCTGTTCAATAAAATATACAAAATATTTATATCCTAAAAAACATAATAAAATAATCAAAGAAAATATTTAATAAAAGTAATTGTTTACTAATAATAATGTATACAATAAAATTATATTAAATAAAAAAGTAAAAAATCTTTATAAAAGAAATTAATTAAATAAAACCTAAAAAGCCTGTAAAACCTGAACTAATCAAACAAAAAAAATAATTTTCAAAGGCCTATTTATATCCAAAAGAATTATGTAAACCTAGAAGGTTGAGCTCTATAGAGGCTAATAAAGTCTCTGCAAAATAGCTCCTATTACCTAATTACACTACACCAATTCAATATCCAAAAAAACATATAAATTAAAAAAAGAATTTTAATTCCCTAAGTTTTTTAATTATTATATTATTCTTCAATTTTTGAATATTTCTTAGTTTTATTTAATATTTTTTAGTATCGTTTGTTTACTTATCTAACTAATTAATTATTGCTATTAAAATCCATACGTTTAAAAACTTGTTTAAATTTGTTTTATCCTAGCTATTTTAACAATATACTTAGCTATAATCTAACTATTAACTCTATTAATATCTTTCCAAACCATATATATAAATTAGAACCTTCTCTTTCAAAATAAACAACATACTATAATCCATAAATCATACAATTATTTAATCATAAATCTCCAAAAATATTATTCTCATTCAGAATAAACTTTAATACATGTTTATAGCCTTATTTCATACTATACATCCTAATTAACTTACATTTAAATAAATAAATAACTTCATCAGCCTTAAGTATCTTCTCTTAAAATACCTATTTTAATAATAAATCTACACTTTTAATCATTTTAAAATCTTAATAACTATTAATATTAATATTATTATTAATATGGGATTACTAATCACTCATATTATTTCTAATTTAGCTAATAATTTCATATAATTATTAAATTATTTATAATAATCACCATTCTTAACTATTTAATTTAATCAAATTAAATATAAATTTATAAAAAATAAAATATATTATAAAAAATAAAAAAGAATATTAAAAAAAAAGAGAATTACCAATATTTTATATTCCAATTTATAATCATTGCTTCCTAAATCAATAAATGTTTATTAATTGCAATTATAATTTTTTTTATAATATATATATTTAAATTTATATATAAATATTAAATAATATTTTTTAACAATTTAATTATATTAATCATAAATAACATCTCTTATTTCAATATCATAACTCAACACCATGACTTTTTTCCTTCCTCTTTCTTACCCTCTTTCTCTCACCCTCTAAAGGTTATTCTCTTCATTCTTTTAACTTATTCATCCTAAAACATTTTATCATATTTAATTAAATATTATTCAACATATTTTTTTAATTTAAACTAATTAATATAAACTCTTCAAATAACAATTTTTCATTAATAATATCATTAATTAATATTATAAATAACAATAATAATAATAAATTAAACAATTAATTTTTTATTATTACTTTTCCATTTAATTATACTTTTACAATACAATTCAATTTAATTAACAATATAAACAAATTAAAAAGATATTAGAAATTAATTACTTATATTAATAATCCTCTTCTTAATTTCCATTATTTTATATATCTTTTCAAAATAATTTAAATAAATAATTCTTAACTAATTAAAATATTTAAATATTTGGTATAATAAAATTTAAAATCTTTAACAACGCTACAATTAATCACTATATCCAATAAAAAATCATTAACAATAACTTTTGGAAAAATAATCTTTGCTATTTTTATTATCTTGATATTATTCTTTCACAATTACTAATTAAACAACCTATTATACATATCAATATTCATAAAACCAATCCTATTAATAAATATATAATTAAAATCTTAACCAATTTTTATTATATAAAAAATCTAATAACTCAAACATTTAATTTTCTAAATAAAATTCTTTACAAACTCTATAAAAAACACTTCCAATCATTTAATTTTGAAATTTATACTAATATATAACCATTCTTTAATTATTATACTCTTCCTAACAAAAACAATTACAACAATTATTTATATATCATAATCAAATGCAATCTTCAAACTCCTAAACTTAAATTCTTACACATTCAAACTAATCATATACTTCCTATTTATAAGAACATAACTAAAAAAAACTTTTTAATAATTAATAAATATAACAATTAAAAATTAACAAAAAAAATACTTTCTTAAATTTAAAATATTACTATATAATAAATATAATAATTTAATTATTATTTAATCTCTATATATATAAAATTTAAAAATAAAATAAAAGAAAACCTAATAATTTAAACATTAATTAATTACAAAATTAATCCTAAATAATAATTTTATAAATAACAACTTCAATTTACCTCTTAATATTCCTAGTAATTATCCAATATAATATTTTTACAATTATATCATTATTAACCATTTTATATTATTAAAGAATATAATATACATCCTTAAATTATTAAATTATATTTAATTTATTAAATTAATAAAAATATTTTATAAAACAATAATATATTAATTAAATAAAAAATAACTTTTAAAGATTTATTTATATCTAAAAAAACTTATAAAAACTTTAAAAAAGGTTATTTTATAAAAGTTAAAGTAATTTCAATTATGTAATTACACTATTCTAATTTAATATATAATTAAATATAAAGTTAATTAATTAAGAAATAATTAGGTAAAAGGCTTATAAAATTGGGTAATTAGAAAAAATTAATAATTAATTAATTAAAATATATTTAATTAATTAAAATATAGCTAGATATAAGGTTAATAAGGCTAAGTTAATCAATTAAAATATGGCTAATTACAAGGCTAACTAATCAGAAAAGGTTAACAAAATTGGCCAATCAGAAAAAAGCTTATAAATTTAATTAATAAAATGTAAATAATTTATAAAACTCTTAAAATCCAAGGTTTTTTATTTTAAAAAAATGTTTTAATATCTTAATTAAATAAGGAAAATTAATAAAAATTTATTTATTTATTTATTTATTTATTTATTTATTTATTACTACCCCAATTTACCTAGAATATATTACAGGTATCTAATCCATTTCTTAATATTTATTCCAGGTAGGAACTGTGTTCTAGAAAAAACCTACCCATTGCCTATCCGAATAAACTATATTGTTATAATTTTAATTTTATTTTATATTCTTATTAGAACTTACCTTCTAATAGAAATAATTAAACTTTAATATAGAAAAATACTTTATATATTACAATATTAATTACATAAAATAATGTGACAACAGCTTAGATATAAGGCAACAACAAGATTTAAAATAATTTTATTATTTTTTTCAATAAATAACAAAAACGTTATTACATCGCAAAGAAATTATTCCAAGGGAGGGCTAAGGTATATACAATTTATACAAGGTATAAATATATATAAATAACCTTATATCTTTATGAAAAACCATTATACATTTTTATTTTTATAATTTTCTTTTTAATACCATAATATTATATTTATTTTTCAAAATGGCTTAAAATGGTGTTACCAACCTATAACCTTTTTCAATTAACCTCAATCCTCTTTATATACTTTACTTACACTTTGCAATATTATAATATAATATTACTATACCCATTATATTTATAATCCAATATCACCTCAAAAAACTTATTTTGCTTTTATATATGCATTACATCAAACAAAAGAAAATTTACATATCCATAGGTACTCCATTATCTCTCCAATATCATCCCATTACTGACCCTCCTTAAATATTTAATTAATAAAAATTAAAAAATTAAATATATAAAATTATTTAAAATTTAAAAATTATAAAGTCAATTTAAGGGATTAACATACTTAATAAGGTCATTTTTTCTTTACCCATATCAATAATCTTCCAACACAAAACCTTAAAAAGACTTAAGGCAATTTTAAAAATTAACAATTTTATCTTTAAGAACTTAAATTGATTAAACAAGAAAATAATTTCTAAGGAGTTCTAATAACTCCTGTAAGATATACCCTACAATTTTATCATACAAAACTCTACAAAAAAACTAATAATCCTATACTTAAAAACTGGAATTGATTAAATAAAAATCAATATTTGAGGGCTTATACATTAAACAAGAATTTTAATTAAATAAAAGCTCCTGCAGAACATGCCCTACACTTCATCGTACAAATCCCTATAGAAAAACTAATAATCAAGTACATCCTAACTTAAGCTAATCAAATAAGAAAACAATTTTAAGGGCTTATTTATATTAAATATAAATTCTAATAGCTCCTGCAAAATATATCTTACAGTTTTATTATACAAATTTTTATTAAAAATTAATAATTTTATATTTAAAAACTTAAACTGATCAAATAGGAAAATAACTCTTAAAAACTTATTTACATATCAAATAACCTATAGAAACTTTAATTAAAAAGATTAGATTAACGGACTTCGTACTGGCCCTATCACCCCAACTTATTACTATAAAAAACAACTCCTAAAGGCCTATTTATATTAAATATAAACTTTAATAACTCTTACAAAATATACTCTACATTTCATCGTACAAATCTCTATCAAAAACTAATAATTCTATATTTAAAAACTTAAATTAATTAAACAAAAATCAACACTTAAAGGCCTATACATTAAATATAAATTCTAATTAAACAAAAACTCTAATTAAATAAGAATTACCCTACAATTTTATCATACAAAACTTTATAAAAAACTAACAATTTTATACTTAAAAAATTAAACTAATCAAACAGAAATACAACTTTTAAAGGCTTATTTATATTTTAAAAAACCTATAGAAACCTTAGAAGAATTAGTTCCATAAAGGCTAATAAAATTTTGTAGCTTTAATTACATAATTATATTACAACTCTCTATAAACCCCCCCCCCCCTTTTTTTTAAAAAAAAATAAAAAAAAACATATATAATTAGGGTGATTTAGTTATAAAAATAATTAAAAAAGAAATTTAATTAAAAATATAAAAATAATTTTATTTATTTATTTATTTAAGTTATTAAATTAATTAAAAGAAGTGGTTAATATTATTTATATTATTTAGGTTCATTTAACCTAACCTTATAATTTTAATATAAAATAATTAATATTAATAAATATTATAAGGACTTTATTAATATTAAATTTTGTTATTATATTGGTTAAATTCTTTTATCTATGAGTTTATTATATATTATTGATATTTTACCATTTGTAAGATTATTAAAATAATATGATATTAATTATTAATTATTTTTCCTTTATTATTCCAAATTTAATAAGATATTTATAAAATAAAAATAAGTTAATATATATAATTATAGGTATTTTAAGGAGCTAGAGTTTGTTAAATATAGATATTATTATTGTTTTAATTATAATAACTATATTTATATTATATATTATAATATAAATCTTATTTATTAATATATTTTAAATAATTTATTTACATTTTATAGAATTTTAATAAATTAAATTATTAATTATAATAAATAATTCATTTATTATAAATTCATTAATAATAAAGATTTTATAATTAATTTGAAAATTAAGGTTTTTATTATTTATAAATAATTTATTAATAAATATAAAAATCTTTATTATAATAAAACTTAATTTAATATATTAAAATCTTTATTTATGTTTTTCTTATTTCATTAGTTGTACCATAAATCCAATTGATTAATTAGTTTTTAGAAAAATCAAAGAAAAAATCCCATAATTTTGGATATTAAATCCTATTGTACAAATATTTCTAATTGTAATTAAATATAAATTAATTTAAAAAATTGCAAATTGAATTAATTTTTAAATAATATTAATTATTAATGTTTTTAAGTGGTTTTTAAATTAATATAATGAATTAAAATGGTTTTAAATTTTGATATACTTTGTGCGTGTGTTTGTGACTTCCCTATGACATATAGCTTTTTAATTGAATAATAATTTATATTAATAAAATTCCCTTATAAATCATTTAATTAGGGTATTAAATAAGAGTTTTAATTGAATTAGAATTTTAATTGAACTAGAGTTCTAATTTAATAAAAACTCTAATTTAATAGGAATTCTAATTTAATAAGAATTCTAATTCAATAAGAGTTTTAATAGTTAAATATAAGGTAATTATATTTTGAAGAAATAAGGTATTAAAATAATTAAATAAAAGGTTAATAAAAATAATTGTTAATAATAATAATTAATGTTTAAGAAATAAAATAGATAATATATTTAATAAAAGAAAAAAGTTATAAATTATTATAATAAATTATATAAAAAATAATATTAAAAGAGTTTAAATTGATTAGATAAGAATAAATTTTTAAGGGCCTAGATATTTAATAGGAATTTTAATAGTTTTTATTGTAAAATATGTCTTATATTTTAATTATTTTATAATAGGTTAGAAATTGTATAAAAATAGAAAATGTAAGGTAATTATATTTTGAAGTGGGTATTAAGGTAATTAAATAGAATAATTATTAAAAATAATTATTTGTTAATAGTAATGTATTATAGGAAATTATATTAAAAAAAGGATTAAAATTGTATATTATTGTATAAAGGTTTTATAAAAGTAATTTTTAAAGTATTATAATAAGTTTAAGCTAATTAGATAAAAAGGATAACTTTTGAGGCCTATTTATATCTAAAGGAGTTGTGGAGATCTTAAAAGGTTTGATTTTATGGAAATTAATAGGGTTTTTTAAGGTAATTTTAATTATATAATTATATTATTTTAATTTAATATATTAAATAAGAATTTTAATTTAATAAAAATTTTAATAATTAAATATAAAGTAATTATATTTTAAAAAAGATAAATATTAAAATAATTAAATAAAAGGTTAATAAAATTAATTATTAGTAATGGTAGTTAGTGTTTAAGAAAAAATAAATAATATATTTAGTAAAAGAGAAAATTCATAAATTATTGTAAAGGTTATAAAAGAATATGATGGTTTTGTAGAATTTGATTTAATTAAATAAAAATTAATATTTAAAAATTTATATATTAAATAAGAACTTTAATTTAAGGTTAATGTTATTAAATAGAAATTATAATTAAATAGGAGTTTTAATAGTTATTTGGATGTAAGGTAATTATATTTTAAAGAAGGTATTTAAATGATTAAATAAGTAAAGGCTAATTAATAAAAGTAATTATTGGTATTTAAGATATAGAATGGATAATAGGTATATTTAATAAAAAAAAGAAATCATAAATTATTGTAAGAAATTATAAGAAAAATTGATAATTTTAAAAAATTTGACTTAATTAAATAAGAATTAATTTTTAAAGGCTTCTTCATATTTAAAAAAAACTTATAAAAACCTTAAAAAGGTTGTTTTATGGAGGCTAATAGGGTTTTACAAGGTAGTTTCAATTATGTAATTATATTATCCTAGTTTAATATATTAAATAAAAATTCTAATAGTTCTTACAGGGTATATCTTATATTCTAATTACTTTATAATAAATTAAAAGGTTAAATATTTAAAATAAAAAATATAAAATATATTTTAAAAAAGATATTAAAATGATTATATAGAAAGATTAATAGAAATAATTGTTAATAATGGTAATTAATATTTAAAAAATAAAATAGATAATATATTTAATAAGAGATAGAAAAGTTGTAAATTATGGAAGTAGAAGTTATATAAAAGGTGGTCTTTAAAGAGATTGATTTGATTAAATAAGAATTAATTCTTAAAAGTTTATATATTAAGTAGGAGTTTTAATAGCTTTTATAGGATATGCCTTATATTTTAATTACCCAATAATTAATTATATCTTAAAAAAAGTAAGTATTAAGGTAATCAAATAAAATATTAATTAATAGAGGTAATTATTAATATTTAAGAAATAAAATATATAATATATTTAATAAAAGAAAGAAATCTTAAATTATAATAAAAAATAATATAAAAGGTAATATTTAAAAAGTTTAATTTAATTAAGTAATAATTAATTTTTAAAGGTATATTTATGTTAAAAAAGTCAGTAAAGACTTTAGAAGGGTTTGTTTTATAGAAGTTAATAAAATTTGTAAAATAATTTTAATTATGTAAGTAATTATATTACCTTAATTCCCTATAATAAAAAATTTGATTTAATTAAATAAAAATTAATTTTTAAAAGTTTATATATTGAATAGGAGTTTTAATAATTAAATGTATGGTAATTATATCTTAAAGAAAGTAACAAATTAATTAAATAAAGAATTAATAAAAATAATTGTTTATAATGGTAATTCATGTTCTAAATTAAAAAGATAATATATTTAATTAGAGATAAAGTTATAAACTATTATAAAAAATTATAAGAAAAGCTAAATATATTGATGATTAAGAATTTAACCTGATCCAGCAAGAATCAATTTTTAGGGGCTTATATATTGGATAAGAGTTGTAATTGAATAGGAGCTGTAATTATTCTTGTAGGATATGCCTTGTACTTTAGCCACCCATAAGAAATTAAAAGATATAAATAAGATAAGAAATATAAGGTAACTATATTTTGGGGAGGGGAATAGAATAATCAAATAAAGGAATAAATATATGTAACTATTTGTAAATAATAGCGCTCTATAGGAAGTCTTATTTAAAAAAGGGATTAAAATTATATATATTTGTACAAAGGTTTTATAAAGGAGATTCTTAAAAGATTATAATGAATTTAAGCTGATTAAATAAGAAAGATAATTTTTAAGGGTTTATTTATATTTAAAAGAACTATAGAAATCTAGGAGCTCTAGCTCTAAGGAGGTTAATAGGGTCTCTACAAGGTAGTATCTATTATATAAACACATTATATTAGTTTATTATATTTAAAAGAGCCTATGGAAACTTAGAAGGGTTGCTTTTATAGAGGTTAATAACGTTTTATAAAATAATTTTAATTATATAATTATATTATTTTAATTTAATAAATTTTTTTTTTTAGAAATTATATTAATTATTAAAAATTAAATTAATAATTATAAAATAAAATTAATTAATCCTGAAAGTAAAACTGGTTGCGAAGCAACCAGTCCAAAAAAATTAGTAATAAATTATTTAATTATTATTAAAGATATTTATTAAGTTTATTAATTTTAATTTTTTAGGGGCCTTTTATATTAAATTATTTTATATATATTAAACATTATTTTAAATTAATAAATAAAATAATATAAATATTATAACTTTATTATTATATATAACTATTATTAAATAATATTATCCTTTCCATTCTAAATTAACATAATTTCCTTACTTTATTCTTTTTAATATAAATAAATATTATTATTATTATAAATTAAAATAATATAATTATTAAATATTAATAAAATATTTTTATTAAAATATAATTTAGGTTTTATTTTAAATCTAATTTTTTTCATTTTATTTTTTTTAATTTATTAAATGTTTTATCTAATCTATGTCTTTCTTATTTCATTAATTGCGCCACAATCCTAATTGATCAATTAGTTTCTAGAGAAATACCCTGTATTTTTCAATATTTTCAACTATTATATAATAAATTCCTATTAGAAATATATATAATTTATTTTAAAAGATCACAAATTTAGTTATTTTTTAAATAATATTAATTATTAATATTTTTAAGTAATTTTTAAATTAATATAATGAATTAAAATAGTTTTAAATTTTGATATACCCCGTGCATATGCTTGTAACTTCTTTGTAATATATAGTCTTTTTAATTGAATAAGAATTTATATTAGTAAAATCTCCTTATAAATTATTTAATTAAAATATTAAATAGGAATTTTAATTTAATAAGAGTTCTAATTTAACAAGAACTTTAATAATTAGATATAAAGTAATTATATCATAAAAAAATAAGTAATAAAATAATTAAATATAAGGATAATAGAATTAATTACTAATAATAGTAATTAACATTTAAAATAATGTATTCAATTAAAGATAAAAGGATTATAAATTATTATAAGAAATTATATAAAAGGTGAGGTTTAAAGAGTTTAACCCGATTAAATAAGAATTAATTTTTAAGGGTTTATATAATAAATAGGAGTTGTAATAGAATAGGAACTCTAATAGTTAAGTAAATATAAGGTGATTATATCCTAAAGGATGCTATTAAAGTGATTAAATAGAATGATTAATAAAAATAATTATTAATAATAGTAATTAGTGTTTAAGAGGTGATATTTAATAAAAAAGCAAATTTATAAATTATTGTAAAGATTATAAGATAAAGTGATTATTCTATTAAACTTAATTTAATTAAATAAGAATTAATTCTTAAAAATTTATATATTAAATAGGAACTTTAATTTAGGGTTAATATTAATTTTTGTAAGATATATCCTGCCTTATATTTTAATTATTATATAATAAATTATATTTTAAAAAAGATATTAAAGTAATTAAATAAAAGATTAATAGAAATAATTGTTTATAATGGTAGTTGGTGTTTAAGAAGTAGAATTGATGATATATTTAATAAGAGAGAGAAATTATAAATTATTGTAAGAAGGTATATGAAAGGTAATATTTAAAGAACTTAATTTGATTAGATAAGAATTAATATTTGGGGGTTTATATATTAAATTGGAGTTTTAATTTAGGGTTAATGTTATTAAATAGGAGTTGTAATTAAATAAGAGTTATAATTGAATAGGAGTTGTAATTGAATAGGAGCTCTAATAATTTCTTAAATATAAGGTAATTATATTTTGAGGAAGGTATTTAAATGATTAAATAAAATATTAATTAATAGAGATAATTATTAACACTTAAAAAATAATATAAATAATAGGTATATTTAATTAAAAATAAAATTATAAATTATTATAAAAAGTTATAAGAAAATTTAAACAAATTAATATTGAAGAACTTAACCTAATTAGATAAAGATTAATTCTTAAAGGCCTATATATTGAAAGAAAAACTCTAATAACTTTTTCAAAATATACCCTCCCCTACATTTTAATTAATAAAAAGTGTAAGGAAATTATATTTTAAAAGAGATATTAAAATAATTAAATAGAATAATTAATAGAAAAATAATTGTTAATAATAATAGTGTGTTTAGGAAGTAAAATAAATAATATATTTAATAAGAAACCAAATTCATAAATTATTATAAAAACTATAAATAAATATAATAATCCTCTAAAACTTAATCTGATTAGATAAGAAAATAATTCTTAAAAATCTATTTATATTCCAAAAACCTTGTGAAAACCCTAAAAAGGTTGGTTTTATAAAAATTAATAATAAAAAGGAAGTTTAATAATTCCTACAAAATATACCTTACACTTTAATTATTTTATAACAAATTAAAGATTATATAAAATAAAAAATAAAAAATATAAGGTAACTATTAAATAGGAGTTTTGATAATTCTTACAAAATATACCCTATATTTCAATTAGCCTATAATAACCCAAAGGTTATATAAACTAAAAGATATAAGGTAATTATATTTTAAAAAGAATAAAATCAATAATCAGGTAAAAGAATAAATATATGTAACTATTTATAAATAGTAACACTCTATAAGAAATCTTATTTAAGAAAGAAGTAAAAAAATATATATTATTATATAAAGTTTTATAAAAAGATTAATACTATAAAACCTATAAAACCTAAACTAATTAAACAAGAAAGATAGTTTTTGAAGGCTTATTTATATCCAAAAAAGCTATGGAAATTTAAAGGATTTAGCTCTAAGGAGGTTAATAAAATCTTTGTAAAATAAAATTTATTATTTAATTACTTTACCCCAATTTAATATATTATTAATATTTATATATTATCCAAAATAAAGTTCAATATATTATACTAAAACTCTTCCAATAAATTATTATATATAATTAATAAGAAATTAATAAGGTAATTGATAAAATAATTAATAAAAATTAATAAAAATTAATAAAAGCTAATAAAAACTAATAAAAACTAATAAAAGATAAAAAATATACTAAAAGATTTAAAATTTAAAAAAATATTTATAATTAGGTATATTCTTTTCATTAATAAGAATTTAAGTTAATTAAATAAAAAATAACTTATTTATATTAAATTTAAATTTTAATAATTCCTACAAAATATACCCTAACCTTATACTTTTATTATATTAAATTTTATGGTTTTAAAAATTAATAATTTTATTTTTAAAAACTTAAATTAATCAAACAAAAAATAATTTTTAAAGATTTATTTATATTAAATATAAGTTTTAATTGAATAAGAGCTTTAATTAAACAAGAACTCTAATTGAATAAGAGTTTTTATAAAATATACCCTAACCCTATATTTTTATTATATAAATCTTTATAAAAAAAATTAACAATTCTATCCTTAAAAGATTAAGCTAATTAAATAAGAAAATAATTTTTAAAAATTTTTAATAATTCTTGGAAAATATACCCTAACCCTACACTTTTATTGTATAAATCTTTATAGAAAAATTAATAATTTTATGTTTAAGAATTTAACCTAATCAAATAAAAAAAGAACTTTTAAAGATTTATTTATATTAAATAAAAACTGTAATTAAATAAAAGTTTTAATAGTTCTTATAGGATATACCCTAACTCTATATTTTTATTATACAAATCTTTATAAAAAACTAATAATTCTATCCTTAAAAATTTGAGTTGATTAAATAAGAAAATAATTTTTAAAAAACTTTAATAGTTTTTATAGGATATGCTTTAACTTTACATTTTTATTATACAAATTTTTATGGAAAAATTAATTATTCTATACTTGAAAATTTAAGTTAATTAAATAAGAAAATAATTTTTAAGGAGTTTTAATAGTTTTTATAGGATATGCTTTATAATTTTATTGTATAAATCTTTATGGAAAGATTAACAATTAAAAATATCCTAATTTAAATTAATTGGATAGGTAAATAATATTTGAGGGCTTATATATTAAATATAAGTTTTAATTAAATAAAGACTTTAATTAAACAGGAATTTCTGCAGGATATACCTTACAATTTTATCGTACAAAGTTTTATAGAAAATTAACAATTTTATACTTAAGAGCTTAAATTAATTAAACAGAAATTAACATTTAAAGATTTATATATTAAATATAAGCTTTAATAAAATAGGAGTTTTAATTAAACAAGAATTCCTGTAAGATATACTCTACAATTTTATTATACAAAACTCTATAAAAAATTAATAATTTTATATTTAAAAACTTAAACTAATCAAACAAAAAAACAAGTTCTAAAAATTTATTTATATTAAACAAAAACTCTATAGAAAACTAACAATTTTATACTTAAAAACTTAAACTAATCAAATAAAAAAACAACATCTAAAAACCTATACATTAAACATAAACTCTAATTAAACAAAAACTCTAATTAAACAAAAACTCTAATTAAACAAAAACTTTAATTAAAAAAGAATTTTTATAGGATATACTTTATACTTTTATTATACAAATCTTTATAAAAAAACTAATAGTTTTATACTTAAAAACTTAAACTAATCAAACAAAAATTAATATTTAAAGGTTTATATATTAAATATAAATTTTAATTAAACAAAAACTCTAATTAAACAAAAGTTCCTGCAAAACATACCCTGTAATTTTATTATATAAAATTAATAATTTTATTTTTAAAAACTTAAACTAATCAAATAAAAAAACAACTTCTAAAAATTTATTTATATTAAACATAAACTTTAATAATTCTTCATCGTATAAATCTCTATAAAAAAACTAATAATTCTATACTTGAAAAATTAAATTAATCAAATAAAAAAACAATCCTTAAAAACTTATTCACATATCAAAAAACTTATAAAAGGGTTAGATTAGCGGATTTCGTTTTAGTCCTATTATCCTAACTTATTATTATAAAAAAATTAATAATTCTATACTTAAAAACTAAAACTAATCAAATAAGAAAACATTATTTACATATTAAAAAATTTATAAAAATTTTAAAAAAGTTGATTTTATAGAGATTAATAAAATCTTACAACTTCAATTACATAATTATATTATAACTTTTTATAAATTCTCCCCCCGTTTTTTTTAAAAAAAGAAAAACCTTATATAATTAAAATAACTCAATTATAAAAATAATTAAAAAACAAATTTAATTAAAAACATAAAAATAATTTTAAAATTAAAATAAATTTATAAAATTAAATATATATAAATTTAAAATATATAATTTTTTTATTTAAAAATTATATTTATTATTAAATATTAAATTAATAATTATAAAATAAAATCTATTAATCCCAAAAGGCTAACTAGTCACAAAGCAACCAATCCAAAAAGACTAATATTTTAAATATATTATTGATTTATATTTTAATTAAATTAAATTAATTAAACAATTCCAAAATTAAAAAATATAAATTATACATTAATATAATTATAAAGAACTTTTTATAATAATATTTAAAATAAATTATTTATTAATATATATTGTAAGAATATTAGTCATATAACTGTGGTGGTACAAGACCTATCTTAATCCTATATATAAACACATATTCTAATTGTACAATCAGAATATGTTCTTATCTTTTATAATAATCACTTTTTATTAAATTAATTTAAATATCTTTATTTTTATTATTGTATATAATAGTACCTTATTTATTTAATATTAATTAATAATTAATAATAAATTGATTATAGATTAGTTAAGATGCCTAAAAGGGAGGAGACAAGTTTAGTAGTAAATACAATAATCTCAAGATTTTATATTCTAGTATATGATTTTAAACCTAGGATTTTATGTTCTTATATATGGTTTTAAGAATATTTGTATTTTGTGCTAGATTTGAATCTCGATAAGAAAAGGTAAGTAATTTTAGGATTTTATGTTATTATGTATGGTTTTGGGAACACCTTATGCTAATTTAGGATTTTTGGAAGGTAGAGATAGTTTTAACGCTGAATCTACAGGCTGAAATCTATGTTTATCACGTATAGGCAAATAATATTAAAGTTTTTTTTGTTAATGAAATAATCTTAAGAAAATTTATATTAAATAAGAATTATATGTTTATTATGTATTTTTATATTTATAATATTTATAATATTTATATTTACAATATGTATTTATATTTATTATAATATTATTTAATAAATAAGAATTATATATTTATTATGTATTTATATTTATAATATTATAAGAATTATTAAAAAAAAACAATAAATATTAAAATTATATTATAATTTTACCTTATTAATAAAATAAATCTTAAATTTTATTTAAAAATTTTCAATTTTATTTTTATTAAAAATTTTGCTTATTATTATTATTTAAAAAGATAATAATAACTTAATATTTAAAAAAATAATAAATAATTTTATAAATACCTTAATAAATTCTGATAATCCTTTAACCCTATTAAAAAAACCCTTAAAACATTTTTAATACCAACCAATCTTACAATATAAATAATATTAACTATATTTATTAATTAATTTAAATAAATAAATAAATAAATAATAATTTTTTAAAAAAAGAATTATTAAATAAAATTATATATAAAATTATTATATATTTTAAAATAATTAATTATTATTCTTTTAAATAAAATTTATAAAAATAATTAAATACACTTAAATTATTAAAAATATATTTAATTCTAATATTAAGTTTTAAGTATTTAAAATATAAATATAAAAGGTTATTAATTTAATTTAATTTAAATAAAAAATAAAAGGAAGATTATAAAAAAGAGTTGATCTTAATTTGATGCATTTAAATGTTTTAAGATTGTGACCTAGCTGGCGTTTGTACGAAATAAGTCACATGACTTTGCGAGAAAAGAAAAAATTACCAATATAAGAATATTAATCATGTGATTGTAGTGGTACAAAACTTACTTTAATCCTATATATAAACATATATTTTGATTGTACGATCAAAATATGTTCTTATCTTTTACAACAACCACTTTTTATTAAATTGATTTAAATACCCTCATTTTTACTATTGCATGCAATAGTACCTTATCCATCCAACATATATTAATTTTAATTATTTTATAAAATAATTTTATAATAATTATTATAATATTTTTAAAAAAATAATCTTTAAATTCTTTAAATAATATAATAATAATAATAATATAATTTAAATTAATATTTAATTAAATATATATTTATATAACACTTAAAGAAGGTCAACAACGGGATGAAATCGGAGAGATATTGGAACACCTACAGATATGTAAACTTTTTTCTATTTAATATAATATATATATGAAAGTGAAATGGGTTTTTTAAAATAATATTGGATTATGAACGTAATAGGTATGGTAATATCATACTGCAGTATTACAAAGTATAAATAAAGTATATAAAAAAGATTAAAGTTAATTAGGAAAGGTTATAAATTAATAATACCATTTTAAACTATTTTAAAAAGCAAATATAATATTGTAATATTAAAAAGAAGATTAAAAAAATAAAAATAGGTAATAGTTCTTCATAAAAATGTAAAATTATTTATATATATTTATATTTTATATAAATTGTATATATCCTGGCCCTCCCCCAGAACAACATTTTTATTATTTATTAAAAAAAATAATAAAATTATTTCAGATTTTATTATTACCTTGTATCCGAACTATTACCATACTATTTTATAAAATTTGGATATTATAATATATAAAATGTTTTTCTATATTAAAATCTAATTATTTTTATTAAAAAATAAATTTTAATAAAAATATAAGATAAAATTAAAATTATAATAATGTAATTTAATTAGATAAGTATTAAGTAGGTTTTCTCTGGAATACAGTTCTTACCTGGAACAAATACTAAAAGATGGACCGGATACCTGTAATATATTCTAGGTAAATTGGGGTAGTAATAAATAAATAAATATATTTATATAATATTATAAAATCATATAATTATTTTTTAATATATTATTGAAAAATAAAATAAATATAATAATAATCTATTAATTAAAATATTAAATTATAAATAATTATATAAGTATTTTTTCTTTTCCTTTATTATTATAACTTTAAATAACAAATTATAACTTTTTATATAATTTATTAATACCTTTTCTTTTAATTTTATAAACAATTTATAATTTAATTAATTAAATATTTCTATATTTTATCTTATTATATTTCTTAAATAAAAATATTACTTATCTAATAAATCCTTTAATTTCCTATATATCCGTTATTTTAAATAATTAATTTAAAATAGTAATCTTCTTTTTTTAATATAATTATAATAATAATTTCATATTAATTATTTCTGTAAAAAATAAATAAATTATATTATAAAAATTTATTAATTAACATTTATTCTTTTTTCCAAGACATTATCCTTATAGTTATTTTATGATAAATATTTTAATTTTAAAAATATATTTATTATTATTATTATATTTATAATTAAAATCTTTATTTATAAAATTTAAAATATAAATAAATTTATTATAAAAATATAATTTTATAATTATAATTTTAAAATTAATTAATATTTTATTTATTTTAATAATATAAATTTTACTATTTTAAATAATTAATTTATAAAGATTAATCCAATTACCATTTTTATAATAAATATATATTTTAAATTAAATAAATAAATTTAATATATCTAATATATTTAATCCAT